>CM062294.1:368983930-369305290 GCA_031216915.1 Pictodentalium vernedei | reverse complement strand
AGTTCGTTCCAATGTATTTTCACGAATTTATCGGCCTTCAAAACATTCTCCTCAATCACGTAATTCACATCAAACTCAAACTTAGAAATTGATCATGTTCTGCAAATAGGTATATGTAAAGAAAAAAAATGAAAAAACCTCTTTCACGATGCAGCCGGTAATCGATAACGTATTATGATGTACGCGAAAATTGCCATCCCATGGTGTTCCGACCCTAAGCCTAACATTTCAAACACAGTAAGGTCTACCACACATGCACTAATCTGCATATATAAATGTTAACGTATGTTTGTGTGTGTGTGGATGGGTGTGTGTCTGTTGTCCGTTAACTCCTCCTACACCCTTAGGCCGATCGGAACGAAACTTGGCATGTGTATGTACTTCGGTACTGGGAATGTTTTTAACCCATCGTCACCGGGGTGGGGGTCCGCGCATGCGCAGTAACAAACTTCTACATCCTTAGCCCGATCGGAACGAAACTTGGCATGTTTATGTACTTCGATCA
This sequence comes from Pictodentalium vernedei, assembly GCA_031216915.1. Taxonomy (NCBI): domain Eukaryota; kingdom Metazoa; phylum Mollusca; class Scaphopoda; order Dentaliida; family Dentaliidae; genus Pictodentalium; species Pictodentalium vernedei. Next base: position 369,304,785 of record CM062294.1, on the reverse strand, counting down.
CGGGAAGGTTTTCAAACCATGGCCACCGGGGTGGGGTGGGGGTGGGGGTTCACGCACGCGCGAGTAACAATCTCCTACACCCTTGGCCAGATCTGTGTCCGTTAACTCCTCTTCCACCCTTAGGCCGATCGGAACGAAACTTGGCATGTGTTTGTACTTCGGTACGGGGAATGTTTTTAACCATTCGTCACCGGGATGGGAGAGGGGGGGGGGGGGGCCGTGCATGCGCAATAACAAACTCCTACATCCTTAGCCCGATCGGAATGAAACTTGGCATGTTTATGTACTTCGATCACGGGAAGGTTTTCAACCCATAGCCACCGGGGTTAGGGGTGGGGTTCACGCATGCACAGTAACAATCTCCTACACCCTTGGTCAGATCTGTGTCCGGTAACTCCTCCTACACCCTTAGGCTGATCGGAACGAAACTTGGCATGTGTATGTACTTCGATACTGGGAACGTTTTTAACCCATCGTCACCGGGGTGGTGGGGGCCGAGCATGCACAGTAACAATCTCCTACATCCTTAGCCCGATCGGAATGAAAGTTCGTTCCAATGTATTTTCACGAATTTATCGGCCTTCAAAACATTCTCCTCAATCACGTAATTCACATCAAACTCAAACTTAGAAATTGATCATGTTCTGCAAATAGGTATATGTAAAGAAAAAAAATGAAAAAACCTCTTTCACGATGCAGCCGGTAATCGATAACGTATTATGATGTACGCGAAAATTGCCATCCCATGGTGTTCCGACCCTAAGCCTAACATTTCAAACACAGTAAGGTCTACCACACATGCACTAATCTGCATATATAAATGTTAACGTATGTTTGTGTGTGTGTGGATGGGTGTGTGTCTGTTGTCCGTTAACTCCTCCTACACCCTTAGGCCGATCGGAACGAAACTTGGCATGTGTATGTACTTCGGTACTGGGAATGTTTTTAACCCATCGTCACCGGGGTGGGGTCCGCGCATGCGCAGTAACAAACTTCTACATCCTTAGCCCGATCGGAACGAAACTTGGCATGTTTATGTACTTCGATCACGGGAAGGTTTTCAAACCATGGCCACCGGGGTGGGGGTGGGGGTGGGGGTTCACGCACGCGCAGTAACAATCTCCTACACCCTTGGCCAGATCTGTGTCCGTTAACTCCTCTTCCACCCTTAGGCCGATCGGAACGAAACTTGGCATGTGTTTGTACTTCGGTACGGGGAATGTTTTTAACCATTCGTCACCAGGATGGGGGGGGGGGGGGGGGGGGGGGGCCGTGCATGCGCAATAACAAACTCCTACATCCTTAGCCCGATCGGAATGAAACTTGGCATGTTTATGTACTTCGATCACGGGAAGGTTTTCAACCCATAGCCACCGGGGTTAGGGGTGGGGTTCACGCATGCACAGTAACAATCTCCTACACCCTTGGTCAGATCTGTGTCCGGTAACTCCTCCTACACCCTTAGGCTGATCGGAACGAAACTTGGCATGTGTATGTACTTCGATACTGGGAACGTTTTTAACCCATCGTCACCGGGGTGGTGGGGCCGAGCATGCACAGTAACAATCTCCTACATCCTTAGCCCGATCGGAATGAAACTTGCCATGTTTATGTACTTCGATCACAAGAAGGTTTTTAACCCATAGCCATCGGGGTGAGGGGTGGGGTTCACGCATGCGCACTAACACTCTCCTACACCCTTGGCCAGATCTGTGTCCGTTAACTCATCCTACACCCTTAGCCCGATCAGAATGAAACTTGGCATGTGTATGTACTTCGGTACTGGAAATGTTTTTAACCCATCGTTACCGGGGTGGGGGTGGGGTCTGCGGATGCGCAGTAACAAACTCCTACATCCTTAGCCCGATCGGAACGAAACTTGGCATGTGTATGTACTTCGATACTGGGAACGTTTTTAACCCATCGTCACCGGGGTGGTGGGGGCCGCTCATGCACAGTAACAATCTCCTACATCCTTAGCCCGATCGGAATAAAACTTGCCATGTTTATGTACTTCGATCACAAGAAGGTTTTTAACCCATAGCCATCGGGGTGAGGGGTGGGGTTCACGCATGCGCACTAACACTCTCCTACACCCTTGGCCAGATCTGTGTCCGTTAACTCATCCAACACCCTTAGCCCGATCAGAACGAAACTTGGCATGTGTATGTACTTCGGTACTGGAAATGTTTTTAACCCATTGTTACCGGGGTGGGGGTGGGGTCTGCGGATGCGCAGTAACAAACTCCTACATCCTTAGCCCGATCGGAACAAAACTTGGCATGTTTATGTACTTCGATCACTGGAAAGGTTTTCAATCCATAGCCACCGGGATGGGGTTCACGCATGCGCAGTAACAATCTCCTACACCCTTGGGCAGATCTTGGACAAAACTTGGCATGTATCTTTGACTTAAACCCTTACGCCGATCGGAACGCATGTTTATGTACTTCGATCACGGGAAGGCTTTCAACCCATCGTTACTGGCGTTGGGTCGGAATTCGCGCATGTGCAGTAACCATTTGAAAACTCCTCCTACACCTTCAGCTGATCATAATGAAATTTGGCATGTGTATGTAGTTCAGCCCTGAGAAGGTTTTTAACCTACTGTCACTGGAGTTGTGGTGGGGTTCGCGCATGCGCATCAACAATTCACCCATCCATCGGACGGGTACCCCCTTTATGTAGACTATACACAAAATGCCCCACCCCTAACATAGTGCAGAACACATGCTCCCACGTGTGCAAGATTTTGGCGGGGGCCATGGGTTCAGCACTATGTTGGAGGGAGTCATTTACAACTGAAAGAAAACAAAAACATTATCTTGAATGAGTTTTTTCATGTTCGCCGCCTCGATGATGGGGTGGGGGGGGGGGGGGGTGCGCATGTCTTCTGCACCATGTTGCAGGGGGCATTTTGTGTATACTCCACGTTACTCGATGTGTGGGACATGGGGGCATGTGTTCTGCACCCGGTTGGGGGGGGGGGATTTTGTGTATACTCCACGTTATTCTACGTGTGAAATACTATGGGAGAGGAATACCATGGGGGGGGGGATGTGTTCTGCGCTGTGTTGCAGGTGGGGGGGGGGGGGGGGGGGGCATTCATTTATACCCCATGTGTGGAAGATTATGGGGCGGGGATGGAGCACGGGGTAGGGTTGGGCATGTGTTCTGCACTATGTTGGAGGGTCATTTTGTGTATACTCCACGTAACTCGACGTCTGGGAGACTATATGGATCGGGGGCATAGGGGCATGTGGAGTCATGTGTTCTGCACCCTGTTGAAAGGGGGCAATACTATGGGAGGATGTGTTCTGCACCATGTTGGAAGTAGGTCATTTTGCGTATGATTAACGTTACTGTACCGTTACCTGGGGGGAGACTAGGTGGTGGGGACATTGGGCCTTGGGTCCTGCACTATGTTGGAGGTCATCTTCCTCTTCTTCACTATTACAAATATCGACTTCCGCAAAAATCCCATGTACTTAAAGATGACCTGCCACTATGACTTTGGGCCTTGGGTCCTGCACTATGTTGGAGGTCATCTTCCTCTTCTTCACTATTACAAATATCGACTTCCGCAAAAATCCCATGTACTTAAAGATGACCTGCCACTATGACTATCGAAACGCAGCACCTCCCAATCTCACATTCCCTCCTCTTTTCAGGTGAATAATGTCCAAAGCACACCAGCAACCAGTTGAACGAGCTGCAAAGCACATCAACGACCTCATTAGTGTGAAAACTCAAATTGTGAAGGACCTTGCCTATATACAGGTAATGGCGGAGGAACAAAATTCAACTGAACTGAAAAAAACAATAAAAACCCTGAGAAATGTTGTCAACACACATCTACAATCAGCCATCAAAGATGCTGCCACAATCAAGCATGAGTTGAACGTTAATATAAATGCAAAGAGAAAACTCCAACAACAGCAAGTACATAATGCTTGCAAACAGCTAAAGCTGTCCACAGACCCTGCCACACCTGAAGCCAAATTGTCTCATGCTCACCCTTCACTCGGAAATCCATGTGCACAGTCATCGCCGTGTAAACCCAGTCATGCAAACTCCACAACAAAACTCCTTCCTGCTGAACTATCACCTGGTAAACCACAGTCACAAACGTCTCTCTTCTCCAATGACTCCGATTCTGATGACCTATCCCTCAGCCAAGCTGTATCACTGATTGAAACCCAGCACAATGATGAAAGTGGCGACACTCAAGATAGCAAGAAGGAAAACGATGGCTCCAATGATGACAATGCTGACACTCAAGACAACAAAAAAACAAACGAGGAATCTGATAAGAAAAACCCCAATGCATAAATGACATACTCTGTCCTCCTTGGACATGAAACAAGTAACCAACACATTTCTGACTATCAGCGATAGAAATAATCAATAATATTTTGGCAAACTTTCGTACCCCATATGATTATCATGCTCATTACTGCTGATGATAGGATGATTTTATCTTTACATTAAAGGGATGGTTCAACAATCTAATTTTTCAGCACTGATTCCCTATACACTTTGGTACACAATATTCCAAATAATGGCAAACATTATTATTTGACAATCATCAGTGTCATTCGATTCTTACTACATGGTAGTAACAGTGAATCTATAGTATCCACCAAAAGTAACAACCGAAGTCTCTGTGGAGCTTCATTTGACTGAAGGCTCCTTTCAGAGATTACTGCTGTTATTTTTGGAGTGTACTGTACTCCCAAGTGCTTATTCAACACTGACAGCGTTGTACCTACCCTAAATGTAATACGACGCTAAATGCAATAAACTCTTAACAACTAAGAGTTTATTACATTTAGCGTCGTATTACATTTAGGGATGGTAAATTTTGACCTTTACCAACCCTAAATGTAATACGTCGCTGAATGTTATAAACTCTGGAATGTAAGGAGTTTATTGCATTTACGGTTGTGTTACACCTAAGGTTTCGTCCTGTTACTTAAAATGTAATGCGAGTCTCACGTTACAAACTTATCCTTGAATTAAATTATATGGAAATATAGCCGTGTTCACAGTCGGTCGGTCCGTCTGTCCGCCAGTCCGCTGAATCTATTTTGACCGGTAATCTGTTTACCCCTGCTTAAACTATATGGAAATATAGTCGTGTTCTCCATCCGTTTGTCCACTGAATCTGTTTTGGAATGCAATACGACATGCGACGCTACATGTAATCAATTCTTAAATTTTAGACGTTTATTACTAACCGCAAATACAGTAGAACGTTAAAAGTAATAAACTATTAACAGTTAATAGTTTATTACATTTAGCGTTACATTACATTTAGGATTGGTACACAGCGTCTCAATGCACTCATCCCTTTAATGAACATGATGATGATGGGATGATTTCATTCACCACATTAAAAGGATGTATTTAACAACCCAACTTTTCAACATCCTTATACACATTTCTTACAATATTCCAAAGAATGGCAAACATTACAATCTGACATTTGTCAGTGTCATTCGTTTCTTACCACATGGTAGTAACAATGCATCTACAGTATCCGTCAAATGTAACAACTGAAGTCTCTTCGGACCCTCAGGTGACTGAAAGGTCTCTGTAGAGATTACTGTTGTTATTTTTGGAGTGTACTGTACTCTCAAGTGCTAACCCAACACTGACAACGTCTCAATGTACCCATCCCTTTAATGAACATGATACTGTCATCTCCTGTATTACTACTGAACACTATTAGTGATCGGAACTAATCAATATAAGTGCATTATAACTGTAATTCTGTGACAATTTCCAATAAACAACATTTATTCACTTCTTACTTGGGTTTTTTTTGTAATTTTTACAGTGAGTGCTACATGCTCCCATGATGCCCAAAAGTCTTTAGACAGCAGCAAGTTACGGAAAGCAAAGAAAACGATTGGAAACGAGAAAAACACGCCACCAACGTGCCCTGGGCAACATAGACGATTACACTGAACAATCTGGCGAAGTGTTGCCCCTCCCTCAAGATATTGGAATAATGGCACACTTATGCTCATCATGTCATGCATTACTCTGGAAAAACGAGACGCATTCAGGAAAACTTGGCCACAACGCTGTTTTCTCATTATGCTGCAATCAAGGGAAAGTTTCCATCCCCCCATTTACAGATCCCCCAGAACAACTAAAAAAACTGTACACCTCAAATTCTTCTCAAGCCAAAGAGTTCAGAACAAACATTCGTGCCTACAATTCAAGTCTCGCTTTTGCCTCTCTTGGTGTTCAAGAACAACACCTACCAAATCAAGGGCCATACACTTTCCGTATTCAAGGCAGTATCTACCATCGTATAGGACATCTCCTCCCAGAGGAAGGTCAGAAACCACAGTTCTCTCAGATATACCTTTTTGATACTCAAGAGGAAGTTGTTAATCGTACCGCATGGAACACATCACTCAATTTACAAACATTATCAATCTTGCAAGCAATGCTACATGACTACAACCCATTTGTTCGTGCCTACAAGCATGCATCAGAGACAATACACAATAACTCTGAACCTCTCAAGTTTGTACTGAGGGCTGATCCCACCACGGATCTCAGAAGATATAATACACCGACAGCCTCTGAAGTTTCGGCAATAATCCCTGCTTCATCACCCGCCACATGTAATCGGGATGTTGTCATATACAAAAGAGCAAGTGACGACCCATCAAAACATACCTTACAACATATAAATGAGACGCATGCTTCATATGACCCCTTACATTACGTACTTCTTCTACCCCATGGCCAGCTTGGTTGGACATACTCCATCAAATCTACAACAGACAACAAAACAGTCAGTTGCATGCACTTCTATGCATTCCATATGATGCAAAGACCAGAATCGTCCAATACACTGTTGCGCGCAGGGAGGCTATTCCAACAGTACTTAGTGGACCAGTATGCCAAAGTTGAACGTCTTCGACTCAACTACATACAGAACAATCAACGTGATCTCAGAGCTGAATTATACCAAGGCTTACAAGATGCTGTCAATAGTGGTGACACCGATGGCACCACTTTAGGAAGACGAATCATTCTCCCCTCCTCCTTCATAGGTGGTCCGCGAAACATGCATCAACTGTACCAAGATTCTATGGCAATCGTACGCAGATATTCAAAGCCAGATCTCTTCCTAACCTTTACATGTAATCCAAAATGGCCAGAGATAACATCTGCCTTACTCGAAAACCAAACACCACCCGACAGACCAGACTTGGTTGCAAGAGTCTTCCATCAAAAGAAGAATGTACTAATACGAGACATTGTACAAAACGAACTATTCGGCAAAGTCCTGGCCTACGTAGCCATGATAGAGTTCCAGAAACGCGGCCTACCTCACATGCACCTGCTTCTCATCCTCCACCCAGATCACAAACCATGGTCACCAGATGACTATGATCGCTTCGTCTCTGCGGAAATACCACACCCATCCCAGAAGGTCCTTCATGACGTCATCACTCAGCACATGATACATGGGCCATGTGGAAATGCAAACCCTCAGTCACCATGCATGAACGAAGGAAAATGTACAAAAAACTATCCAAAAGATTTCATTGCCGTCACTCAACAATCCCACGATGGTTATCCCATGTACAGAAGAAGAGACAATGGAATTCAAATTGTACGTAATGGTGTCATAGTTGACAATCGCTCTGTTGTACCCTACAATCCTTTCCTCAGTGCCAAATACAAAGCCCACATCAATGTAGAAATATGCTCAACTGTCACAACAGTGAAATACCTCTACAAGTACGTATACAAGGGACAAGACCGCATAATGGCATCAGTTCAGACCACAGACGTTCACAGCCCCGTGAATGAAATTCACCGTTTTGTCGATGCAAGATACATTTCCCCCGGCGAGGCATCATGGCGACTGTTTCATTTCGAATTAAGCAGCCGGTCACCTGCTATCCAACGCCTAGACGTACACCTCCCCAATCAACAGACCATTGTTTTCACTCCCGGAAATGCCGAAACAGCCTTAAATCGAGCAAAGGACACCACTCTCACAGCATGGTTCAAGGCGAACCAAACCTATTCACAAGCAAAATCAATTCCCTACCATGAATTCCCGGAACACTTCACTTGGAATCAAACAACAAGAAAATGGACACCCCGAAAGCAAAAATTTGCTATTGGGCGGATGTACACACCATCCCCAGCTGAAGGCGAACGGTACTACCTACGTCTCCTCCTCCACCACATGCCAGGATGCACATCATTTGATGACCTGCGCAAATTGCCGGATGGCAACATAGCTTCTACCTTCAAAATGGCAGCAATCTCACACGGATACCTGGAGGAGGATTCTGAATGGCATATCTGTCTTGAGGAATCTGCTCTGTCAGCACTACCAAATCAACTACGTACCCTTTTTGGAATGATTCTCATATTCTGTGAGCCTACTCACCCTGAAAGTCTCTTCCATTCATTTAAAGACAGCATGTCAGAGGATATTCTCCACTCAGCACCCCACCTCACGGATGCGCAAGTCGAACAACAAACACTTCATCACATCAACGACTACCTCCAGCGCCACAGCAAAACCCTTTCTGACTTTCCAGACATGCCGCAGATATACAGTGACTTTCACCCCCAACTGCAGCCTCCCGATGCTCACGTTTTTAACCCCATAGAAGAAGGTGAACAAGCCGACGCGAACTGTTCCCTCCTCAATGACAATCAAAACGCAATCTACAAAGCTGTAATAGAAGCTGTCTCTTCCAAGAAACCTGCCTTCTTTTTCCTCGATGGCCCTGGAGGAACTGGGAAAACGTTCGTATACAACACAATAATCCATCGACTATGATCTACGAACCTAACACCAATCATTGTCGCATCCTCTGGAATAGCATCAGAATTACTTGAAGGAGGCCGCACAGCTCATTCCAAATTCAAAATACCAATTCCAGTTCAACCACATAGCACATGCAAGATTGCAAAAAATTCTTCTTTAGCAGACGAAATCAGAACCACCCCACTGGTCATCTGGGATGAAGCCCCCATGATGCATCGCCATATCTTCGAAGCTGTTCACAGACCATTCTGTGACATCATGAATGTACATGACACTGTACCTTTTGGGGGGAAGTCTATGCTCCTTGGAGGAGATTTCCGCCAAGTGCTACCTGTTGTCCGCTATGGAAGAGAAGCCGATATAGTAGCAAGCAATTTAAAAAACTCATTCCTTTGGCAACATGCAAAAGTTCACCACCTAACCGTCAACATGCGAACTAAACAAAACCATCAGTGTGAACAAGACGCAAACAACTTCCAGGAACTCCTGCTTTCCATTGGAGATGGAAGAAGAACAACGTACCCCAACATCGCACCATGCATGATTCAACTTCCAGAAGAAATCACGATACACCCAACTCAAGGAGGCATCGAATCACTCATCGCAGCTGTTTTCCCAGACAGCAAAAACATTGACTACACAAGAGCAATTCTATGCGCAACAAACGAAGACGTCGACAAGATCAATAACACAATAATAGACGCAACAGATGCAGAAACAGTTGTATACTCCAGTGCCGATTCCATTACTAATCCGTCCAAGGATGTCCTTTACCCAGTTCAGTTTCTCAACACCTTGACTCCAGCGGGACTACCGCCGCACAAGCTTGGACTACAAAAAAACAGCCCCGTTATTCTACTTAGAAACTTGGATCCAAAGAATGGACTTCTGAACGGAACACGCCTTCGAATCGTCAACCTTGCACAGCGCGTCATTGAAGCTCAAACCATGACAGGGAAAAAAGCTGGCAACTTTGTATTTATACCAAGAATAACTCTGATCCCTTCCGATTCTGGCCTACCTTTCGAATTGAGACGCAGACAATTCCCGATAAGACCAGCCTATGCAATGACCATCAATAAAAGCCAAGGACAAACGCTCACCTTTGTTGGCATCAACCTCATCCGTCATGTGTTCTCCCATGGCCAACTATATGTTGCAATGTCCAGAACCACTGCTTTGAACAACATAAGAATCTTAACTGAAACAGCAGACGAAGACGGACACTTTTATACAAGAAACATCGTTTATAATTTGTAACTAAAGATGGTATCCATGACCTGGGGGTATGTTTAGTATGGTCAATTGTTAAAGTGGTGAAGGTGTAACACTGCAGTTTTACTTATCATGTAATCATGTGATCTGCACTATGTTAGAGGCGGGGGGGGGGGGGGGGGGGATTTATTTTTACTCCACGTTTTGTAGACTATGGGTCTGGGAGGGAGACATGGATGGGCATGTGCTCTGCACTATGTTGGAGGGGGTCACTTTGCGTATACCCCACGTTACTCCACGTATGAGAGGCTATATGGGTTGGGGACATGAGGAAATGTGTTCCCATGTGTTCTGCACCATGTTGGGTGGGGGGGGGCATTTTGTGTATACTCCACGTTACTACACATGTGGGATACTACAGCGGGGGCATGTGTTCTGCACCATGTTTGAGGGGGTAATTTTGCGTATGATCCACGTTACTCCACTTGTGGGAGATTGATGAACATGATCTTGAGTGAGTTGTTTCATGTTGGGGTAGAGGGCATGGAGGCGTGTGTTTTGCACCATGTTGGGGGTCATTTTGTGTATAGTCCACGTTACTGCTGCTGCATGTTTGGTAGACCCTACTGTATGTGTGAAGAATTAGGCTTAGAAGCTACCTGGGGCATGTTCGATATGGTGAATTGTCAAGGTGGTAAAGGAGTAACACTCCACTTTTTTTAAGATTTATATTTACATGGTACATTAAACTGGAGTGTTACTCTTTCACCACCTTTACCAAACATGCACCCATGCCATGGGTACCATCTATATTTGAAAAAGAAATTCCTAAATGTCCGTGTTTTACAATCTGCCTTGCATTCTAGGTCTCTGAATGAGAAATATACTGCAGAATGGAAAAAAAAAACAGTCGACATCAACTTTATAATCGCATGTACATGTAACTTAAATACATTTATAGCTCTAAATTGAAAGAATTAACGAACCCTTTGGCCAACGATTCTTTTTCACAGAAAGGATCAAAATCTCATATATCGGAAAATGTCAAAGTTTCACTTCAATAGGATCATGTAAATATAAGTATCGTTGGAACCGGCTTGAGCAGCCGGTTCCAGTGATATCAATATTTGCATGTTTTGTGGAGAAACAGTAAAACAAAAACCCAAACAAAACCAAGCCACCTTGCGTGGGTCAATTCGGGGAGCGGTTTTGCCCCCCCCCCCCCCCCCCCCTGTTTGTTGGATAAAGACTTAAATGAGTAAAGACATGATATTGATAAGATCACAGTACGTGTTGTCTGCATCGGTAAACTGAAAAAAAAAACTTGATTTTTGTGAGCACTCTATTCGATTTTCCCATTTTATTGAGAAAATTATATTGTTCGATAATCAAACTATAATTCAGGCCATATTTGTCTGTTCATTTGTTTGTTTGTTCCCCTACTCCTCCCAGGTTCTTGGTTCGATTTTGTCTCTTTGTTTATCTGTTTGTTCCCCTATCTCTCCCAGGTCATTGGTCCGATTTTCACCAAATTTTCAGAGTATTTTCATGATGACCTCGCAATTACCCCTACGGGGTTTTTGATTACAATATTCAATTACAAAACCATTACCACTCACATGTTTGTGTCTACAGTATAAGTCGATATGGGTAAACACAGCAAGTCCAAGGGTAAAGGGAGGAAACCCCAATTACTTAATAAATTTTCACAAAAGATTATGAGTCCAGCATTGTGATGCCTTCTCTTGATGTGCACATACTCAAATTCAAATACTGAGATCAACGGGCATCTTTACTTCTAACTATAAATTAACGATTTTCTGTCTGTGTATCTGTGTGTCTGTCAGGCTGTCCATTTCCATTCCACTTGCCCGATCTTCACCAAACTTTACAACAACATTCTATGGGTCATGAGGAGTTGCATGGGCTATATCATTTTAACCCATCGACATCGGGGTGGGGTGGGGGTGTTGCCTCCCTGTATACATGTTCCCATCGACGGGCACCCCCTCTAGTTATCTTTATTTGTCAACGCGTTTTGGTTGTTATCATTGTTGGGTACTCTTTTTTATTATTAATTTGTATAATTATTTGCCTCCCACTTTCAGTATTATATTTATTTGCTGTCTCCTTTTTATTTAAAGGACGATGGCGCCGAAGGCGCCTGAGTGAAGGCGTCTTCACTGGATCGTCCTTTATACTAAGAACACTTTTTCTTTTTTAAAGGAAGTGGCATCTGAAAAGAGACTCAACAAAATTTACTTTTGTCTGGGGAATTTTTCAAAGGAAACAGACTTTAACAGAGGCAGAAAAAAGCACATCTCAATGAACCCTTGGACACTAACACACATTCGGGATGTACTGCCTTTGGTTCGACCTGACTTAGTTCGAGCACCCTCATTTGGTATTGACCCATAATACATTGGGAGTCAGACCTAGTAGGACCTAGTAGAGCACCGATTATGTCACGTGACTCCTATAGCAACCCACACGACTCCATAGCAACAAGTAAACTACTGGGATGATTTGGCCCAAATTTAGTATATGGACCCATAATACAGTATGACGCCAAACAGGAAGTCCGATGATGATGTCACGTGACTTCCCTAGCAACCAAAGCAACTCCCTAACAACGGACAAACTATTGGGCTGATTTTGATCAAATTTGGTATATGGATGCATAATACAGTGGGAAGCCAAACAGGCAGGCCAATGATGATGTCACGTGACTTCCATAGCAACCAAAGCAACTCCCTAGCAATGGACAAACCACTGGGCCGATTGTGATCAAATTTGGTTTATGGACCCATAATACAGTGGGAATCCAAACAGATATACCAATTATGATGTCACGTGACTTCCCTAACAACCAAAGCAACTCCCTAGCAACGGACAAACTATTGGTCCGATTTTGACCAAATTTAGTATATGGATCTACATTACATTCGGAATCCAAAGACAGGTCGATGATGATGTCACATGACATCCCTAGCAACCATAGCAACTCCATAGCAACGGACAAACTATTGGGCCGATTTGGACTAAATTGAGTACATGGATCTATATTACATTCTGAATCCAAACAGACAGGTTGATGATGATGTCACGTGACTTCCCTAGCAACCAAAGCAGCTCCCTAGCAACAGACAAACTACTGGGCCGATTTTGATTAAATTTGGTATGTGGACCCATAATACAGTGGGAATCCAAACAGACAGGCCAATGATGATGTCACGTGACTTCCATAGCAACCAAAGCAACTCCCTAGCAACGGACAAACCACTGGGCCGATTTTGATCAAATGTGGTTTATGGACCCATAATACAGTGTGAATCCAAACAGACAGGCTAATGATGATGTCACGTGACTTCCTTAGCAACCAAAGCAACTCCCTAGCAACGGACAAACCATTGGGCTGATTTTGACCAAATTTAGTATATGGGTCTATATTACATTGGGAATCCAAACAGATAGGTCGATGATGATGTCATGTGACTTCCCTAGCAACCAAAGCAGCTCCTTAGCATTTTGATCACATTTGGTATATGGACCCATAATACAGTGGGAATCCAAACAAGTGGGCTACTGATGATGTCACGTGACTCCCCTAGCAACCAATGAACTCCTTAGCAACGGGCTAACTACTGGGCCGATTTTGACAAAATTCAGTATACGGACCCAAAATGCATTGCAAATGAAAACAGACAGGTCAATGTTGACGTCACGTGACATCCCTAGCAACCAGAGCACCACCTTAGCAATGGGCTAACTACTGGGCCGATTTTGACCAAATTATGTGTACGGACCCAAAGTGCATTGCAAATAAAAACATACAAGTCAATGTTGACGTCACGTGACTTCCCTAGCAACCAGAGCTCCCTCTTAGCAACGGGCCAACTACTGGGCCGATTTTGACCAAATTCGGTATACGGACCCAAAATGCATTGCAAATGGAAACAGACAGTCAATGTTGATGTCACGTGACTTCCCCAGCAACGAGAGCGCCCCTTAGCAACGGGCCAACTACTGGGCAGATTTTGACCAAATTCGGTATACGGACCCAAAATGCATTGCAAATAAAAACAGGCAGGTCAATGTTGATGTCACATCTTTTTTCTTCTTCCCTGACATGACCCAGAAGCACAGGATTAGTTGTTTCATAATTACTCGCAGAATTATCTGTTGTGATAACTACAAACAATACTGATATGTCGGTATTTTTTTCAGTGAAATTAATGAAAATGGCTCACTGAAATTGGCACATAAATCTCTAGGCCTATTTAATTCAAAAGACAAGTCTGTGCTGTCTTGTGAAGTGTGTATGTCTGTGCTGGCTTGTGTAGTTTGCGTGTCTGTTGGGTAAATCGCCCAGAAACATGGTCCGAATCGTCCACAAACATGGTCTGAATCGTCCAATAAGCTTGTCCGAATCGGCCAGAAATATGGTCCGAATCGTCAATAGATCTGGGCCGAAACGTCCTTAATAAAAATCTGGTCCGAATCGTACACAGTCTGAATCTTCCAGAGACCATTTAACGAGTTAATTTTCTTACGTTCGATGTGTACTCTGAGGTTATTGATAGAAAACCCCGACAGAACTGATCGTATTTACGGAAAATGCCACTCGTATTCAGAACGTTCAGTGCTGTTGGAAAGGCGAATGAAAAAAAAAATGTGGTGTGTGTTTAAATAACTCACCAAGACTACGTGATTTGCATACAAAATAATCTTTATATTTTGCGCTTCATGTCATGTTTTTTTCTATAATTTCAGATGCGTTCTTTGAAAAAAAAGGTTTATTCCCTTTCATTGTTGGATGAACAATTGTCAGCAAAACTTTTGTTTCCAGAGCACTAGAATGTTCTATGTTCCTCATGAACAAGTTTCTGAAAACTGCATATTTACTGAAGAAAGATACTAAAAAAAAAATTTAAAAAATAAGTAAATAAAACCCACATCTTCATTGTTTTCAACAATATATTGATCGAGAATCAAATATATTTTGATTTGTTTTCAAATTGATCTGTTTATGTTTAAATTAATTATTCCTCAGATATTTCCTCAACATAATGTTTTACATGAAACTACATTTGTGATACTCAGTCTTATTATTTTGAAGATTGTCTTTTCAGTAAAACTGCATTGGCATATTATCATCGTCCTTTTTTTGCATAGCACTGCTGTATTTTCTTGTTTAAAATCGCTATTTACCACCCTATCGCCCCATCCCTACCTCTTCAATTTTTTTAGAGACCAAACTAGGTGAATGTGCCCCGTAATGTTGTCTTAACGCAACCCGAAACTAAATCTTGCCCGTTACTGAAATCGCTATTTGCCACCCGGGTGGCAAATAGCTAAAATAAAGAGGAATAGTTATTTGCCACCCGGGTGGCAAATAGACACTTTCCGTTCCCGTCTGGAGTGGAGAGCAGGATTGATTTCTTGGGAAAAGTATCTTTTTCTTCTTTTTAGAACCAGCCTCCATCAACTGGTTGATGATTCTGCTGGTTTGGTTTCGGGGGGTGCGCACGGATTTGCCCTCGTGGAGGGTTTATAGATTTTGTTTCATAGATATTTTCCAATGGCAGTCAATGGTGAGCATTACGTGTACACTCCATATAAAACCGCACTTCGCGTACCCCACTTTTTGTGTAGAAAAGTGGGGTAACCAAGTGCGGTTAGGAGAGAAGCATTACATAACAATTAGTGCTCGACGAGAAATTTCTTCCCGAGTCTGAACCTGATTAGCAATATTAGTCTTCAGTCAGTGAATTTCTAAAACCTGCATTTCATAAAATAATGACATAAAAATATTATATCTGTCTTTTCCAGATCATTGTACCCCGGAATAATGTCCGCTTTTAAACAATTCGCCCAATATTTTTCGAGATATTTAACTTGTTTCCGTATTAAAATAAAATGTTTTGCCGATATGTCATTTGGATTCCCCACCTGTATAATTAAAGGTAAGTTTATCGCCATCGAATATGATCTTGTCCACCTTCATTCTCGAAACATTTCATCGAGACATTTTTAAATAAAATTACCAAATAGAGGAAGTATTTTAAAATAAAACAAATTCTGTGCGTTGCTATGTTTTTTAGAACAATAATGTGACAGTCTCGGCGATACATCCTGTCTTTACGAAGTGCGGCCCCTATTTTTCAGACTCGGGATCATTACAAACTCGGCATATGATTTAATATCATTGCAGATAAGCTGCTTCACGTTTACCTCAGTAATTCTTTTTGACGGACTAAATTGAGAATGAAACAGAATTAATAAATAAATCCATCTACTCCTTCCGGTCATTTTCGTAACAACTCGGGTGGATTTTTC
Source organism: Pictodentalium vernedei (assembly GCA_031216915.1). Taxonomy (NCBI): domain Eukaryota; kingdom Metazoa; phylum Mollusca; class Scaphopoda; order Dentaliida; family Dentaliidae; genus Pictodentalium; species Pictodentalium vernedei. The sequence continues at coordinate 369,288,407 of CM062294.1, read as the reverse complement.
AAATTAAGTTCAGTCTTCGGAATCATGAAATTTTAGAAGCAAGAGATATACGAATCATGGCCTACGGTAAACAAATTTATAGTGCAGTTTAGGAAGTGGAAGGCATCCACAATGGGATTTTCTTGTCAACTTCCAATATCTGAAAAAGGCATGAAAAATTGGTGGCGTCACTGGGGGCCGGGGGAGGGGTAGGTATTTGCCCCTTAAACGTAGATTTTGCCCACATTTGCCTCCCACGTCCATCACACACACACAAACTCTATCTCTGTCTCTGCCCCCCCCACCCCCATAACCATGGTGTATTCACGCCTCCCGTGAGTCAACGATCGACAGTATAATCTTTCCACTTTTCAATCTGATCCGCCTCGTCTGGAAAAATTCTCCCTTAAAATTTTATATATTTTCCTTTTTTTACAGCTTGTGTCCCTCATTAACGGCGGAGGGGAGCATTCCAATGAGGGGCCTTAAACTATGTGACTGAAACAAAATATGGAAATTCACTAAATTCACAACGCCAATGGCCGAATTTGGCCAGCACTCAGGCTATACAAAATCTGCATTCAAATTTTATTATGTTTAAGTTTTTGTTTCAAAAACATAGCTGATGACCCTTCATTGGAACGAGCTAGTGGATTTTGAATCTTTCCATTGAGGGGTCCCAAGCTCTGTTTTGAGACAAAAAAATTCAAATTTTTAGTTGTTATTAAAGAATTTATCTTGCAAGTGCCACCTGGTCCTGTAGGCGGGTGGAGACTATTGGATCACCGGATTTATCTTCCTAGCATTTGTTACGTTTTTTCTTGGAAATAGTATGTTTATTTTCGCGGCTGGAAACTGGGTAGACTGATAACATTTTGGCCAGACGCTGTCGTCTGTATGTTGGTGTTTTGGTAATAATAATTCTCCCCAGCCAGCATGGGTTACTTTTCAATAGATGCTTCAAATGCTTCGGCCCTTTGACAGATTAATAAGTAAATTAGCCTTAGAAAAGGTGTTGAACATATGACATACCAGTATACAATTATGCTCAATTAGTTACTTCTCTTCAGTGGCGTGTTAAATTAAATCCTTTGTTTGTTGTTAATCCCCAAGAAAATGTTAAAAGAAACGAAACACTTGCTATGTTTCATCATATCACATCCCCCAAATATCAAAATATTCACAGGAAACATTTTTAAAATCTCCTGAAATTTAGTGCTTGTGCGGTCTCGAGTCCAATGATATTAGCTACAAATAAAAGACTTCATTAGTTGAAACTTTGGATATTTAGTGCTTAACACGATGTCTTGATCAAGTAGTCCAATAATATTAGCTATGAACACGCGTCTCATCAAGCTTTATTTATTTTTGATTATTTGTTGCTAATATTATTGCTGGGTGGACTGTTTCATTATCCACATCATAGTATGATGCCGCAACACTACCACCGAGTTAGGGTGAGAACGGTTTGAGTTCCGCCGAATTGAATAGAGCATGCGTTTTGGCCCTAATCTTTTCAAAATCAGCCCCCCCTCCCCCTCCAAAAAAAAGAAAAAAAGAATGAGAGCCAAAACTCGTTTTATCACCAATATCAGTCACCGCTGATATGACCGATTCCCCGGGTTGAATAAGATGTCACGACGTTGTTCTCATGACCATAAACTCAAGTAATGTATTCCTGGGTGGCGTCATTTCGTTCCGTGGGGACACACTTCATCGATCGGAATGGTCCCAGAGTTGAATTATGATACCGTGTTTTGAAGTAACTCCAGGAAAAAGATGAGAGAAGCACAGATCAGGTTTACCCAAATTGGATCTGATCCGTGTTTTGAAGATAATCTCCCCCGTGTCTGGGGTTCCATTGCGGCTGTCAGATAGAATAAAAAATGTGTTTTAATTTAACATTTGGGCGGATTATGATGTTATATCCCAGGCGAAAAGCAGATAAATTGCCAGTATGTTCAAAAAGAAAAATGTGTAGTTATCTGTACGGATTATGGACGATTCGGACCATGTACGATTCGGACCAGATTTTTTTTGGACGATTCGGACCAGATCTATGGACCATTCGGACCAGATTTCTGGACGATTCGGACCATGTTCATGGATGATTCGGACCATGTTTAGGAACGATTCGGACATAGTTCTTTGGCGGTTGGGATCAAGTTTTGGGGAGGTTTGGAGCATGTTTCTAAGCCATTTGGACCAAATTATGAGACTGTTGACTGATTCGGGGTGAGCAATAAAAAAAAAACAACAACTAATGCCAAAGAAGATTAACATACTTTTATTCTAGTCAAAAGCAGGTAAATCTCATAATATTACGAAAACCTAAATGAAAAGATTATAATACGCACATTTATGTGATGTAAAATTAAATAAAAATAACTGAAAATGCAGGGTCCGTGAAGTCAGCTGACAGTTGACAATTCGAAGTGTGAAGTCAGCTGACAGTTGACAATTGAAACGTGAAGTCAGCTGACAGTTGACAATTCGGAAAAGGGTCTCCAATTCACATTTACCACAGCTACATCACTGTTTTCGCATTTACCACAGCTACATCACTGTTACATCATTTTACATGTCATGTGCGCGAATATTTCGAAATACCGACGAAGTGTCAACTGAATGTGAATTGGCAGCTAGATCAGCCCAGCTGACAATTCCGTGAAGTCAGCTAACAAATCTAAAGGCTTTCTATGTCTCTGTTGGCCTGTGTAGCTTGTGTCTCTGTGAGCTGTCATGAAAAGTGTGTATGGCCTGTGTAATTGTTTGTTTGTAGATGTTGCCTTGAGAAGTGTGTGTGTCTGTGTTGGCTTGAGAAGTGTGAATGTCTGTGCTGCCTAGGCATGCTTGTCACATAAACTGATGAGAGATCTCCCCTCGCCTCAAACGTCCATACTTGTACTTTGAGAGTCCTGTGTTCCCACAACCACGATGTTGCCATCCACCACAGCTATCACAGTATAACGCCTGGTGAAGTTTGAAAGATGAAGTCAGTCGAATCCAGTCTTTTATAAGACCATTTTCGGCATGTATAAACGAATGAATGCAATGAGATCAAGCCACACAAAGTGTGTTTATAGAGAGCATTGTTGGTAAATAAACACGTGTACTTCGCAAGAGGTACAAACAAATTCAGTGTATATGTTGTTACAGTACCAGGGTACTTGGAGCCAGTGTGTTAGGTGCTGTATAAACATTTTTCCATTCAACTACCCGAGAGTCATTATAGTTTTTATTCAGTGTCGGATCTTGTCAGTTCATTTTTTATTTATTGATTGTTTCAGAATTTCTAAAGAACATCAACCAAAAAACCGACGGCAAGCCCGAATCATGCAACCGTCTGATAATTTGGTCCAAATGGCTTAGAAACATACTCCATATCGCCCCAAAACTTGATCCCAACCGCCAAAAAACTTGGTCCGAAACGCCCATAAACATGGTCCGAATCGTCCATAAATCTGGTCCGAATCGTCCAAAGATCTGGTCCAAATCGTCCATATACCATCTGACATGATCTGTACCCGTCCATTTCGGTTGAGAATCAGAATGTTTTTTTCAACAACAATGACCTCGATTAAGCGAGTTCAGACTATTTTATATCATGTAAATCCAATAGATGGAAGAGCCACACTGCTTCACGGGATCGTCAAAATTCACATTTTTTTAAAGATTTATTAGAACACAAAACGTGAATTATTGAACCGATTTTCACATTTAAACTTAAAGGATTCTTTTGATCCAGAAAATTCTCTCCAAAAATATTTCAGGCACAGAGAAAGGATTTGGTGAAGAAAACTTATTATGTAAATTGCGAGGTGTTTTCTCAATCAACACTGATTAATGAGTAAATACCTGCTGTTATATAATCATACATAACGCACTCTGTCGACATTGGAATAATTTTTTTATACGGAGTGTACACGTAATGAAGGCGGTTTGCATTTGCTGAAACTGTAGCTGCAGGGGTTTGGTCGAGTTTTATAGTATGATGTGTTTTACCTATTATACATATCTGCCATCATTTCTATTTCAAGATCGGCAACCAATTTTACTTGTGCGTCGTTTAGTCCAGCCATTCTTTTGCTGTGGGTATTAAGTTGTTAATTACGAATAAGTAAAATCACTTCACTCAAGGCATTCTTGCAGACGAATTTTTCATATTTGACACACGTGCACTTGATGTAACGGAAGAGTAAAGTCGCTGCCCCCTGTCGGTTTTCTGCTGAACAGACCAATGACGATTGCTGTTCGAAATACAATAACCAATTAAAAATTTGTTTGTATCTCGTTTTCGGATCTTTGTTTTGTTTGGAAATCCGCTAAGTTCTTGGGGATGTGAAATATTTTCATCCCAAAAAATTGTATTTTTTGCAGAGATTTCTAAATTCCGAAGAATAGAAGTAAAACCGCTTCACCTCGAATTTTACCTTTCACACTTAGCTAGCAAATATACATTCTGCAGTAAAACTAACTAACCATTTACGAAGATGAAAGCGAAACTACAGCTTACCTTACCTTGGCTTGGGCTTGGGTCTGCCTTTTTGACATTTCTCCATTTGCCGATTCAAAACAAGGCTACAGTGGTCCGGTGGATCTCCCTATATACCGAATCTGACTTCAAATACCGAATCTGACCTCAAATAAATTAATTATACGTTTTTCCTAATGGAGCTGTCGGTTTTTGAGTGGGCCTAGTGGGTATATAATTATTTTAAAATAAAACTGTCACAGTAAATCGAAATGTCCATGAATTTCATGAATCATGTAATGGTAGTTATTGGTGAAACGGCGTAAGTTCAGTTTTCGAGCTAGTTCAGCGATCTGAACATAGTGGCTACCCCTCTACGTTCAGATTCTTCCCATTCAATCCTATAGAAAAAGTTCCCATCAAGTTTTTATGGGAACTCAAAACTCGAAATTAGGAATATATATTAAGCTTTTGCCCATATTACCGGCTGCCATCGATAGTACACGTATTTCCTTACATTTGGGCAGAGTTTATTGATCCAAACTATGTTTTATTCTTTAATTGTCGTCATTTGAGTACTTGTGAGGCGTCAACGGAGATTTCGAAATCGGCCATGTTTTTGTATACGGTAAATATAAAACAGTAAAAACAATAACCCGGTAATGGCGCCGAAACGAATAGACCTTTTTATCGACGCAGAATCGGAGAGGTTCTGGTTTTTAGGAGAAAAATACTAAATACTAAATACCAGAACCGCCTAGACAAAAGCAACTATAAGAATGAATTTACTTATATTCTCCTTTCCTGCAACGATTATTACATAAAAGAAACATATTTCATCGTAAAACACGGCACAAATGTAATTTAGAGGAGGGTTCTGTGCGGTTCTAGGGGGTTCTGTGCTGTTCTGGTATTTAGGAGAACCGGTGTTTTGAGCGTTGCGCACCTTTCGAGTAAGGTGCTATATATGTAATAGAATTTTGTTTATTTTATGGCAACAGCCTTTCAACTTAGTTTAGTCAGACCTCAATATTTCCCTTTGGCACTATCGAATAACTGCATGGTGTTATTCGATGGGATAATCGGAATGATGATACATGATGAAGGAATTTAAGACACAAATAAATACTTGCATTATAATAATATTAATGTATTTTTCTATTTCCTAGGTTATCTACATGTCATAATTGACATATTATAAAGGTACATTAAATATACTCACCATAATTCTCGATAATGAACAATGGTGAATGATGAATGAATATAAATATGCGTCGTCTGGCGAATGTCTGCAAATCTATCCCAATATCTCTGATGTCACGCTTTTTCGTGTTCCTCAGTCACAGATGGAGTTATCTCCCATACATCAAATTCCACAACACTCTTCCACCTTTTAAAAGAGCCCTGTGAAGATTGTTTGCCATCTTTCAATTGGACAAGTTGCCTATGCATGGTTAATCTCCTAGTTGGCAGGACGTTGAGTTTAACCTTGATGATCCCACATTGGTTGAGTGCACTGTTGGATCCCCAATTTCACTTCCCTCGTCGTTGTTCAATTCACACAATATCCCCTAGTAGGTCAGTGTACTATTGGATCTCAATTTGCCAAAATTCATTTACAGCAACACGATTGGTTGTCCCTCAGTAGACGAAAGAATTGCTGAACTCTTCCGCTGTTGATGCTGAAGATTGTTATATCAATGTCTATTGATCCCCCAGTGTGTTCAGTGAACTGTTGGATCAGTCTCCCATCGCTTCCCATGTTTGAACCCCCAGTAGGTTCGTTTACTGGTGGATGCGGATGTCGAACAGCCTCTGAGTATTGTCGAAAGAGAGCTGGAGTACCGTTTGGAGCGTGGTGTTCCTATTTTCTGCCACTCGTTTCGCGACCATGTAAATGCATTCTGGAGTTGATATGGTGGCTGGTTTCTGGTTGAAATAAGGAGCATCAGTTTCGATCAGCAGTCGGTCCTCTGGCAATGAATGCAACCCATCCAGCTGCTCTTGGTTGAATGAGAAGCATGCCCCTGAAACACTGAAGTATGTGTTGGGCTTGTTTTGGCTCCATGCCTTCACCACAGCTCTTGTGCTGCAGAAACTGTTAGTGTTGAAACGATTAGTGATTTTCATGAATTGACTAGTCGCCAGCAGTAGTCGATTACCAGGCCTGGCCGTTTGAGGAGAGCTATTGCTCTGACTCTCCTTGGCTCCCCTCAAATCATATTGGGGAGGGCCATAATTGCCCTCCTTAAACTGTAATGGCTCTCCTCAAACTTTCAATTCCCTTATTAAAAACCATGTATAATTAATATAAGTGTGGAATAGCTCCCCTGAAACAGATTTAGGGGAGCCGTAGCGGCTCCCCTGGATTTTTCAAAAGGCCAGGCCTGGATTACTAATCGACTAGTCGAAGCCCCCATGTTATTGTTATCGAACACGTGTACCACCGTTCTTCCCTGGTTAAAACTAACAGTAATACTTGCAATGAAACAATGGCAACTTGGCAAGTGAAGCTTTCAAAGTCTCCAAAACCTCTTTCAGTTTCGAGAGAGAATTAATGTTTGTAGCTTCTGTTTAAAATCATTTTTTCTCAAATAGCCACTGATATTTTAGCAAAATAAATCATTACTCAGGTTTTTTTTTTTATTCGTTCCATCCCCATTGAATGTCAACAAAAGGAAGTGCTCTTTACGCATGAGTGTTGCACATCCCCTGTCAAAAATTAAGCACAGTTAACGCCCACAGCAGTCATCAGTCTGTCAACAATTGTACACAGAACACTCCCACACAACTTCTCGTATTATGACTTAACTTCTCGTCTGTCCATAATTATGCATACATCGAACACGCCTACTAATTTCCATACTGTCTGCTTTGAAAATCATCACCTGACCTGATTGGGTTTCCTCTTAACTCAGTTGCAGTTCGAGGAAAAGCTAGTTTCACTTTCAATTTCCTGGAAACACGCAGATTTCCAGGAATTTGTTCGCATGTATTTACAAAATGAAAATAAAAAGCACATGGATTTTGTAATTGGTTCTTTAGTGATAACAAATTGTTCCAAATATGAACTGGTATGTGTTCTTCCATAATTTCTCTTTGATGTTTCTGTAAGACATTTCAAACTTACCAGCACCAGGTGAACAAATTGATGTCCGTAGGTGGCCTAATTTCATGTCAACTTTGGGTCCTAATTTTCCTGCAGGCTGCTCCCTCGAGAATAAGCTCACCCATATATTTTTCCCTGTTTATTTTCCCTGTTTACTTCACCTAGTCGTCAATGCCTGGATTCGCCTTTGTGGTAAAATAATGTTATTGTAACATTATTGGTAGACCGTATAATGAATGTTTTAATGCATAAGGCAAAGTTCTATTTGATGCTTGTCAATCGCATTGTTTGTTTATGCCAAGTCCGAGTTGTTTGAACCTTTAGAATGTAGATCAAGTTCAGTTGTGTTCATTTGGGAAGCTGTTAGTTTATCCTCGCATCAGATTTAGCGCCACTTGTCTGTTTTTTAGAGCCAAATTGTAGTCTTTTCCAACTTCTTAGCGCCAATGGTGCATTGTCGCGTGTAGGACGGTCCCTGCCAGTACAGTAATATCATAGAAGCATGTATTTTATTTTTATACCAATTAAAAAGTGTGGGCGACTTGGGTGAGGGACAGAACGCTTGCATGAATTAACGCCATCTTTGAAGTTGTACATGAAAGTATTTTTCTTCAACACGTGCCAGTGATTAGGTTTGGTGAAATCAGTGCTTGTAATGCTGCTGAAATCTAAGTTGTAACATTATCGGCATCAACAAACGTCAATGATTGCATTGATATCCACTTCTCAATACAATTTAAAATAGGTCCACCATGAAGCAGAAACGTCTCATGTTTGTAATCATTAACCCCCAATATTGGCATTTTACGACTTCATCTTTGAGTTTCCCGACTAGTCGACTGGCAGATTTCAGAGTCAATTTTTCCAAAAATTGAATCGACTTCGACTAGTCGACTAATCGTTTCAACACTAGAAACTGTGCAGCTGGATTGGATGGGCCATAGTTGTTCCCATCTTTACCTTCATCAGAGCGTTGTAATTTACATCTATGCCCATTGGCTCCTTTCTTGGCCCCTGCAAGTGGAGTACCATCGGATTGTCCACCTTCCTTGCGAGGCCCACCAATTTTGAGCACCAGTCATCCTATTGGGCTACTTCCTTTGATGCCCGCGGCAGTGACCGGTCCAGTCCAAACTCCCCGATTGCTACCACTTCCTTTGACTTGGCAACCTTAGTGAGTTCCCTAAACTTCTCCTCGTTGAGTTGAGAGTACTTCCGTGGGTGGCATCCGACTGCGTGGAACAGTCCTCCTGATGTGGGACGTCTCTGCCCGTAATCTTCAGGGTCACACATGACATTGACCCCTCCCGCCACTTCTACTGGTACACTGGACAGCTTCATATGCCTGGTTGCCTGAACGATGTCATCAATTGAATTAGCCGACATCGTAAGCTCGCGGTCCAGTCGATTTATGTGGAAGTGTGAGTCAAATCCATACAGTCGTTCAACCCTGAGTGGAGCCTCCGATCTGGCCTCAGTTATTTTAGCGACCTTTGATGATCTACCGGCCGAATCAGGTCTATCTCGCTTCCGTCTGCAACCATCCTCCTCATGAGCGGTGGTTCTCTCCCTAGAAGTTCTTCCATACTGGGCTGGAGTTCGGCCATAAGCCTCAGTCATAGCCAGACCTGCCGCAATTTCATCATTGCAGGACTCGGGCAGAGCGTTTGGTGGCAACTTCCTCCTGGCAGCGTCCACCTCCTCAAAAGTGTATTTTCCTTTAATGATGAAATTCCTTGCCATAAGTGCCATATGTGCTGGTACTCTAGCGTTTGCAAAAATTACTTGCTCCTGTCTGGATAGTTGGTTTAGCAGGACTATCAGGACTCGCAATGGATAAGACAGCCAATTGAATTCAAGGTTGGCCCCAGCCAGAATCCTCTTTACGCGACCTCTGCCCCCACTTCCTCACAGACTAGCTGCATTGTTTTCGATAGCTCAGGACCAGTAGTTGCTGCGGCCGGGATGGCATGGTTATCCCAATGGCTGTTGATGAATGTCCTCAACTCTTCTAGGCTCTGTCTTGGATGATTTGGACCCTAAAGTGCTTTGGGATCACTCCCAGTGGTCCTCTGGCTGCCACCAGTACATTGGGACATGTTCATTGAAAACATGCAGCCTCATCTTTCTCTCCACAAGTCCGCAACGGACACTTGTCCGGTACGTACGTCCCTGAAACGAGAGAAACACATTTAGTTACGGCTTCCAGACTTTTCATCGCAGGTTTAGCGTCCACTTTGGTCGCCGACGCTGTCTTCTCCGGGTGCCCCTTTCCCTCGGTACGGTCACCAGTGCCCAACACACCCATGACTTGGCTGGAACTTGGTGCTGGGTCCCACTAGGGCCCCCTGACCGACGACTCTTCTCGTCTTTCCCTTTACCCCCAGCATCCGCATTGGCTGCTGAGGGTGTAGCTTGAGCCAGTGAAACCAAGGAAGCTTACCTGGTGTCAAGGGTCTCTTTTGAACCCCTTGACTGCTTCTTCCCAGATTTCTTCTGCTTTTTGGCCTTCCCCAAGTTACACTCTACCCAGTTCGCTTTTGACAAGACCTCGTAGGGAACTCATCCAAGCGACGGCGACACCCCTTAACCGCACTTGGGCCACCTTCCTCTTGAGGACCTCTTGGCTTTTCTCTAAACCCCAGGTAGTAGTGACTAACATAGCCATGAAGTTGCCTGGGGTCTTTTCTAGGTTGTTCGTCTCTATACACTGGATGATCTCCTCCTGGTTCCGCTTCATTAGCTGCTGGGGTGCTCTTTCACATGGGTTAAATGGCCAGGGTACAACCTGCTTTGGCCCAGTCGATACCTGCCGAGTGGTATGTTGCCCGGCAAGACTTCCTGGTCCCCTTGACGTTGTAAGCCCTACAGGTTCATAGCCTCCCTTAGCCGTCTCCTGCTCGTCAAGATTTAGTCGGGCAGAACTGGCTACACTACTCTCCCAAGAGGACTGTGTCCGGTCCTCCATCCCCACGTCCTGCCCATCAGAACTTAGCCGGGCAGACCTGGCAACACTCTTACCCATCTCCGAAGACGACTCCAAACGAAGTTCAGTATCTGGCTCCTGCCCGTCAAAAGTTTGCTGGACAGGACTGGTTGCCATCATACTGTTCTCCGGAGAAGACTTCAACAGGTCATAGGTATCATAGTCAGCTTCCAGACTCTGTGTATCCACGTCAGAATCGGCTGTATTGCCATCCTCTAGGCAGGGATGAGAGAGTTCAGTTAATTAGCTGATTTCAGCTAATTTATTATCAAAAGGCTGAAATTTTTGTTTGCTATAAATTTACATGAAAATGGTCTTAAAGACCATTTTCATGTAAATTTATAGAAATAAAATCTCTACCAAGTGATATCTTAACCATTTGTCCTTTTATTTTCAGAAGAAATTTTATTTTAATCAGTTGTCATGTGAAAATATGGGAGTTTCAGCTTATTTCAGCTAATTTTATTGTCTTCTACTCTCATCCCTGTCTAGGTTTTCCCCTGAAAAAATACTGGAAGAGACAACAACTACTCACCTCTAAACTCATCCCAGTTCATGCAACACACTTGGCCTACCTCGGAACTCTGTGCTCTGTCCACTGCATGCTGAATGCCTGTCTCTGACATCTCTGAAGTCCCAGTTCTTGGTTGTTTATCTGCAGAGTCCTGAAATGATCAGGATTAAGATTAGCAATTCTGACAATGATACACATCAAGATTGGTACCCTCCTCCTCAGTCAGGTTCACACACGACCCATGGTACCATTCCTGACAGAAATCGCACTGAATCATGAATCCCCTTCCGCGCCCTTTACGGCACAAACAGAAAACCTTTGAGCGAGCCAATACTGATCCTTCACCTGTTGCCTTAAACCTTTCCAGGCACTTTGTGACCCATGGGGGTAGGTTTTCCTTATGGCAGAACTTCAAACAGTCATGGTTCATCACACTCATCGAATTGCGAAGAATGACCTTGTATAGGTAAGGAGAGTAAACTTCCCCTACAATACCAGGTCTCTTCCAATACGGTGAGAGCTTCCGACTTTTTCCCTTTTTAGTTGCCGTATCTAACAGGTACACTGTATCCCCTGTCTTGTACTCATGTCTACAGGGCTTTGTATCATAGTCCCTCTTCATCTTTTCACAAGCTGTTTTGAGGGACTTCCGAACTGTCTCGTGACATTTCTTGATTTCACACTCCAGTTCCATAACATACCCTGGTATGTTTTCTGCAGGTGCCGGCTTGGGCTTGAACTCGAACACAAGGTCTGATGGGTGGTTTACCTCTCGATCAAGCATCATTTTGTTAGGCTTTTGCCCTGTAAGACAGTGCACTGAAGATCTCATTGCTCCGGCTAGTTGTGGCAAATACCTATCACAATCCCTCTGATTTGTGTCCACATAGCAAAGTACTGCACTCATAAGGGTTCTATTTTGACGCTCGACTGCTCCGTTAGCAGACAGGCGATATGGCGTCGTTCTTGCCTTATGAATTTGCAGTAACTCTCGAAACAAGCTCCCTGATCAGTAAAAATTTGTAATGGACATCCAAAACGAGCGAAAACTCATTCACCACTCTCGTACCCGTACCTGATGGTAAGATGACATACAGTCCGCTTTCCCAAACCAAGAATTCTGACTAAGTGCGTCCAAGCATTCATCCACCCGAGGAAGCGGATACACTTCCTTTTTGGTTGCCGCGTTGACTCTTCGGTAGTCTACACACCAGTGCACTGTCGTGTGTCGAGTCTCTTTTCTGAACCAGGACTGGCAAGGATGGTTCTATGACTATGGCCGCAATTAGTTTTTTCAGGTTGTCTTCCTCTTCGTTCACGAAACACAACGGGGTTCGCCGCATGGCCTGTTTCACGGGCGTGCATCCCCTGTATCGATACAATGTTCGATCTCTGAAAATGTTCCCAGATCGAATTCATCCTGCGCAAACACATCTTGAAACTCTGTGAGAGCGCCGCCAGCTGGTCTGCTTCAGAGTTTGACAAGTGGGCTATTGATCTCATGAATAGGTCCTGTAGATGGGGTGGCACCTCTGATGGGTTCACGTGCCCCTTGCCTTCCACTTCAGACAGCAAATGAGATTGTGGAACTGCCATCTCGCCCAAGCACCTCCCCGTGTTTTCATCCCGTAATTGATCAGAGGCTACTGACATGATGCGCCCCCTGGATCGAATGGTCTACCCAGCGAATCGCACTCCCTGGCCGTGGTCTCTTCCACTTGAGCGACCACAACCTCTACACTCGATGCGCTTCCGACATGTTTTCCTGCCTGCAGAAACAAGGGGTGGTTTTTCATATTGATAACACATATCCTTGGATCGGCATGCTTTCCATTCACCGTTGGCATTAGGAGTCCACTATGGTCTCCTGCTGGCTCCATGATAAATTCTGCCGACGGCCAATCAACACCTGCCTCTACTTCACAGTTGAGGGCTACCAGAGAACTGGGTGGGATAACCGTGTGACTCCCCACAATTACTCGCGCAATTGTACCAGACTCCGATTTGGCTTCCAGTGTTGGGATCCTACATCCACCAATTGAGATTGACCCTTCACTAACATTTATCTGAGCTCCATGTTTCCTCAGCAAGTCCATGCCCAACAACACAGGGTCCTTGATTGGGGCCACAAAAATATTTTCCTGGCACCTAAGGTCCCCAAGCTGTTTTTTCACCGGACTCACTAGGCTTCCACTCATTCTGCCATCCCTGGCTGCAGTTTTGAACTAGTTGATTTTGATTAAAGGTGGAGTCTCCCCAAGCTGGTGGTACAGTGTGTCAGATACTACAGTAACATCCGCTGCGGTGCCCACTACAGCCCGCGCTTTAGTGCCAGCTATCGAAACCCATATTTCGATAGCTGAAAGAGACTTCACCATCTGAATCGCAAATTCTACCTCACCATCCGAGTCATCCGCCGATGCTTCAAGGTCCTTTGCTGTTGATGGGGCCGGAGCTAGACCTCGGGCTCCGTCCCCTGAAAGTTTGATCGTTCCGAAAACTTCACGCGCGTCTCCTTGTTTGGTCGGTTATTCGTGTCCTTAGTGGGGCAGTCCTTCTGGAAATGCCTTAGGCCGTTGCAGGCAAAACATCGTGTTAAACGCGATGCCAGTGACTGCGACCGTGTCCTAAATTCACACGCCGTCTCCTTCTAAGACATCTATGTTATTGATTCCACTTGGGCGGAAACTTTCTCAACCACAGCTGCTAACTTATCTACTTTTCCAGACAAGCTGGAAAAATTAGTCTGTAGTGCAAATGTTGTCCTCAACTGGTCAATATCACTTCGACCTTGGCCAGTTCTCCCTGCTCCTGGTGATCCTGGGCACTCCTGTGGTCGGTACCCAACAGAGGGATCACTTGTGTGCTCCCGCTGTTCGTCCGGTTGTTTTCGGGACCAGGTTCGCCAACAACCTGGAGAGCGTACAACCCGTACATCTGATGGCTCTCCTTCGTCTTCCATGCCCGAAGCGAGTCTCTTCACCTCACATCGCGCTTTCCCGTAAATCGCAGTATAATTGTGCTGGCGCCTCCTCGTTTCATTTATTGCCTCCTCCATTGTGGCAGGGCGTTTAGAAGACACCATTTCCGCTGCACGTGTGTCGACACAACCATGACAGAAATGGGTGATGGCCTGCTTGAAGGTAAACTCCACCGAGCAGTCCAGAAAGGCTCGTGTTGCCAAGGTTAAAACCTCTTCTGCTCATTCCTCCAAGGACTGGTCAGTGGTCAGACTGTTGCTTACTTTGCTGGAAGCGCAGCTGTGACGTTTCCGGCAACTCTTTAATTCCAAACCTATGTTCTAAGTCCTGTATCACCGTGGCCATGGTTGCATTGGGTTGGCAGGTGGTCAACAGAGTGAAGTATTCGCTGGCTTTGCCCTGCAAACACCAGCACAAAGCCTGCATTCTTTCCTCCTCACTTCAGTTCTCGGATTCTGCACATTTGAGAAACTTCGTCTTGAATGGTAGCCAAGCCTCGGTTCCATCAAATCTGACACCCTTTGGTACTCTTGCTTGTCTGCGCCAAGTCGCCTGGCCACCACGACCCTCGTGTCCAGACGGCTCTACAGTTTCGCGTAGAGTCTGTTCCCCGTATCTGGCTCTGGGGTCAAGTACGTAAGGCCCCCTGAGACACAACATTTGGAACTGGATTTGGAGCTGGCATTTGGCCACCTGGGGTGAGCCACACCGAAGGTGGTGATGTGTTGACTGGTCCCTGCGCATTTACCATTGGTGCTGGAAAAAACTGTTGTGGGACAAATTGAGGCATAGGAGCTAACAGTCCTGGTCCTGGAAAGTGCCCCGGCAGAGGAGATCCCATTTGCCACCCAGGTTGGTAGGGTGTTTGGCCTGGAATTGGATAGCCTCCAGGGAGCATAGGAAGAGAGATCTCGCCTACCCAGGTCTCCTGCGGTGATTGGTTCTGTTGACCCAGGGCTTGTCTATTATCAAGCACATACAGTAACGGTACGGAGGTCCCCTGTTGCCTGCCTGCGCCCCCCATTGCCCTGGTCCAGGTTTTTCCTTTCGGGTGGTCCCACCATTTGGGGTCCCCGCTCCTCTTCCCTGCTCTGACTGGTCTTGGGTGGCCCCAACTCATAGTTTGGATCTTCCGGTGTGCTATACCCATGAAAATCCCCTGATCGGACCCAACTGTTGACCCCATTATATTGGTCAGCCTGGTTCAGCGTCCTTTGGTCTGACCCAGTTGTGAATTGCCGATGCTTGTCCATTTGGCCAAACTGGCAACTCAAAACTCCAATATTTGAGGCGTCGGCTAGGTCATTGGCTGTGGTCGAGTTATGCTTGGCCCCTCCCAGCGTGAGCCCCAGTCTGCTTGCCTCACTTATCTGATCAAGCCACTTGGACCTCTCTTCCCCATTTGATCGCTGGTCAGCATTTTGCCGATCCGCCATCGGTTTGGGAGTCAGGTCACTGACTGTTTCTTCTACCTGGCTAGGGCCCTATGGTGTGTACTGTATGGGTCCCCTAGGTAAAGGGTTATTGTCACCTGTGGGTGAAGTTGGCTGAGGAATTGACTCGGCAGCACAGAATGTTCTGCACAGTACCTTTCCTGCAGCCCTTCTGACAAGACATCCCCCGGTTGCGGTTGTTTGCCCCGTGGGACTTCTTCCCTAATTTCCCATGGTTGGTGCCCTACAGCATCTGTGCCCTGCTCCATCTCACTGACAACATCGAGTGGTATGCTGTTGTCAATAGCTGTTTGTGTCTAGGGAATGGAAAAGTCAATTGCTGCCCACTGATTCTTTCCTCCCTGAAAATGGCTAATTTCTAACAGGTCCTCCCTGCTAAGGTAATTTAGCTGCTTGCGTTTTGAAATGATTTCTGCAGCTATTTTGGACCCTACATACGGAATATGTAGTAATTCCTGGAATGGGACTGAATTTACTGGTACCGTTTTTACCTGCGTTGCCAGCGGCAGAGCAGGTCTAGTAACCGCTTGACTCAGTCTGTCCGTCAGTCCGTCCGTCCGTAACACTTCTTCCGTCAAAGTTTTCTTGGCTTCTATGAAAGGGAATGATTTTATATTTGGTCTGCTGCTTCATAATGATGAGTTGTATCGTGTATCTAATTTTCATATCTGCCGTGCAGCCACTTCCTGTTTGCCGATACTTTGAAGTCTGTTCATCTCTGTAATCAGTTGCATGCAGCGATGCAGGTCCAGACCTGGTATTGGTCTTGGCTTGTTTCCATCCTGAAATGCTTGTGTTGTATGCAATTATTTTTGTTTGTGTGAATATTCTGTCCAAGTATTTACTCGGAAAGAATTTAATATCGCCGATAGTCTGAATTCCAGCCTACAGAGAAAATCTGAAATTCCCGCAATTGTTAGCGAGAATTTTATTTTATTTTTTTTAAAACTCGTATTTTCTAAAAAAATATCCAGAAAATACAAAAAACCTGATATTATATTATATCGATGTCCAGTTTGGAGTCTCAGTATAGCCTCCTATAACATCGATGACAACGGATTATATTTTTCCCCTCGGTGAAAAATAGCAGTGGCTTCACCGATCGCACCTGGAGCGGCGTCACCTCGAAATCTGACAGGTATTTTAACTAAGTCGGCGACGTCAGTAATGTATTTTTCTATTTCCTAGGTTATCTACATCAATGACATATTATAAAGATACATTAAATATACTCACCATAATTCTCGATAATGAAAAATGGTGAATGATGAACGATGAATGATGAATGAATATAAATATGTGTCGTCTGGCGAATGTCTGCAAATCTATCCTAATATCTCTGACGTCACGCTTTTTCGTGTTCCTCGGTCACAGATGGAGTTATCTCCCATACATCAAATTCCACAACAATATATAGACAAACATCAACAACATCAAATTAATAAAGCACGTCTTTTTGTCTTCAGTTCTGAAATGGTTCTGTTTTCTACATGGGTTCACTCTGGACATCCGATAACCGTCCAATCATATCCTTCATCCGAGATCAGTTGATCAGAGTCACCTGGCGGCATCATAATAGATTTATGACTGCCGAATTTCACCACAGCACACCCTACAGGCTACACTCTACACGGTACATTTATTATCTAGTTCAGCGATCTGAACGTAGTGGCTACCCCTCTGCGTTCAGATTCTTCCCATTCAACTTAAAACTCGAAAATAGGAATATATATCAAGCTTTTGCCCTTATTACCGACCTCAATCGATAGTACACGCATTTCCTTACATTTGAGCAGAATTTATATTGACCCGTCTAATAGGAGGAATGGGAGGAATGTTGGACTGAAAGGATGTACCAAACCCCAAAATTATATTACAGACTTTCAGGCCATGTTTGGACTACGTCACACCCGGTGATCACTCTATAATATACGGGTCCACCACCCGCCTATCGAGGCTAATTATAGATGAGTGGGAAAACAAGACTTCAAACAGAACGCCGACAACATGCATCAACGGATAGCAGCGAGTGGTGCAGCTATATAATATAGTTATTCAAATAAACTCCTGATCGCAAATTCAACTAACAAACCCCCAGAAATATGTTTGAAAACACAACATTATTCCATTACGATTATGTTACTACGTTCATTTGTATATTTTTATATGACAACCAATGGCCCAGACTAGCTGGTGCTAACTCAAATTAATCCAGGGCCCAAACACAAATATTGCCCTCCCAATCCCCAAAATTTGCACGCAAAACCAAAAAAATTAAGTCCTAGATGGTCCTCCATACTTTTTAGATCTGCACATGCGCAGTATCCATGAAGGTACCGAAATTGGCGCAAACCATCATTCTTTGTTTGGCCCTAAAGTCAGCAACAATGAACTGACATCTGTTCTTTTAAATCTCCTTTTTTGAGGATGCCAGACGCAAATCAATGGTAAAATTGGTGGATCCAAGGATATAAATGGATGATGGAAGTGAACAACGGTGGTTAGAAACGTTCAGGGCTGTAACTTTATAATAATTATAAAAATTATTTCATGTTTCCCAATTTCGGGACGTGCCTGACGTCATCATTCTTGCTAATGCTTTATCTACTGTTTGTTAAGTGTTCCTTCCCTATCCCTCCTTGAAGCCCTCCTGTTAAACTCCCAAGCTTTTTGGCTTATTATACCCCACGCAACAAAGTTGCGGGGGTATAATGTTTTTGACTGGTCCGTCTGTCATTCCGTCAGGCCATCAGTCCGTCAGTCAGTCCTACTTGTTTTCCGGACTTTTTTTCTACACGCTTCCAGATATTGAGCTGATTTTTGGTATGTGAGTCTAACATGGTGGCCTACAGATCAAGTTTGCATTTTGTTCCGCTCCACTGATTTTACCAAAATTACGGCCCTTGGACTCGGAAAAATTCATCAAAATTACAGTTTTCCTGACTTTTTTTCTACACGCTTCCAGATATTGAGCTGATTTTTGGTATGTTAGTCTGACATGGTTGCCTACAGATCAGGTTTGCATTTTGTTCTGCTCCACTGATTTTTACCGAAATTACGGCCCTTGAACTTTGAAAAGTTCATCAAAATTACAGTTTTGCGGACTTTTTTCCTACACGCTTCCAGATATTGAGCTGATTTTTGGTATGTTAGTCTAACATGGTAGCCTACAGAACAAGTTTGCGTTTTGTTCCGCTCCACTGATTTTTACTGAAATTACGGCCCTTGGACTCTGAAAAATGCATCAAAATTACATTCCTGACTTTTTTTCTACACGCTTCCAGATATTGAGCTGATTTTTGGTATGTTTGTCTGACATGGTGGCCTACAGATCAAGTTTGCATTTTGTTCCGCTCCACTGATTTTTACCGAAATTACGACCCTTGAACTTTGAAAAGTTCATCAAAATTACAGTTTTGTGGACTTTTTTCCTACACGCTTCCAGATATTGAGCTTATTTTTGGTATGTTAGTCTAACATGGTGGCCTACAGAACAAGTTTGGGTTTTGTTTTGCTCCACTGATTTTTACCAAAATTACGGCCCCATAGACTTTGAAAAGTTCATCAAAATTACAGTTTTTCAGGCTTTTTCTCTACATGCTTCCAGATATTGAGCTGATTTTTGGTATGTTTGTCTAACATGGTGGCCTACAGATCAAGTTTGCATTTTGTTCTGCTCCACTGATTTTTACCGAAATTACGGCCCTTTGACTTTGAAAAGTTCATCAAAATTACAGTATTTTTATACTGTACAAATGACCCAGACTTAGCTGGTGCTAACTCTTAAATTCTAGGGCCAAACACAAATTTTACCCCCCAATCCCCAAAATTTGCATCTAAAACCAAAAATTGCATGTCCTATATGGTCCTCCATACCTTTCCTCCACTGCGCATGCGCAGCGTCAAGGAGGTCCCGAAATTGGCGCCAAAAGTCATTCTTTGTTTGGCCTTTCATCAGTTTACATCTGACTGATATTTGTGCTTGTAAATCTCAGTTTAAATGATGCCAGACACATAAATATGAGAGAAATGGTGGATCTAAGAGGAAATAGAAGGATGAGAGGAAAATTCAGTGGCAGGAAATAATCAGGGCTGTAACTTAAAATTTTTTATGAAATTATGTTATGTTCCCTAATTTCGAGGCATGAGCCTGTTGTTATCACTCTTGCTATGAAAGTTCCACTGCTTGATCAGTGTTGCCTCTCTCCCTTTCCTTTATTCCCACCTTGCTATTCTCCCATGCTTTTGGCATATTTTCTGTAATAATTATTACTAAAATTTCTTGGGAGTTTTGGCTTCGTAACAGAATGAATTTCTGTTCTTTTCCCCATGTTGACGTCCTCACCCTTAGGTGTTTAGGCATTGTGATCTGCATCTACCATCTGATGTTCTGCAGTTTCTTCTATGGAAATCTCTGTTTTGCATCAGATAGTGTTTAAATTGGATACTGATTTCGGGCCATGTTTATCAGTGCCTGGAGTTATGTTTCCGGTTTTTGTACAACAACTTGTTTACATTGACAATGGTTACTGCTGATAGTGATTTCTTATCTTTACATTAGTTTAGACATAGCAAGATACATTAATATTGTATGTAAGTGTTGCATTAATTTTTTGAAATGTTTTAAAAAATTTTGTCCACACTTAGGCTTTTTTGGGATCCATTTGGGCTCGGTGTTCCCATTGGGAACTTGGGCTCTTCTGAAAAAATTTTTCAAAAAAATTTTTTTTTTTGAAAATTATTTTCTTTCAAAGATTATAATGGATTATGTTGTATTATGTATCTTTATTTCAAGGGATAGTGCGACTAATATGACTATGTATTTTTTATTGATGAAAAAATATTTTTTATTTATAATGCGAGGATATCTTCCTCTAATTCTCAGGTTCAATGTATTCGCACTAATTCCTGCTCTCTGTGTGTTGATTGAAATGACAATGTTAGAGGCGTCACGATATTGTGTTTGCGGGGAGGGGTCCATACCGGTCCTCTCTCCGTAGGGTCACTCTATATTGTCATTTTATTTTTCGGAATTCAGAGTGATGTTTTCGTTTTGTCTTCCACAAGTGTCTCCGTCGTTGCAGTGTTAGGGCTAGCGGCTAAGTGCTCAGGGTAATACGACAGTTGCCAAAGAGGTCCCTAGTAGGATCGAAGGCATTGATTGTCCGCTAGTCCGCCCGGTGTAGCGACCATTCATCAGCCGGGTTTGTCCGTTACGGTTCTGGGAAGCAGTGTGGGTGATGCGAGCACTATAAACTTGGAACGTGCACACCCAGCAACGACGGATCCGAGGATAGTACGGAGGAAGCCTGTCAGTCTAGTAGCTAGCTCGTCCAGGTCTATCCGGACTGCGAGCGAGAGAGGCCCCCTCTCTCTTACAACTACATTTGAGCCGCAATGTTGTTGTATGTTTGTTTGTTAGTCGGAACATATGGCCAATCCTCCTGTTCGGGACGTTCCGTCACATACACAGTCCGAACTGGCTGTGTTATGGGCTTCCTCATCCTCATGTCAACACACACCACCGCACCTTGGCTTGTGACCACAGAGTTTCAGGGGACGTTCGCATATTATATAAATGCAGGAATGAACGTTCCTAAAGCTCCTGCTTTGCCGACCAGGGAATATTGTCGACCAGGTTACTTCATCTGTTAGCCAAGGATATGAGGTCTTTCCTGATGGGACGTTCGCATATTATATAAATGCAGGAATGAACGTCCCTGGAGCTGCCAGTGGATATTATGTAAGTCACGGCTCCACAGGCCTAATTCAGGAATAAGAATGCGGTGATTTTCTGTGAGGTCTTCAAAAAGTGTGCTTCCATCGTCACTGTCAAATGAAGAGCTAGCGGATAAGTGCTCATGATATTACGTCAATTGCCTAAGAGGTCCCAAGTAGGATCGACGGCTTTGGCGTCTGCTAGCTCGCCCGGTGTAGCGTCCATTCATCGAATGGTTCGGTAACCGGGTTCGTCCGATGCAGTCCAGGAAGGAGATTTGGGTGATGCGAGCAATATAAAATATACTACGTGCACACCCAGTGACGATGGATACGAGGAGGGTACGGAGGAAGCCTTTAAGTCCGGTTCCTAGCTCGTCCAGGTCCACCGGGGCTGCGAGTGAGAGAGGTCCCTCTCTCGTACAACAACATCTGAGAACAGATGTTGTGGTACAAATGTTTCTCATTCGGAGCAGACGTCCACCGCTCGTGACGCTCCGTTATATAGACAGTCCGGAGAGACTGCTCTAATGGCTTCCTCATCCTCATGGCAGCGCACACGACTGCACCTTGACTACGTGACCACTGTTATCTAGCCAGTCTCGCCGACCAAGGATTTCACGGCGACCAGGTCACGCCATCCGGTAGTCAGGAATACGAGGCCTATAGACTCCGGACCTTCGTATAAGAAATATGCAGGACTTTATGTCCTGGGAGCTTTCAATGCAGGACTTTATGTCCTGGGAGCTTTCAGCGGCTAAGTAACGTAAGACCGCTGCTCCTCAGGTCTCCGTAACGGACGTGCTATTACAAATAGCACAAATTATCGCAGCATCCCAGCAGATGACAGAATCTCTGTCGGATCAGGATTTATCCGACGACGCTGGGTCGGTACGCTCCGCTGAAGCATCAGGTATGGACGACCAAGAATTTCAAGTGGTCCGACAGGATGGCAAAGGGATACCGAGGAGTTGGTTTTTTCCCTTTCGGAACAACATAAAGTTGCCGTAGATATCATCCGGCATTATCTTTCAGAAGTTGTTCTGTCGGACCAAAAGGCTGCGATGCCAGATAAGAAACTGTTAGCGTCACTGGACACGGAATAATTTTATCGGTTTAGGGACATCGTCCCTGAGTTTCCGACACAGTCCAATAATGTCACAAGAACATTTGAACTATTGTAGGACGCTATATATAAGCTTGCTACCAAAATGAGCAAGTCAGGTTTCTTATCAGCGAATGCTCTACATCTGCCTTTCATCAATTGAAGGAATAATTTCGAAACGGCAGGACAGAGCATACCGAGAGTTCCTCTGCATCTAGACGATCAGGCCGAAGATCTAGAATGATCTATACCGTCGTCTATGTCAATTTCAACCGCGATGTTGGAAACGACAATAATGTCTAACAGAGTTATCTTAGACACATTATCGTACGCAGATCACCTTACTAAAGCGTTTTCATTATGCCTTGAAGGGAAAGAATTCCAGGATGTACTATCTTCCTTAAGAGTTCTTTCAAGGGCAATAGCTTATTCCGCGTATAACTCTGCCCTTTCAGTGGCAAACCTGGAGTTGGTTAGACGTGACGCGGCCCTAGCTACATCCACGTGGGTGGATGGTAAGGTGAAAAACTCTCTCAGAGTCGCTTCGGTCTCCGGAGAGCTTCTCTTCGACGGCAAACTTTCAGCAATCTATGATCAGATAACTAAGAAAGCTTCAGATGCTCTGCTATTCAAATCCGCTTCTAAAAAGTCGGATACAGCAGAAAAGAGTAAGACAGGCACTTCTGGGACAAGTACGCCCAAGAGAAGTTCCTATAGAGGTTCCTATGCGTCCTCTAGGTCTTATTCTAGAGACCGTCAAGGCAGCGACTCACGTGGGGGACGTTATTCTGGCCGAGATAACCGGTCAGACGTCCCTAGGTCGACGGGGCTAGGTGCGGGTCGTGGAGGACTTAGTTTCTCCTTCCGCAAGCCTTGTAGGTCCAGGAGGTGATGGTATGAACCTCTATCGTGTTCCGGTAGGCGGAAGATTGTCGAGTTTTATAAACAATTGGGCGTCAATTACGGACGACCCCTGGGTTTGAGGGGTAATTTCGGAAGGACTAAGAATATCCTTCAAACGAAAGCCTCCATTAACTCGAAGTCCAAATGAACTCAGCTTCCGTCAAATCCGCAGAAAAGAGACGCTCTTCTATCAGAAATACAGTCTCTTCTGGAGAAGAACGCGGTAGAGGTCGTAGAAGACCAGGAATCACCAGGTTTCTACAGCCATCTCTGGATAAACAAGCTGATCGTCGCTCCGAAGTTCTATATGGAGACAATTCGATCAGTCAGAGCGAGTATTCGGGTGAACGACTATGCTACAAGCATAGATCTCAAGGATGCGTACTTTCACATCATGGTACATCCGACATTCAGAAAGTATCTACGCTTCGCAGTCCTAGGAGTTGTTTATCAGTTCCGAGCGATGTGCTTCGGTTTGAACCTAGCGCCCTGGGCTTTCACTTGAATAATGAACTCGGTAATGATACATTTCCGAGCTCATTCGTCTGCGGTAACGTCGGCCTACCTGGACGACATTCTTCAGAGGTACGGCAATGAGTTAACGCTTCAGAACGATGTGCAGAATCTGCTTCTATTACTCCGACGTCTCGGTTTTATAATAAACGAGGAGAAGTCGGATCTGGTGCCGTCCAAATCATTCACCCACTTGGGAATGATCTTCGAGACGCACAACACTCGTTCATCTTCCGTTAACCAGAGCGAAATTAATCAGTTGTTACGCTCGCTATTGTCTTCACTCAGACAAAGTTACAGCGAGAGAATTCATCAGACTGATAGGGTTGTGTGGAGCTGCCGCGGATTTTATTCCAATGGGGTGGCTACGCACTTGTCCTCTCCAAATCTTTTTGACTCAAAAAGAACAGAGTTGGAGGGTGAAGATTCTTTCGCTCGTTACGTACATCCTCTTGTAAGTCAAGTGAAACAGATTCAGACTTGGGCAGATATTCAGTGGTTTATTCAGGGAAATAACTTCCACTGCAATTGCCGGATCCGAGTTTTACAGTTTTGACGGATGCCAGTTAAATAGGTTGGGACCCAACATTGAGCCCAATGGTTTTTACGTGCCAGGGTCCTTGTGATCCGTAGTTCCTAATCAAGCACATAAACATCAGGAATTGATGTTATTTTGGCTTGCGTTACGTCATTGCATGAATGTTATCCAGAATGCCCACAGGCAATTCTGTCCGACAATTCGACGGTGTAGCGTATTTTCGGAACTAGGGAGGTACTCATTCCATTCTGTTATTCACTGTAACGGAATGAATCCTTCTGTTGGTACTAGAACATCAAGTTCTCCTATCGGTCCGTCGTATTCCGGGTCGTCTGAACGTATTAGCGGACTCCCTTTCACGAAAGGGCCGCTTGTTGCAGTCAAATGGACTTTTAACAACAAGTATTTATATCAGATTTGCTACCTATGAGAGGGGCCAATGATGGACTTTTTTGTGACGCATCTCAACAATCAGTTGCAAGTGTATGTGTCAACATGTTCGGATCCTCGAGCGTTTGCAGTTGACACTCTATCCATCTCGTGAGACGGGATAATAGGATATGGGTATCATCCAGCGCCGTTGATTCAGCAGATATTGCTTAATTTAAATAATCTCAATGCAATTCTGTTGGTAGCACCTCTGTCTCCACAAAGACCGTGCATTAATCTATTCAGATGTCTGTTGTGCCTTATGCTGTGGGAGCTTCCTTCACATTTCGGTCCATTCTATAGCTAGATAGATTCTATTAGCTTTCAGTACTGCTTATGATAATATCTTCAACACAGCAGTCTGCGATTAAGATTTTAGCTCTTGAAGTAAGAGTTCTTTCTACTTCAGAGGCTTATGCTAATAGCGTTGCTATTACGGTTTTAATTACGGCTGCATATTGGTTTTAGCCTTTCACTTGCATGAATTTATACCTCAGAAATATTGAGTCCATTTCTAGAGACCGGCATTGTTTAGGTCCATTATCTGTTGCTCAGAATGTCGTTCACTAAACAGTTGCAACTATAGTTGTGTAGGCTTTTGGTTCCGGCAGTGACTCTGTGCTGCCGCCCTCTTCGCTCTGGGGTATTTGACCCAGGGCAAGGGGAAGGGGGGAGGGAGGGGGGGGCGGGTGTTCCCTTAGGTCACCTGCTTTATAGTGAAAAGCAAGGGAATACCTTCCCTAGAGTCAGTAATTCTAGTCAGTACCGGGATGATTTTTTAAGTGTAAAGACAATTTTTTTTACTCATCCATGTAATATTTTTAAGTGTACCTCGATGTGTAGTATTTGTATATGTCACATATGCAGACGTTAATATACAATTATCGGTCACTTTTTATGAATTTAAGAGTCTCATTTATCTGGACTACTTTATTTATCGGCTTTCCTTTAAAAATAATTACTAGAGATGAGCCGATTAGTAAAATGCCCCATAAGACGAATGCCGATTATTTTAGACAACAATCGGCCGATACTGAATGCCGATGTCAGATGGTTTCTTTATTATTCAAACTGACTGCAGAAACTGGGTGATTTACCTTAATCGGAATCCCCATCAACCCGGAAGATAACAAACTTTTACCATACTGACTCGTGTCAAAGCCCACCCCCCAAGTTTCGAATTGGACGAAAGTTGTTTGAGACAAGACGTCAAATTTACAGGCATCAAATGGAAAAATAGCTGACTTGTTGCAGTACTGTACTTACCAAATAGAACTGCAATACTGTATTATGTATATTTTTTGGAGTTGAGATTTTTGTGTTGTTAAATTCGTCTTTTGTGTAATACATTATGTCTGTGTTCAGTGTAATAAGTCTTTATTAAAATATTATCCCAAGCAAAATTGACTTGTTTATTTTATTGTCGACCTCATTTTTGGAAGCTGTCACTTGTTTCAAATGAGAGTGCAGGCTGCTGTCAATAGTTGTCTGAAACACGCCCACAACATATAGTTTTCACAGTTTTCACAGTGGTCGAATATCGTCAGAAAGATACTGATTGAACACTGCCACTTTCAAGCGGGTCACAACTCATTGTAAAAGAACACTGCCACTTTCGAGTGTGCACATCTCATTGTGAAAAACAGGTATTCAGAAATTAATGAGAAAGTGGTAATTAAAAATAAAAAATAATTACAACTCTGGTATTTGAGAATTTTTTAACAATATAACCAGGAATAGGATTTATGACATATTGGTTCAATAATCATGCTCATTTATCATTTCATCTTGCTCTGCAACATGTGAAGTTATGACTTTCAGTGTAAAATCAAATTTTCGAATTTGCCAAGGGAGGCAACTATTTTGTTATTCATATTCCGCTGTGTAAATTTTATCTGGTCTTCATATGAAGAATTTTTTTATTGATTTTGTGTGAAGCTTTATTTTGTTTTATTCATAATTAAATGTACATATTAAAAAAAACCAGCTATTTTTAAACAGACTATGTTTGCCTGTTTTCAAGGGGGTGGTTTGCAGTGTTGATTGTCAACTTACGTCCATTTCTGGCTTCGAGAGTAACCTGTACAAAAAAAAAAAAATGAAAACACCACATGGTTTTCTGCTTGTTTTATTCATTAAATTGAGGATTAAAACCCGAAATCTGAACTGTATGTACAAGATAATTATGAGAATTTTTAAAGCAAATTCTATAAAATTGATAGGTGGTTTCCAAAGAAACGTAACATACCCAGTGGATACTTACTTGTCTTATATCGACAATTTCCGACGCATCGCAACGCGACTTGCAAGCACTAAGCCCCCCCCCCCTCTCCTCCCCCCCACCCCCATCACCACTACTTTGCAATTTTTCCACTGCAAGCACCCCCTGGGCTTCGACACGAGTCAGTACGGTACTACTCACTTAAATAAATTAAATAACAGACATCAAAGGGTTAATTTTATGTCAATGAAGCACCATCAGTGCAGAATATTTTCGATTTAAAATAAACAGCCAACAACTGAGTCGAGAACTCATCACATGCATCGTCACGGTAAATTGTGTTCTGAACCTTTGATGCGGTTTACATCAACAATGGAAACAATTCATTTCAAAGTCGGGTCTTTGCAGAATCGCCCCCTACACAGGCTTTGAAGTCGACTATCAGTTATTTGGAAGAAAATGTTTAGTGAAAATCAAAAGCCGTTGTTGGAACCACACATTTTAAAGTGGGAGTTTCTTTTCAGTAAACCCATATATGGGATTGTGTCACACGAGTTATGACGTTGCACTGCATTATCTATTTTTATCATGTGCTCCACACAATTCAACATGAGAAAAATTCAGTGGCTTCGTATTGATAAATCCCACCCTGAATGGCCCGATATTAAACTTTTTGCACCCAAACCTTTCACAATTAACATGGATTACTAATATGGAGCAATTATCTGTCCAATATATATTTAATGAGACGATGAGCATGGTTGAAAGAAATATTGCAACATTTTGCAGAATGAAGTACAGTTTGGGCAGTGAAGAGCGTCTGTATTCACATGACGGATAAAAAACAACTCGGTACACAGTTACACAATCAAAATCTTTAATATAATATTCTGCCTTTTCTTTCACGAACCATCATTTACATGGTATCAGTAACAGACGAGTTACGTACCGATCGCTTGCCACTGGTTGTCCCATGAAGTGGAAGAAAGTTCATCCATAACACTTTCACTTTCACTGAGTTTCAGACAATCGGCGAGGGCCGATGTTGAATCATGAGTGCCGATGGTGAACCGATGGGTGCTTATCGGCCGAGTGCCGATGTTACACTGATTAATCGTCTCATCTCTAATAATTACCATAATGGATTGTACTGGAGGTTAATAGACATCAGTGATGTTATTATGCTCAAGTACAGAATGGTGTTGTGTCTTTCTCGTTTTGATGCAGAATAGAAAGATACATGTAAAGCCTATTTCTCCTTTCTCCTTGAGGGGATAATTCTGTATATATATAGTTGGGTTATTGGATTGCTTTATGTCCTAGGCCCTCCAACCTTTTTACTATTCAGCTAAGTCTGGGTCATTGGTACAGTATAAAAATGTTAAAAAATTTATAGTAATTTATATATTTTTTATACTTACCAATGACCCAGATGGGGATGGCCCTCCCATAAGTTGGGAACTCATACCTCCCCGCTGAGTACATAACGCTTTTCCAGGCACTGCTTGTAAGAATGACTTTTGGCGCCAATTTCGGGACCTCCTTGACGCTGCGCATGCACAGTGGACGAAAGGTATGGAGGACCATATAGGACATGTAATTTTCGGTTTTAGATGCAAATTTTGGGGATTGGGGGCTAAAATTTGTGTTTGGCCCTAGAATTTAAGAGTTAGCACCAGCTAAGTCTGGGTCATTGGTAAGTATAAAAAATATATAATATACTATAAATTTTTTAACTTTCCAGACTTTTTTTCTACACGCTTTCAGATATTATCGAAATTACGGCCATTTTAGTATGTGAGTCTACCACAATGACTTACAGATCAAGTTTGCGTTTCGTTCTGCTCGGCTGATTTTTGCAGAAATTACGGGCCCTGGACTCTGAAAAATACAAGTAACACTGTAACAGATTTCCGGGTCATTTTCCTAAAAATTACAGTTTTCCGAGCTTGAAATATCGGGGCGCATGTGGTATGTGAGCGTGCTCACTAAGGTTCTATATTTTTTATTGAAATTTTTTATTAAATTTCTTGTGAGTTCAACGTGTGTAACAGAATGTTTATTCTGTTCATCCCCATTGTTACGTCTTATCGCTAGGGGTAATAGGTCGTTTTGGGTCATGCATCTTCTATCTGATATATTGTTTCTTCTTTGTTTGAAGATCTTGCTATACATCTTGTAGCTTTAAAATCTGTTACTGACTTTTGGCCTTTTCTCTATGCCTGATGTCTTGTTTCCTGTTTTTTCCTTGACGTTGTTTACATTGGCAACGTCTTTAAATATATGTAGTATTTAGTTATTATTACTGTAGGATTGTTGTAAGATACATTAATTTATATTCAGGTAGTGTAGCAAAAGAATTTGGATTTTGTCCACACTTAGGCTCTATTGGGTTGCCCTTGGGCTCTTCATGTTCCCTTTGGGAACTTAGGCTTTTTAAAAAAAAGTTCAAAAAATTTTTTGAATTTAATTTTTAGCTTAATTTGACAAAGTCAAGATAAGCTATTGCCATCATGCGCCCGGAAGGCTGTTAGTCTGTGAGTCTGTTCACATTTTCCTTTAGCACGGGTTACACCCCGCAGTTCTTGTCTGATCGTCACGAAATTTCATATGCAGGTTTGGGATCATGTCTAGATGAGAACGTCCCCTTTTGGTTGCGATCGGTCAAACAGTATGGCTGCCCGAGCCCAAAACCCGAAAACCATTGGCACAGTCTCCAGGTCGTATTTATGAAGGGATTTCATTGTAACTTGGTAGGATGCCTCTGTTTCATGCCTAGATGAGAACGTCCCCTTTTGGGTATGATCTGTCAACTGTGATGGCTGCCCAAGCCCGAAACCCAAAAACTTTTAGCACAGTCTGTAGGTCATGTTTAATATGGAGGGATTTCATTGTAACTTGGTAGGATGACTCCTTATGATGTCTAGATGAGAATATCCCCATTTGGGCGTGATCTGCCAACCGTGACGACTGCCCGAGCCCAAAACCCGAAAACCTTTAACACAGTCTACAGGTCATATTTATTGATGGGTTGACTTCATATAATGTCTAGATGAGAAAGTCCCCTTTTGGACGTAATTGGGCAACTGTGATGGCTACAGGGGCCCGAAGCCCAAAAACCTTTAGCACAGTCTACAGGTCATATTTATGAAGGAATTTCATTGTAACTTGGTAGGATGACTCCAAATAATGTCTAGATGAGAACGTCCCATTTTGATCGCGATCATTCAGCCTTGATGGGTGCCCGAGCCCAAAAACCTTTAGCATAGGCAAAAGGTCATATTTATGGAAGGATTTCATTGTAACCTGTTAGGTTAACTCCATGTAATGCCTAGATGATGACATCCCCTTTGGTCGTGATTGGTCAACTGTGAAGGCTACAGGTGCTCGAAGCCCGAAAACCTTCAGCACAGTCTACAGGTCATATTTATGAAGGGATTTCATTGTAACTTCGTAGGATCACTCCAGATGATGCCCAGATGAGATTGTCCCCTTTGGTTGTGATCATTCAACCATGATGGCTGCCGAGCCCGAAGCCCGAAAACCTTTAGCACAGTCTACAGGTCATATTTATGAAGGGATTTCATTGTAACTTGGTAGGATGACTCCAAATAATGTCTAGATGAGAACATCCCCTTTTGGTCGCGATCATTCAGCCTTTATCAGGGTTCCCGCGGGGCCTTGAAAACCTGGAAAAGTCTGGAATTTGTCAAAATGTCATTCAAGGCCTTGAAAGCCTTGAATTTCCAATGGGAGCCTTGAAAAGCCTGGAAAATCTGAGAATTTTGTGATGCGTAATTTAATCCGAACATATTTTATGGCATTTACAGCAAATGTAACTGTGTGGTTTATTAATCCGATCATATTTTGGAGTATTTACGGCAGTGCCAATGCGTGCATTATTGATAGAACATTGCAGTGATGTGACACTGAAATCCTTTGAATCAAGCATTGTGAATGGTTGCTATTAATGTGGGCGAGCACAATGGTGTATATTTAAGCCAATGGGAAGATTTATTGTAAATTCTGCCTGTTCGAATGCTGAGCGCATGTGCGTGGATAATTTATTCATATTGAAAATATTACAAATGGATGATTGTTCAGTTGAACTATTTGAGTATTTCCGAAGCATGTATGTCTGATGAATTTGCCACAATGTCATCTTAAAGTCCTGGCATGGGCAGTCGCCATCACGGTGGATTCCAAGTTTGGATTTCCAAATGAAAGTGTTATTGTCTTATTCACCTCAAATGTTAACATGTGCGATTTTAAGGATGATTCGCCCATGTATGAAACATTAAAAACTTTTCGACACTTACTGCATTTAGCTGAATACCGTTCAACTGGAACAGGCAGTAACCAGTTATAGTATGCAGTTGATTTAATCCAAACTTGTTGGAAGGTACACTTCCCCACAACAGAATTACATTTTGCTTTTCGAATGACATTTCCGTAGACATTGTGGGTTACGAAATGTGTCATTTACATGTAACATGTAGTTTACTCATTGGGAGCAAGGATGACATCAATTCATTTGCATTCAGTAAGTATTCAGTTAGAATAGCGGTACATGTACAAGAGACATAGCTATTGTGCCACCTGGTAATTACACTGCAAGAAAATGTCTTTCTCAGGCTCACTAATTCTAATCAGTAATATCATTGCTTGGATAGCTTTCAGAAAGAGTTTTCCAAGAAATGATGTCAAGTGATAGAATTACCAACAAAGGGAAATATAAGAGAAAGTTTCTAGTCGTTATCTGATAATTTACGGTACTTTGCCAGCCTCGGCCTTGAAAAGCCTTGAATTTCATAAATGGGGGCCTTGAAAATCAACGAAAATTGCCGAGAAATGGCCTGGAATGGCCTTGAATTTCAAAAATTTTAACCTGGGGGAACCCTGTTTATGGCTGCCCGAGCCCAAAGACCTTTAGCATAGTCTATAGGTCGTATTTATGGAAGGATTTCATTGTAACTTGTTAGGTTGACTCCATATAATGCCTAGATGATGACATCCCCTTTTGGTCGTGATTGGTCACCTGTGATGGCTACAGGTGCCCGAAGCCCGAAAATCTTGAGCACAGTCTACAGGTCATATTTATGAAGGGATTTCATTGTAACTTCGTAGGATTACTCCAGATGATGCCCAGATGAGAATATCCCCATTTGGTTGCGATCATTCAACCATTATGGTTGCCCAAGCCCGAAGCCCGAATACCTTTAGCACAGTCTACAGGTCATATTTATGAAGGGATTTCATTGTAACTTGGTAGGTTTGACTTCAAATATTGTCTGGATGAGAACGTCCCCTTTTGGACACGATAGGGCAACTGTCACAGCTACAGGGGCCCGAAGACCGAAAACCTTTAGAACAGTCTACAGGTCATAATTATGAAGGGATTTCATTGTAGCTTGGTAGGATGACTCCAAATAATGTCAAGATGAGAACGTCCCCTTTTGGTCGCAATCATTCAGCCTTGATGGGTGCCCGAGCCCAAATACCTTTAACATAGTCTGTCGGTCGTTTTTATGGAAGGATTTCATTGTAACTTGTTAGGTTGCCTCCATATAATGCCTAGATGATGACATCCCCTTTTGGTCGTGATTGGTCACCTGTGATGGCTACAGGTGCCCGAAGCCCGAAAATCTTGAGCACAGTCTACAGGTCATATTTAAGAAGGGATTTCATTGTAACTTCGTAGGATCACTCCAGATGATGCCCAGATGAGAATGTCCCCTTTTGGTTGCGTTCATTCAACCATTATGGTTGCCGAAGCCCGAATACCTTTAGCACAGTCTACAGGTCATATTTATGAAGGGATTTCATTGTAACTTGGTAGGTTTGACTTCAGATAATGTCTAGATGAGAACGTCCCCTTTTGGACACGATAGGGCAACTGTCACAGCTACAGGGGCCCGAAGACCGAAAACCTTTAGAACAGTCTACAGGTCATAATTATGAAGGGATTTCATTGTAGCTTGGTAGGATGACTCCAAATAATGTCTAGATGAGAACGTCCCCTTTTGGTTGCAATCATTCAGCCTTGATGGGTGCCCGAGCCCAAAAACCTTTAGCATAGTCTATAGGTCGTATTTATGGAAGGATTTCATTGTAACTTGTTAGGTTGACTCCATATAATGCCCAGATGATGACATCCCCTTTTGGTCGTGATTGGTCACCTGTGATGGCTACAGGTGCCTGAAGCCCGAAAATCTTGAGCACAGTCTACAGGTCATATTTATGAAGGGATTTCATTGTAACTTCGTAGGATCACTCCAGATGATGCCCAGATGAGAATGTCCCCTTTTGGTTGCGATCATTCAACCATTATGGCTGCCCAAGCCCGAAGCCCGAATACCTTTAGCACAGTCTACAGGTCATATTTATGAAGGGATTTCATTGTAACTTGGTAGGTTTGACTTCATATAATGTCTAGATGAGAACAGCCCCTTTTGGACACCATTAGGCAACTGTGACGGCTACAGGGGCCTGAAGCCCGAAAACCTTGAACACAGCCTACAGGTGATATTTATGAAGGGATTTCATTGTACCTTGGTAGGATGACTCCAAATAATGTCTAGATGAGAACGTCCCCTTTTGGTCGCGATCATTTAGCCTTGATGGCTGCCCGAGCCCAAATCCCCAAAACCTTTAGCATAGTCTATAGGTCATATTTATGGAAGGAATTCATTGTAACCTGTAAGTTTGACTCCATATAATGCCTAGATGATGACATCCCCTTTTGGTCGTGATTGGTCAACTGTGAAGGCTTAAGGGGCCCAAAGCCCGAAAACCTTGAGCACAGTCTACAGGTCATATTTATGAAGGGATTTCATTGAAAATTCGTAGGATCACTCCAGATGATGTCCAGATGAGAATGTCCCCTTTTGGTTGCGATCATTCAACCATGATCGCTGCCCGAGCCCAGTTTCCATTTTGTCGAGTTTCTCACACACGTACATGTACAACACATGTTCCAACATACAGGCTTTTGGTGGTCTGGCTGATGGAAATTACAGTATCGTGGCAGTGGTGTATAGTGAAGTCTTGGCTGCCTATATAGGCAGCCAAGACTTCACTATACACCACTGCTAAGTGTAGTTTTTTTACCTTATTATGAGGGGGCAAAGACAGAGCATTCTCTTGGCTTGTTAAAGCCACCTTTAGAATCTACGACAAGAATCAAATGAACATTTTGCACGAATCTAAGTTGATTCTCATTGTTTCCCTTGCGAGAATCATTTGCGCGAATCGATTCGGATTCGCGCATGAATTTTAATCCCTGTAACTTGATAGGATGACTCGTTTTGGAATAATTTCACTATAACTTGGTAACTTTCGTTGACATACGTTAACTGTGAGGGCCACATACATTAACTGTGAGGTCATATTAACCCACCCCTCAGCTCTTTAGTACAGTGAACATATCATATTATTTTTATCAAAAACATAGCATGCAGGGAACAGAAATGAACATATTCCCAATTATCACAATTGTTGTCTTATTTCATAATCCTTTCATAAACATTGAACATTATCATTTTCATCAAACACAACACACAAGTTAAGCTACAGTGTCATTGACACTTTCATTTGATTTTGATTGCTGTTTATTATGGATCTTTATCATATATTTATTGTGGAGTTTGTGGGAGTACGATCGACTTAGTTTTGATTAATCATGACGGCTTACTGCTCAAAATGCAAGGCGAGGAAGTCTTCCTCAGATTTACATGCGTGTTGCCTTGCCTGTAGTTGATGTACTCCTGCAGATTCTTGTTCTACATGTGTCAATAGGGATGACAAATGTTGGAAGCGGGTGTCACGGTATGCTGTTGGCGGTGAGATGCCTATGCCAGTGCTCTCACCGCAAGGTAATTCAAGTTTTTCAGTTTCAGAGGAACAAGAACATGGTGATGGTATTGTGACACCCACCAAAAGTGTGCTACCATCGTCGCGCTCTGATGAGCAAACAAGGTGCTCTTGAATATTAGGAAAGGGATAAGGCCACTGGGCAGTGGCCTTAATCCCTTTCAGGCAGCTAGCTTGACCGGTGAAGTGGTTACTCTGTCCATGGGAGCCGTAACACCGGGCCAGTCTTCGCACGTGAAGTCGGACCATCCGGTAGCTAGGGAACCGAGGCTTCGATCATCGGGACGTTCGGAGAAGAGATCCATCTCCAGAATGCCGTCCTAGGAGCAGCAAGCAGCTAAAAAACAGAAAACCGCTGCTCCTCAAGCCTCGGTGACGGACTTGTGCAGCTGATCGCAGCATCCCAGCAACCTCCCTCAGACTTCGGAAGTGAGCTGTCGGACGGTGCTGGGTCGGTCTAGTTGTCTGTTCACGCAGATGCAATGGACCGGGATTCTCAGCTGATTCAGTCGTATGGTGAAAGGGATAAGAAAGAGGATTATCCTTCCGTTTCTGAACAACATATGGTTGTGATGGACTCTATCCATCAATACTATCCTGAGTTTGTTCCACCGAATCAGCAAGCTGTGACAACAAGGGAGAAACCACTGGCGCCTTTAGACGTAGACTTTATACAGAGGAAGGAAGCAGTTTTTTCTTTCCCGGTTCAGTCTAGACAGGTGTCGCAGGCCTTCGGCCATGTAGACGATGCCATATTTAACCTCTCGAGTGTGAGGAAAAAAGGTGGTTTCTTATCAACATCTTCCATAAATGTACTGTTCCTTGGACCACGTTCATTTAAAACAGTTGGAGAAGATGTCCAGAGAAAGAGAGCTCCACTGCATTTAGATGAGCAGGCAGGGGGGTTTAAACATATCCTTACTTGCCTCTTTCAACATTTCGCTCAGATGCAATGGAAACTGCTATTTCATCGAATAGAGCGAATTTGGATGCAATGTCACCTTACCAGAGCTATGGTGCAACGTCTCAACGGGAAGGAATTTGAGGACGTGTGTACCTCGCTTAGAGTTCTTTCCAGGGCAATCATGTATGCCACGTATAACTCCACCCTGACAGTGGCTAATCTGGAGTAGAGATTGGCGGTTGTGATTTTTTCACTTCGCTTTTGGTTTTGGGTTTTTTTTTTTGGGGGGGGGGGGGGGGGGGGGGGTGAAGACCCGGGTTTCGGTTTTGGTTACATTTTTTTTCTTCTTTATGCATTCTCAACTAATTTTGGAAATTTGGAAATGAACCAGTGAACTCGTGTTCAAGTATGAAGTGATAGTCTCAGAATGTTTTTTTCCAGGTGAACTTGAATTCATTGGTTGTTCATAATTCAAAATTATTATTACAGGGTATCAGACAATCAAATTTAAGCACCTTTAGGCCTCTGACCATGATTTTCAAGGACTGTTATAAGCTTGATGAGATTCGGAGACAGGAAAATTTTAACACTGTCACCAATGCAAATCATTTAGAGTATTGTAACCATTACTTCATAGGTGTCTATAGAAAGAGAATTATTCCCCTTCGATCAGTGCGTATACAAAACGTATCTCCATGTGCTTTTGTGCTATAAATATATACATGCAATGTATGACAAGGGGTTCGGAGAAAATTTTAGTGTAGAATGTTGCAGTAAAACTCTTATATATTTCATTTTACTATCTTACCACTTGCACATCTGGGTTTACACATTGTGTGTGCATACATTCGGACGAACTTCAATTTAGTACTTACTACAGATGATCGTTTTTGCCGATTTCTTGCAGACGATCTCTCATCCAGTAACTGTTTAAGCTTCGGGTAAATTTGTATGCTTCGACTCTATATGTCGAATTAGGTTGCCCGTATTTACGTGTTCGGAAGCTATTTCTCTTTTGCAAATATTGCAGATGAAAAATTTTCATTTCAGGTCATTTCGATTATAGTACACGGGACTCTGATCTTTAGTCGTCATTTTAACTCAAGAAAACTTGTAACTGTCACGTGGTACACACGGTTGGTTACCAAGTTCTACTTTCGTTTCTGTAATCAGTAGATATCTGTTTGTGGTGCTTGGTGCATTTACCCCAACTCCCACCCAATCGTGGGTGATATGGGTTAGTTCTAAGAAATAACACCTGCATTTTCAGATTAGCTCGACCATTGTTCCAGGATACATAAATTATGTGTTGTATTAATGATTAATTAAAAAAAACTAACATCGGTTGTATGACTGCAATTTCGGTGCAACTCGAGTTTTTTTTTTTCACAACCGAAACCGAGTTGTGGTCTCGGTTACCCGCCCGTCTCTAATCTGGAGTTAATTAGACGTGATGCTGCCCTTGCGCCGTCATCACTTATAGATGACAAGGTGAAAAGCTCTCTCCGGTCTCTGGACATACTATCTTTGATGACAAGCTTTCGTTAGTCTATGAACAGGCTACTAAGAAAGCTTCCAGTGCTCTGCTTTTGATATTTGTGTCTCAACAACCCGCTTCTGAATCAGCAGACCAGAGTAAGCGGGGACGTTCCAAATCAAAATCTTCAAAAGGGAACTCCTCGCAGGGATACAAGAAACCCTCATATATTTACTCTGGAGGTCATCAATACGCAACTCGGGAAAGGGGCGTAAGTCTGATCGGGATTATCGGTCAGGCGCCCCTAAGCCGACGGGGTGAGGATCTTCGCGGGGAGGACGTAGTTTCTCCTCCCGTAAGCCTCGCAAGTCCTACAGGAGATGGTCAAGACCTCTATTGCTTGCCAGTTGGCGGAAGGTTATCAAACATTGCGAGAAACTGATTAGCAGTCATGGAAGATCATTGGGTGAGAAGTGTAGTCTCAAACGGCCTACGACTATCATTCCGAGCAAAACCCCCACTAACAAGATGTCCGCGTTGGACAAATCTTCCATTCAAAAGAGAGTCTCTCCTGGTGAGGTACAGGCTCTCTTATTAAAGGAAGCAATAGAGGTCGTTGAGAATCAAAATTCTCAAGGTTTTTTACAGACACCTGTTCCTCATACCGAAGCCAGAGGGCTCGTTCCAACTGGTAATAGACTTGAGCTGGATAAACAAGCTAATCGTTGCTCCAAAGTTCTATATGGAAACCATTCGGTCAGTAAGAGCGAGTATTTGAGTGAACGACAATGCGGCAAGCATAGACCTAAAGGACGCTTACTTTCATGTCCTGGTACATCCGGCATTCAGAAAGTACCTGCGGTTCGCTGTGCAATCGAAGGTTTATCAGTTCAGAGCAATGTGCTTTGGTCTGAACCTGGCTCCCTGGGCTTTCACTCGAACAATGAACTCGGTAATGTATTGCTTCCGAGCTCATTCGTCTGCGGTAACGTCGGCTTACTTGGACGACATTCTGCAGAGATACGGCAACAGAATTATTCTTCAGAACGATGTTCAGAGTCTGCTACTATTGCTATGACGTCTTGGTTTCATAGTAAACAAAAAAAAGTTGGATCTAGATCCATCCAAGTCGTTCACTCACTTGGGAATGAGCTTCGAGACTCACAACAATCTGGTTTGTCTGCCGTTACCCAGAGCGAAATAAGTCAGTTGTTATGCTCGCTTTTGTCTACACTCAGACGCAATAACAGCGAGAGAGTTCATGCGACTGATGGGGCTGTGCAGAGCGGCTGCGGATCTTATTCCGATGGGCTGCATCGCATCCCCTCCAGATATTATTTACTCAGAACTGGAGTGTGAAGACGCATTCGCTCGAAACCAGTATTGTTTTAACGCAAGGAGTTCTACTGCAACTGCCGGATCCAGCTTTCACAATTATGATGGATGCGAGTCGGATGGGCTGGGGCGTGACCCTAAGTCCCGCAGACTTGAAGTGTCAGGGTCTTTGGGACTCTCGGTTCCTAGAGAAGCACATAAACATCAAAGAGATGATGTCAATATGGCTAGCACTACAACCTTGGATTCGCATAACAGCGAACGTCCACATTCAAATTCTGTTGGACAATTCGACAGTAGTTGCTTACCTCAGGAACCAAGGTGGCACTCACTCGATTCCATTATGTGAATTAACGGAGACGATTCTCCTATTCGTCATGAATCAACACGTTCATCTCTCTGTCCGTCATATACCGGGTCGTCTGAACGTATTAGCAGACTCGCTCTCTCGGAATACCATTACCCTCACTACGGAAGTGGGATTTTTGGTAAGAATCAGATTCTGGATAAATGGCCAGAGCCTATTGTCATTAAGGCCTTACCGCCCTCTGATAACCATAGACCTTTGCTGTGTCCAGTCAGGGCTGTGCGCATTTATAAATGTCGATCAGCTTTTGTTAGAAAGGGAAGAAAACGTTTCTTTCTTTCGTTGATTCCTAACAGAAAAGATATTTCTGTTAATTCTGTCGCTAGATGGATTCAGTTGACAATACGCATTGCCTATGAAAATCTATCTTCGGATCAACATTCTGTCAATAAGATCTCAGTGCACGAGGTTAGCGCACTGTCCACTTCTTGGGCTTATTCTAACAGTATAGCCATTACTGATCTCAAGAAGGCTGCGTACTGGACACAGCCCTCGTCATTTACCAAGTTTTACCTGATAAATTTAGAGTCCATCTCCAGTGACCTTAGATCTTTGGGTCCTCTTTCTGTTGCTCAGAATGTCGTCCATTAATGTTACATCTATAAGGTCTTTAGACAGTCCGTTCCAGCACTGATGCTGTTCCCCTGCCCTCTTCGTTTTGAGAAATTTTACAAGGGGAGGGGGGGGGGGGGCATTTTTTTCTCTTATGATCATCTGGCTTTATAGTGAAAAGAAGAGGAATACCTCCTCCGTTGTCAGTAGTCCTGTGTCGGTACTGGGATGGTTTTAATGTGTAGCTCGGTGTGAAGCAATAACTATGTCTCATTTATGTACTGTTTAAAGGTATAGCTCACTGTGAAGCATTTGTATATGTTTCGTATCAAACGGGTGTTAATATACAATCCTCGAAACACTTTTAAATGAGTATAAAGAGTCATTCTCTGGACTATCTTTATATATTGGGTTTTCCTTCACCGAATTAGCATAACGTGTTATGCTGGCATTAAATGGAGAATTATATATCGTGTAATACTCAATTACATTGTGGGTGTTATGTCTTTCTCTTTTCTCGTAAAAGAGAAAGACATATATAATCCCTATCTTCTCCTATTCTCCTGTGGGAGCTATTCTTTACTGAAGTAATTGAGAAATTGGATTTTCCTTCAAGTCCTAGGCCCTCCAGCCTTTTTACGATTCAGCTAGTCTGGGCCATTGGTTGTCGTGTATAAAAATATGATAAATTTTAAGTAATTTGTATATTTTTTATACTTACCAATGGCCCAGACGGGTATGGCCCTCCCATGAGTGGGCACTCATACCTGTTTAGTTTAAACAATATTTATTTGAAAAATCATGTTATATGTATACATCATATGGAACAAGAAAGCTTAGCATCCAAACTAAATCAAACATTTATGGTATACACAGTAACAGAAAAAAGAAGGTACAAAATATATAGAAGGGATTCGACAGTAAGCTAGAAGCTTTTTGGAGTCGTCTCCCTGAAAAAAATGTGGATTTACACAACGTGGAGGTTACGGTCAATGGGGAGGTGGCGGTCCCAAGACGCACCCGCGAACGTGTGGGTAACAATCTGTGATCTACGACACAGTTGTCTGGCAGTTTATTCTTGAAGATCGCGAGGTAGATCGCAGAAAGCAACACACACGCACCCACATGCGTCCCAGAGACGCCACCTCACAGATGTTTACACTTGTTGTACAAAATGTTGATTAAGCTGATACAGAGATAGGAGGATAAAAGACAGGCAAAGGACGTAGGGCACAAATTGAGCTCAATGGGGAGGGATTTGATCAAAAATTGATATGGATACCCATCACTCAAATGTAGGAATAAACATGGTAGTCTCTATATCTTATCTGATCTCTGATGTGGAGGGAACAATTAACCAATAGTTAAGCATGTTATAAGGACCGGGCAGGGTCTGGCCTTTTTCAAGTCTTGGTTAGTTAACATTTCCATTTAAGATATAGTTAAAATTAGTCTTCCTAACAAAGTAGTAGCCTCGAAAGTCGTGGACAAACACTACATAGGCAGTTGGAGACTGACGGGGAATTATTTATATAATTACAATAATACATATGACGTTTACTTGTTAAAACTTGGAAGGTGCATATTGTATATTACTTGAAAAGTATCAAATGGTAGTACTCCTCGTCTAGTGAGACAAGGTTGATGCCAAGGTCCTACGTCCCTAGAAAGACTTAGATAATCGGAATTGAGAAACAGTAAGACAAAAAGTAAGAAGGAAAACAGACAAAAAAGAGAAACACATGTAAAAGTGGTAATAGTCAGAATGATAATAATAACAATAATATTAATAATAAAGAAAATGAAATAAAAATAAGTCAAACAGAAATTTAAGGGCAGAGAAAAAATAAAAAGTAAACATAAAATAAAAAGTAAACATAAAAATACAGACTATCGCTGAGCAAGTCAGTGCAAACATTGCAGGATTGGAATTTCAACTGACTGGTTTAAAAGTGACTATATCAATGGGCTAGGTGTGGGCTAGTGGCCCATGTCAGAAGGTCTTGATAGCATTTTATCAGCCGAAGCGTCCACTTGAAAAATGAAACACTGTACAGTTTCAAATATATGATGATTCTCGGCATTATTCAATAATTCTGAGCCAAACAGTAGGGTAGCGGAATCGATAGCATATGGCAGAGAGCTGATTGTATCGTTTCGAAGATTTAAGTAAATTGGGCAGTACAAAAGAAAATGCTCGGTAGACTCAATCTCGCCACACTGGCAGGAAGGGGTAAGGGATAAATGGTTGTCATACAAGTGGGCATTAAGATTACTGCAACGCAGACGCAACCTACAATGATATATTTGAGCTACGCGGGATTTGTTACCGCTGTAAAATAGTGGTGGTCGTAGGTTGTCATTGCTGAGGAAGTTTCTGAAGTTACTGATAGAGGAATTCTCACGAACAGATAAGGGTAAGCTATTCCATTGATTTGTAATGTTTGGAAGGAAAGAACGCTGGTACAAGTTTGTACGACAGAATGGAACTCGATGGTTG
This sequence comes from Pictodentalium vernedei, assembly GCA_031216915.1. Taxonomy (NCBI): domain Eukaryota; kingdom Metazoa; phylum Mollusca; class Scaphopoda; order Dentaliida; family Dentaliidae; genus Pictodentalium; species Pictodentalium vernedei. Next base: position 369,246,476 of record CM062294.1, on the reverse strand, counting down.
TGAGACGATCGGAGATTGTGTTGTTGGCTGGTTGACATGATAAGTGGCAGCACTTTATTAGCAATATATGATGGGGTAATATGATGGTACATTTTGAAAAATTGCACTAATTTGTGTTTACGGCATCTTTCCTCGAGTGGATCCCAGCGAGTCTCAGAATAGAGAAGACACTTACTAGCGCTAATTGTTGTACCAGTTATTATCCTTGCCGCCGCTATTTGTATTTTCTCCAGCTCGGCGGACTTCGATGTCGAACAGTTGTCCCATACTGTGTCAGCATATTCTAGTAAGGGCCTGATAAATGCGAAATATACTTTTTCTTAGACCTTTCGATCCAGAGTGAACTTGTGCCTCCTCAACAAGTCCAGCCGTGACCAAGCCTTTAAACAAATATGGTCGATGTGGTCATTCCACGTGCAGGTACGATTTAATATTACACCAAGGTGCTTATGGTTGTTTACTTCACAAATTTGGGTACCACTGAAAAATAATGGTGAGTGTAAGGCAGGGGTACTTTTGTTTGAGATAACCATACTCTCGGTTTTGTTGGGATTGAACTCCACCAACCTTGTTCGAGCCCAATGTTCAATCGTGGTCAGATCCTGGTTGATTACGATCGATGCTTGTTCAGGATTTTCAACTATAAGGTATAAGGAGGTATCATCTGCAAAGTGACGTATTGAACTAAGTAAATTTTCGGTTATATCATTGATATAAATAAGGAACAATAAAGGACCAAGGATAGAACCTTGGGGGAACACCAGAGTTTATGGGTGCCCATGTAGAATTTTCAAATGCTATAACAACCCGCTGGAATCTGCCCGTAAGATACGATTTTAGGAATAATAGAAGGTCACCAGAAACTCTGATACGTTCTAGCTTGTGAATGAGTCCAACATGCCACACCTTGTCAAATGCCTTACTGACATCGCAAAAGACCACCCTGACCTCTTTACCTTCATCCAGCGCTCGACAGAATTCGTCATATAAATCAGTATGCTGGAGGACAGTTGAGTCGCCAGAAGAGAAGCCGGATTGGAACTGACTAAGAACATTGTTATCTTTTAGGAACTGCCATAAGCGTTTAAAGACACATTTCTCAAAGACTTTACCAACACAACTAATCAATGATATTGGGCGGTAATTTGTAACTAGATTGGAAGGGTTCTTTTTCAGTACAGGGGAAACATTAGCCTTTTTCCAATCAGATGGGAAATAACAGCTATTGAGTAAGATGTTGAATAAAATTAAAAGTGGCTCGCAAAGGGAAGATTTACATTCTTTGAGAAGACGAGGACTTACGAGATCCGGGCCACAGGCCTTGGATACCTTAACAGACTTCAATGCTTCAAATACTTCGCTATACTGAAGAGTAATGCTGTCAATGGTTTGTGGGGCAGGTGGAGTTGGGCCCGGGATGGAAGCACGAGAATCGTCAACAGTTGATATAGAACAGAAATATTCATTGAAAACCTTGGCTTTCTCTTCGTTAGAAGAGTAGGTACAGTTTAAGTGATTTATTGTTGGGATTCCTGGAACTTTGCTACCTATAAAGGATTTCAAGGTTTTCCACCACTGAGATGGCTATGTTTCGTGGCTACTCAGTTCGGACTGAACTTTGGATATGTATGAGGTTTTGGCCTTTCTTATCGCTGCTACAACTTCGTTTCTTTTGTGTTTGGATTTTGCCCAAGCATGAGGGAGCCCGCTGCGTTTGGCTATATGATATAAGCGTTTTCTCTGACGAATCAGGAGGCGTATTTCATTATGCATCCATTGGGGTTGGGATGTTCTTGATGTAATGAACTTAGTGGGAATATGTTTGGATGCAGTTTCAAGTACCACACTGGTGAAGTTGGACACTATCATATCAAGACATGGATTGTCAAAAAGGGTATCCCACCGTTCGTTACTGAAGGCAGCATTTAAGGATTCATAAATTCCCTGAGAATACAACCATTTACGCCTCTTGAAGATTGAGGGCGGCGGCTTTACAAATTCGACTTCCAGTGAAATGGGACAGTGGTAGCGAACCATCTCTGGTATTAACGGTTCTAAAACATCACATCTTAAGACGTTGACCGTGTTGCTAACAGCAAATAAGTCGATCAGTGAAGCAGACGATTCAGTGAAGTAAGTGGGCTCACTCACAAGCTGATGCAAGTTGAAGTATTTGGCCATGTCAGTAAAAGAACCGTTTGGAGAAGGAACTTGGTTATCATCAAAATCACCAGTAATAATTAGATCATCGGTTGACGTGTCTTTAGCCTTTTCAACAGATGCTGATATAATATCCCATGTCTCCGATGGACTGTTGGGTGGGCGATAAAATACCCCCAGCAATAGCGATCTACGGCTATTTGAAAACACTTCTGCCCAAATGCAATCAATGTTCGGGATTTCAAGGTCGGGTCTGTGCTGGAAAGAAATACTGTCTTTAACATAAATTGCAACCCCACCTCCCCTTGACGGACTGTTGAACCGCAATGGTTCTTGAAATCCATGGATCAGAATGTCTGGAGTTGGGTCTGCAATTTGTAACCAAGTTTCCGTAAATGCAAGAATGTCAAATTCTGGCAATTCACACTGAATAATATCTAGTTTAGGTTTTAGGCTCTGTATGTTTAGATGTAGAATTTTCAAAGTGTTGGGGGCATTACCTGAAGAGATGGAATCAGGTCCTGGATTTGTTTCAATGTCTCCTGATAATAACAGAATCATAAATAAAATAAGCAGATGCAAGCAGGCAGAACTGTTTGTAAGTACATGCATTACCTTTACAAAGTTTGTTTTACTTGAAGTTGCTAACTGTTTGTGTGGCTCAAAATATAATTTTTCATCACTTTTAGCCCAGTCAATGTTAATTGGGCTCACTAGATGCAAGGTAAAGTATTCATTTGGTGGGAAAAGATGTGCAATTATCATAATAGTAAAACTTTTATGTAGGCTAATACGGCACTGTCGTAGGTACAAGTAAACTAAAACACACATTGATGAATGGCTTGGCAGTCTGTATTTTAAGCTACTCACACCAGTTGCAGCATTGAATGTACCAATGCGTGCACGGTACAATTCAAGACCACACATAATGAAATTTGTTGGAAGATGATATTAATAGATTATGTATCGGTTAAAGTTAGCTGTTGAACATAGGCTATGATACCTGTTAGGTTTGGGAACTAAGAGCGGAAAAAAGCAAGATAATAGGATAATTAGCATAATATATTTACAGGCATGAATAGGGTAACAAATAGTATCCAATGGTCAGAAGTACATAAAGAGTACTAGAATATGTAATAAGTGTATATACAAGTGTTTCAAAGTCGCCGATTACATTTAAAGGTGAATGAATAGGTTCATTATCGGTGGAAGAAGCATTGGTTTTGCTGCAGTTGTGGAAAAGAAATTGGGCCATTAAATTTTTCTCAAAATATCAGTGTCGCAGAGAGACGCTAACAGCCAAAGAATCGAATGTAACACTGGGCTAAATTGATTGCACTGATTTAACGACACATTATAACAATCACCGCGTCGGTTGAGCTGGATTCATCAAAAGAATAGAGGTTCAGTACCAGATGTTAGTAGTACACCACATATCTCATCCTGTCGCGAAAGATCAAATAGGCGAAAGTTGACAAGAAGAGAAAGGGTCGGCCAGCCCCCACCAGACACACGGTAAAAGGACAGTCATTATGATAATTGAATCAATTGCTAAGATACTCGCTGACAGGGTAGAAGATGAGCTCAAATTAAGAAGTTGTCAAGAACACACCAATTACACCAGGCATTTGCAGAACCCAATAAGGTAAAGTTAGGGGCAATTTATTTCGGTGTGGTAAGACGACATAAAGCAAAACATTGAGCATTTGTATTTCAAATGTGGCATTGTAACAATAAACAGGTTTAGCGATTTAAACAGGAGTAAAAGGGGTAACTGCATTTATTATCGGATATGGGTTGGCATTCGGATAAAATATGCAGTCCACTCAAATGTCTACTTCACTGAGAAACCAGGTTTATAAGATGATTCTTTGCGCCAAAGGTGAACCAAATCGCAGTAGCCAAATTTTTCTGATGTAGAGGACTGCACTAATATTCAAAATAATTAGCAACTTGTTGATCTGCCTAGCTAGCTTATTGTAGGACAATGGGGGTATGGCCAGATGAGTCATGACATATGAAACCAAGGATGAGCAACGACACGTTGTCGCCTTTGTTTCCAGCACCAAAATAATTCAAATGTGGCTCTCCCCTAGTATATAAGTCCTACCTTGTAGAAGAAATGTAAATCTGATCACACATCATGGGGCTTACAAGGAAGAACCTAAGGGCGTCACAGATGATGCGATGATGGCAATGATGAATCCGGTGGAAGTAACTGAAGCTCAACGCGGATAGCAGAGGACACCTGCAAAATAAGTCCTTGGATTATTAAAGAATTTAAGTTTGGTCTAAAAAATACAACCCACGACCCCTCACAGAAACGAGCTCAGCAAGCTCGTTCCAATAAGGAACATAGGCCTTGTTTTGGAGATAAAACTGCAAGCATAACAAGGTTAGATGCAAGATTTTTGAGTTGACCTAGGACGCTGGCACTTTACACATGTCGGCACATGTACATTAAAACAGTAAACATTACGTTGGCAAGATCTCTCATTTGACATCAGCTTGCGTGGGATTTACCAACTACGTAACGCTCACATACAACTGCACATATGTATACGTTGGAAAAACAGTTAAGGTTTGGCACATGTTCACTGAATGAAATATAGACCTAGAGCACTCTAACTGTAAATGTTACATGGATAACGTCGACCCACGTTCTGGGTGATCAGTAAAAGAGGCCAAGATCTCTCAGTTGGCATCCCTTGCGTGGAATTTTTCCGACCATGCAACACTCACATATAAAACTACACGTATATGAAACATGTACTGAGGCCGTGTGCTTAACGAGGGCGATGTGCACCCATAAACATAGGTGAAATATACCCTCATATTTATATATATACACAAGTAAACCTGGTGGGGTGTGAAAGTACCACATCGACACAAGCTTGTTCAACAATATTTCAGTGCTACGTTTGTAACATAACATATGGCATGTCCGGCATAAATCCCCCAGCACCACTCATCACACCCGCACTGAGGGCACCATCTCCGATGCAGCTCCAGAAAATGTAAACGCTGTAAGGCTGAGGTAGGAGCTACGGAGCCTGAGAAGTTGGTTGGGTTATCAGATGGATTTACAATAAGTACGAAGATTGCACAACATTTAGAGACACTTTGACCAATCCACACATTACCACAAAGTATTGACCAGAATTGTGGAATTCTCAACTCTGGTCAACACTTTGAGCACTCACAATCTCCAGAGTGGCACCGAAAACATTCACAGCGCGAATGAAACGGGCGATGAGGGAAAGACCAACTTTGAATAGTTTCCGAGACAGTGGTGGTTAGGGCAATGTCGATTCAAGGTTATGCAACGAGAGGGTTACCCACATGACACGCGGAAGCAGGCCAGATAGTCGTCAAGCTTTATCTATTGATATTTATTGGTACACACTATTGTGAAATGCCTGCAGGCACTCACCACTAGTTAGTAACGAATCAGGTCTATGAAAACTAATTATTATCACCTGATTAACTGGGAAACACGGGCTGATGATTTGCTAGTTTTGACTACAGATATTCGCTATAAGTGCACACCAAAAAAGAGTGCAAGCTGACACTCTCCAATAGTTTGCAATAGAGCAAATCAATATGAACTGAATTTTCATTAAATTCTAATGTGTCATGAATCGCGAATAAAGAATATGAGACTTTTGGCATCGTACTTTTATTTTATCTAAGACAACGATAGTGGCTACTAGCACCTAATCAATGAAAATGGGGCAGTGGGTGGAGGTGGACTAATGTTGTAGCCACCCTAGTGGCCGCAAGCAACGAACATACTCCGTTAGGTTCACAACGACGCTATACCTGGTACTCACCGAAGCTACGTAAGGATTTGGAAATTATTTATGTAAGGAGTCAGTGAACAGTGGAGGTGGGAACTGAAAAAGTGAGAATTAAGTCTCATAATATTTTTATACTGTACCAATGACCCAGACTTAGCTGGTGCTAACTCTAACAAAACCAGGGCCAAACACAAATTTTGCCCCCCAATCCCCAAAATTTGCATCCAAAACAAAAAGAAATCATGTCCTAAAGGACCTCCATACTACGCCTCTACTGCGCATGCGCAGTGACGCAGACGTCCCGAAATTGGCGCCAATTATCATTCTTTCTCTGTTTGGCCCTTCATCAGTCAACATCTCACTGATCTTTGTGCTTGTAAATCTCAGTTTAAAGGATGCCAGACACGTAATTTTTGGAGAAAATGTGATTCTAAGGAGGATAGAAGGAGGAGAGGAAAAAGAAGTGACAAAAAATAATCAGGGCTGTACTTAAAATTTTTTGATGAAATTATGTTAAGTTGCCTATTTTCGAGGCATGGGCCTCTTGTTGTCATTCTTGCTAATTGTTGCACTGCTTATTCAGTGTTTCCTCTCCCCTAGCCTTCTAAAGTCCCCCCTTGCAATTCTCCCATGCTTTTGGCATATTTTTGAGAAATTTCATTTCTAAAATTTCCTGGGAGAGTTGCTTGGTTACAGAATGTTTTCTGTTATTTTCCCCATAGTTACGTTTTCACCCATGGGTGTATAACGTTTGTGTTCTGCATCTTCCATCTGATGTTCTACAGATTCTCCCCTGGGAGTCTCTGTTTTGCATCAGATAGAGTGTAATTGATGACTGATTCCGGGCCAGTTTTTTCAGTGCCTGGAGTCATGTTTTCTAGTGTTTTTACACTGTTTGTTTTCATTGGCAACAGCTTTTTTTGAGGGGGGCTGTTTGCCTTTGCTGTAGTTTATCTCACTATAAGATACATTTATATTATCCGAAAGTGTCTCATTAATTATTTAATATAAATTTAAAATTTTTGACCACACTTTGCCATCGGATCCATCGGGGCTCAACGTTACTTTTCAGCAACTTGGGCTTCGCTGAAAAAATATTTTTTCAAAATTATTTTGTTTTGCAATTGTTTTTTCATTTATTAATGGATCATGTTATTATGTATCTTTGTGTCAGGGGTTTTTGCGAGTAACTAGGACTTATTGTTCTTTCACAATGAAGGGACGTTGTTCAAATTGTAATAGGAAGAAATCTTCCTCTGACTTTCATGATCATTGTATTAATTGTAGTCAGTGTTCTCGCATTAATCCCTGTCCTATATGTGAACATTGGGATGAGAAACATTGGAAACGTGTGTCACGATATGTTGTTTCTGGAGAAAGAGCGATGCCGGCTCTTTCTCCGCAAGGTCACTCTACTCTCTCAGTTTCTATTTCAGAGGAACCAGAACAGGGTGATGTTTCCATGTTATCTTCTTCAAGTGTGCGTCCGTCGTCACAAATGAATTCAGAGCTAGCGGCAAAAGTGCTCATGGAGATTAGACAAATGTCGTCCGCTAGCTCGCCCGGTGTAGCGTCCATTCACCGAATGGTTCGGCAGCCAGGTTCGTCCGATGCGGTCCAAGAGGAAATTTTGGGTGATGCGAGCACTATAAACATAATAGATGCACACCCAGTGACGGCGGATAGTAAGCGAGAACGGAGGAAGCCTTTGAGTCCGGTTCCTAGCTCGTCCAGGTCCAGCCGGGCCGCGAGCGAGAGAGGCCCCTCTCTCGTACAACAACATCTGGGACCAGATGTTGTGGTACAAAATGTGTCTTTAGCGGAGCATACGTCCGTCGCTCGGGACGCTCCATTGTATAAGCAGTCCGCAGAGACTGTTAAGGCTTCCTCTTCTCGTCAGCGCACACGACCGGACATTGGCTGCGTGACCGCCGATATATTACCAGCTTCGGCGATCAAGGATTCTTCGGCGACCAGGTCACACCATCCGGCAGCCAGGGATTCGAGACCGATGGACTCCGGACGTTCGCATAGGAAAAGTATGCGGGAGCCATCTGATGCGGAGCTGCCCTCGGTGAAGCAGCGAAAGACTGCGCCTCCGCAGGTCTCGACGCCGGACATTCTTGTGCAGATAGCACAGCTTATCGCAGCATCCCAGCAGCCGACAGAAACGGTGTCGGATCGAGAATTATCCGACGGCGCTGGGTCGGTACGCAGGTCTCGACGCCGGACATTCTTGTGCAGATAGCACAGCTTATCGCAGCATCCCAGCAGCCGACAGAAACGGTGTCGGATCGAGAATTATCCGACGGCGCTGGGTCGGTACGCTCCGCCGAAGCATCGGGGGCGGACGACCGGGAACATCATGAGGTCCGACCGGATGGTGAAAGGGATACGGATGACTTGGAGCTATCCCTTTCGGAACAACATAAAGCTGCCGTGGACTTCATCCGGCACTTTCTCCCTCAAGTTGTTCCGTCGGGCCAGACTGCTGCGCTTCCGGACAAGAGAATTATAGCGTCATTGGACTCTGAATTTTTTGAGCGGTTCAGGGACATCGCTCCCGAGTTTCCGTCGCAGTCCAATAATGTTGCAAGAACATTTGAATTATTGAACGACGCTATATTTAAACTTGCTTCCAGGACGGGGAAAGCAGGTTTCTTGTCCGCTAATACTCTCAACCTGCCTTTCATTAATGCAAGGAATAAATTCGATAAGGCAGGACAGGGTATACCGAGAGTTCCTCTGCGTATGGACGACGAGGCGGAAGACTTAGAGCTATCATTACCGTCGTCAGCTTCTATTCCAACCGCGGTGTTGGAAACAGCTATTGCGTCTAACAGAGCCAATTTAGATGCCTTATCTTTCGCAGATCACCTTACTAAGGCGTTATCACTGCGCCTTCAGGGGAAAGAGTTTCAGGATATACAATCCTCTTTAAGACTTCTTTCAAGGGCAGTAGCTTATTCCACGTGTAACTCCGCCCTTTCAGTGGCAAATCTGGAGTTGGTTAGACGTGACGCAGCCCTAGCTACATCCACACTAGTGGATTCTAAGGTGAAGAACTCTCTTAGAGTCGCTTCGGTCTCAGGAGAACTTCTCTTTGACGGCAAGCTTTCCGCTATTTATGATAAAATTACAAAGAAAGCTAAGGATTCTCTGTTGTTCAAATCTGCTCCTAAGAAGTCGGATACAGCAGACACGAATAAGACAGGCACTTCTGGGTCTAATGCGCCCAAGAGAGGTTCCTATAGAGGTTCCGGTGCGTCCTCTTGGTCTTATTCGAGAGACCGTCAGGATAGCGACTCTCGTTCGGGACGTCCTTCAGGCCGGGACAATCGGTCGGACGTCCCGAGGTCGACGGGGCGAGGTGCGGGTCGTGGAAGACGTGGTTTCTCCTACCGCAGGCCTCGCAGGTCCAGGAGGTGATGGCTTAAACCTCTATCGCGTTCCGGTTGGCGGAAGGTTGTCGAGCTTTTCACAAGAATGGGCGTCGATTACGGACGACCCTTGGGTGAGAGGAGTGACTTCGGAAGGTCTAAAGATATCCTTCAAACGAAAGCCTCCATTAACTCGAAGTCCAAAGTGGACTCATCTTCCGTCAAATCCTCAGAAAAGAGACGCTCTGTTATCAGAGGTGCAGTCTCTTTTAATGAAGAACGCGGTAGAGGTCGTAGAAAACCAGGAATCTCCGGGATTCTACAGCCATCTGTTTCTGGTTCTGAAACCAGACGGCTCGTTCCGTGCAGTCATAGATTTGAGCTGGATAAACAAGCTGATCGTCGCTCCGAAGTTTTATATGGAGACGATTCGATCGGTCAGAGCGAACGATTATGCAACGAGCATAGATCTCAAAGATGCGTACTTTCACGTCATGGTACATCCGACATTCCGAAAGTATCTACGCTTCGCAGTCCTAGGAGTGGTGTATCAATTCCGGGCGATGTGCTTCGGATTGAATCTAGCACCCTGGGCTTTCACTCGGGTAATGAACTCGGTAATGATCTACTTCCGAGCTCATTCGTCTGCGGTAACGTCGGCCTACCTGGACGACATTCTTCAGAGGTACGGCAACGAGTTAACGCTTCAGAACGATGTTCAGAATCTTCTTCTATTGCTCCGACGTCTCGGTTTTATAGTAAACGAGGAGAAGTCGGATCTGGTGCCATCCAAGTCATTCACTCATCTGGGAATGAGCTTCGAGACGCACAACAATCTCGTTCGTCTGCCGTTAACCAGAGCGAAATTAGTCAGTTGTTACGCTGGCTATTGTCTGCACGCAGACAAAGTCACGGCGAGAGAATTTATGAGACTGATAGGTCTGTGCGGAGCCGCCGCGGATCTCATTCCGATGGGGCGGTTACGCACACGTCCTCTTCAAATTTTCCTGACTCAGAATTGGAGTGTGAAAATTCATTCGCTCGATGTAGACGTTCTCTTGTCAGATCAAGTGAAACAAGAGATTCAGACTTGGGCAAACATTCAGTGGTTAACTCAAGGAGTTCCGCTGCAGTTGCCGGATCCGAGTTTTACCGTTATGACGGATGCCAGTCAAACAGGTTGGGGTGCATCATTAATCCCAATGGATTTGAGATGCCAGGGTCTTTGGGATCCGCAATTCCTGTGCAAGCACATAAACATCAAGGAAATGATGTCAATTTGGCTTGCGTTACGTCACTGGATGGACATTATTCACGATGCTCATGTCCAAATCCTATCCGACAATACGACAGTAGTGGCGTATGTACGGAATCAGGGAGGCACTCATTCAGTTCCGTTCAATCTAACGGAAAGAATCCTTCTGTTTGCATTAGAACATCACGTTCTTCTTTCGGTCCGTCACATACCGGGTCGTCTGAATGTGCTAGCAGACTCCCTTTCACGAAAGGGTCGCTTGTTGCCGTCGGAGTGGACTCTCAACAAACAAGTATTCAATCAGATTTGCTACCAATGGGAACGGCCAATGATAGACTTATTTGCGACACATCTCAACAATCAGTTGCAGACGTATGTGTCTCCATGTCCGGATCCAAGAGCATTTGCAGTAGACGCTCTGTCGATCCCTTGGGACGGAATGATAGGATATGCGTATCCTCCAGCGCCGTTAATTCAACAAGTATTGCTAAAGATAAAACAATCTCAATGCAAGATTCTGTTGGTAGCATCTCTGTCGCCACAGAGACCGTGGATAAATCTACTCAGGTGTCTGTTGTGGGACCTACCGCGGAAGCTTCCTCCACGGGAGGATCTTCTTTCGCAGGGGAAATCGCGCCAACTCCATCACAACCCGCAAGGTCTCAACCTTCACGTTTTTCCGTTGTGCGGTCCTTCTTGCATGGCAAGCACTTTACAGGACGAGCAGTGGACGCGATTTCTAACTGTAGGAGGACCTCCTCTTCGCTAAACTATGCGGCTAAGTGGAAGGTTTTTCGTCGTTGGTGTAGGGATCATTCTGTAGATATATTCGATCCCTCTATACCAGACATTGCAAACTTTCTAGTATACTTGTTTGACGAAATCAAACTGCAGCCTGTTACTATAAAGGGTTATAGATCTATGTTATCTGATACCTATGCACATCATGATAGTTTACAAATTGGATCTAATGTCTCTTTATCGAAGTTGGTTAGAAACTTTTCGATAAATAGACCCAGAACTCTTAGATTAATTCCTAAGTGGAATTTAGCTTGGGTTCTTCTTAAATTGAAGGAAAAGCCATTTGAACCTCTTGGGACAGTAGATTTCAAATTCTTATCTTATAAGACAGCTTTTCTCTTAGCTTTCTCTTCTGCTAGAAGAGTCAGTGAGCTTCATGCACTATCGGTGGATGATTCTCATTATCGTAGTGTTGGGAACACTATCACCTTCACTACTAATGTGGGTTTTTTAGCTAAGAATCAGGCTCCTAATAAATATCCGGAACCTATTGTTATTAAGGCTCTTCCGTCTTCAGACGGGCGTAGGCCTTTACTCTGTCCTGTTAGAGCATTACGTATCCATAAACAGAGATCTCAGTTTATCAGAAAGGGACGGAAACGTTTCTTTCTGTCTTTGATGCCTAATAGAAAGGATATTTCAGTCCATTCTATTGCTAGATGGATTCAATTAACTATCCGTACTGCTTATGAAGATTTATCTTCTTCTCAGCAGTCTGTGCTTAAGATTTCTGCTCATGAAGTAAGAGCTCTTTCTACTTCCTGGGCTTATGCTAATAGTGTTGCTATTACAGATTTAATGAAGGCTGCTTATTGGTCTCAGCCATCCACATTTACGAATTTTTATCTCAGAAATATTGAGTCCATTTCTGGAGACCTGCATTGTTTAGGTCCGTTATCTGTTGCTCAGAATGTCGTCCACTAAACAGTTGCAACTATAGTTATGCAGGCTTTCTGTTCCGGCAGTGACTCCGTCCGACTGCCCTCTTCGCTCTGGGCTATTTGACCCAGGGCAAGGGGAAGGGGGGGGGGGGCGGGTGTTCCCTTAGGTCACCTGCTTTATAGTGAAAAGCAAGGGAATGCCTCCTCCAAGTCAGTATTTCTGAGTCGCTTCCGGGATGGTTTTAAAGTGTAATATTAATGTTTAAATTCATTCATGTCTTATTTTTAAAGTGTAGCTCGGTGTGAAGCATTTGTATATGTCAAGTGTCAAACGGGCTTTAATATACAATACTCGGACACTTTTAAATGACTATAAAGAGTCTCAATTCTCTGGACTACTTTATTTATTGGCTTGCTTTAAAAATAATTAGTATAAGGGATATACTGGATGTTAATAGAGAACATGAATGTTATTGTGCTCAATTATTAAGGGTAGTGTATCTTTCTAATTTAATATTAAATAAGAAAGATACATGTAAAGCCTAATACTCCTTTTCTCCTTAAGGGGTTACCTCTTTACTATATAGTTGAGCTTATTGGATTTTCCTCTATGTCCTAGGCCCTCCAGCCTGTTTACTATTCAGCTAAGTCTGGGTCATTGGTACAGTATAAAAATGTTAAAAAATTTATAGTAATTTATATATTTTTTATACTTACCAATGACCCAGACGGGGATGGCCCTCCCTGGAGTTGGGAACTCTTGCCTCCCCGCTGAGTACATAGCGCTGACCAGGCACTGCCAGTAAGAATGATAATTGGCGCCAATTTCGGGACGTCTGCGTCACTGCGCATGCGCAGTAGAGGCGTAGTATGGAGGTCCTTTAGGACATGATTTCTTTTTGTTTTGGATGCAAATTTTGGGGATTGGGGGGCAAAATTTGTGTTTGGCCCTGGTTTTGTTAGAGTTAGCACCAGCTAAGTCTGGGTCATTGGTAAGTATAAAAAATATATAAATTACTATAAATTTTTTAACATTTGGGACTGGGATTTGTTCAAATCAATTCTTTGAACAATCCGAAACTTCCGTTCAAGTTCGGACATCTGCCACGGGGTCATGATCCTTTGGACAGAGCCATCTTTGTGTTTTGCAAAAATGACTCCATCAAAAGTCCATGATTCACCTATCTTGCAGACCCGAGCTAAAATTCTGGTGCGTCTGGCTAACCCAGCACGAGTTTTTGTTAGGTCTTTGTTAATAAAAACTCCTGGACCTTGACTTTCACACTTTACAGACTTAAGTTTGGTCCTTGCTCTAAAAAGTTTATCCCTGGTACGATAGTTCATCAGTCGGAAAATTATAGGTCTGGCTTTAACTGCTTGACCATTTATTAACTTGGGTCCGACGCGATGGCTCCTTGGAATGTCATCAAGAGTAAGGCCAATTCCAATTTTGTGGGCACTGTCAAGCACTATGTTGTCAGTATTTTCTCCAGGCTTTTCGGGAATGCCAGACAGTCTCAAGTTTGTATGTCTCCCATACTTTTCCAAATCATCAAGTCTATCATTTAACTGATCTATTTTCTGGTCTTTCAATTGCCTTTCCTCCTGTAGGTTATGTACCGATTGTTCAAGATCACGTATACAGTCGTTGGCGGCTTCAAGGAAGATGGACTTCAGGGCGACACGTACGGATGGATTATGAAGGACCTTTATAAGGGCTATGCTAAGACGGTCCTCCGCGCTAGTTGGAACCAACGATGTATCTGGATCAGGCATTAAAAAATCAGACAGGTCAAGATCTTCTTCCGAAATACTACCCTCACGAAACTTCTTATTTACTGCAGGTGAGGGGGTTTGGTCAATGTCAGCCCTAGACCTTTTAGTGTCATTTTCATTGACAGGTGTACTTGCAATTGAACCTGATAAAGAGGGTTCCATGTTGTTTTATTATCAATACTGTTCAATACTGTTCAGCTATATTCAGCTATTTTCAGATTGAGAAAAAAGTTGATGGTATCCAATGATCTTCAAGGGTAAATACTTGGGGGAGTTAACAGTAAAGTTACAATGTTTGGCGTGTACTGGCCAATGACAATTGAATGTTTTCAAATGCGTGAGTCTGATAACGGTAATCTAACAGAAACAGAAACAGAAACGGCAAACAAAGAGACGCTTCATCTATCACGAATCACAAATAAGTTAGTTACTGGTCTGGTGACAAGCGAAAGCGTGAGTTAATGCTCATAAGACATTCCAGTTCAGACACGCATGGACACACATGGACACACATGAATTTACGGAAACAGGCAGCTCCTCCATGTGACACAACAATACCGTTGGCATACAAAATAGTGGCAATTTATAGCATTTGATCAAGACATGTCACTTGTTGGTTCTTGATAGGAAGATCACACCCATGGAATGACCAGAAACATACACTCGAAGAATATACTCACTTAGTATCAAGAAAGCAATTTTTGAAATCTTTTGAAACTCGTTGAAACTCGTTTGCAGTTAGAAAGAAAACTACATTTTGCAGACGACGCGGTCTCCAATATAAACAAAACAAAATATGGCGCACATTCGTTGGCGCAATTGTTCTTCACATCAACATCAAACCCATTTCTTGGTGATCAACACCCTCAAACTGCAGTTAGAATGCAGGAACTGATCCTACATTGCACTCCTTCGTTTTTACACATAAATCAAATCCTCAAAAGAGAACAGTTTCACATTAAAGAAGACTTTGAAGCAGGAGATTCAATTCTAACGACCAACCTCCATTGAGTCACGTGGAACCTCCAGCCTTTTTACGATTCAGCTAGTCTGGGCCATTGGTTGTCGTGTATAAAAATATGATAAATTTTAAGTAATTTGTATATTTTTTATACTTACCAATGGCCCAGAGGGGTATTGCCCTCCCATGAGTGGGCACTCATACCTCCCCGCTGTTTATAACATTTAACAGGCAATCTGTAGAAAGTATGATGGTTGGGGCCAATTTTGGTACCTTCCTGGATACTGGGCATGCATAGATCTAAAAAGTGTGGAGGACCATCTAGGACTTGATTTTTTCGGTTTTGCATGCAAATTTTGGGGGTTGGGCGGCAAAATTTGTGTTTGGCCCTGGATTAATTTGAGTTAGCACCAGCTAGTCTGGGCCATTGGTAAGTATAAAAAATATACAAATTACTTAACCCTTTACCCAACGCAGACGATATCAAAATTTATTATTTTAAATATCATTTTTTCAAATTTTTCAAAAAATTTCAACCAAACCATATCATGTGACCCCTCGTTGGAATGAGCTTGACGAGCTCGTTCCAATGAGGGGTCACATGATATGGTTTTGTTGAAATTTTTTGTAAAATAATATTTTTTCAAATGCTGAATTTACATATTACGCGGGCGGATGCGGGCGATTCGTTGGGTAAAGGGTTAAAAATTCATTTTTCTTACAAGGAATGGTTCATGAAGCCAGCATTTCAGAGAGCAGATAAATACATTTCTTCCACTTTATACCCGACCGATGAAACTGAGGCCCGAACTATTCCGTAAAAAAGTTTTATTTTCTTCTTGATTGGTTTTCGTCACCTGTTGGTTGATTCATTGACTGTTGATGTACACTGGCAATACCCCTCCTCTGGATTTGCTGTTGAAAACAATAAAAATTCATGTATGTGTGTGGGAGGGTGGGGGGGAATAGATTATTTTTTTTTTATTTGAGTGGGGACACTCAAGGAAGCAGGTTTGTGAGGTGGGGAAGTGGGATAAAAGCCTGTTTTACGAGGGTCGACCACCTCCTGCAGTGCTACCCTTGCCCATGAGCCTCATTCTGTAAAAGGTCAGTGAATTTGGTGTGAAGCCAACTGGGCATGTTTTAAGGCATTTTCAGTTGCCGCGTACTTGGCAATTTTTCTCTGTTTGAAATACACTATGGGTGGATGTACATGTAGGTGGGTATACAGTAGATGTGGGTTTAAAGGAAGGGGTTGTTGCACAACAAATAAACATCATAAAAAGGAAACGTTAAAAAAAAATTAAGAAGCCCCAACAGCATGGAAATATCGCCTTTATTTCCACTGTAGTGCTTGCATTATGCCTACAATGCTTTTTCTAAGGGATTGTTACAGTGATCATGGGTATGAATCAGTGATGTAGCTGGAGGATATTTTTCATCTCTTGGTTGCCCACTTTCAGACTTGAGCAAGAGTTTATTTCCGTAGTGAGTTCAATTGTTTTATCCTTAAGTCTTACTTTGCCAATACTTTTTTTTCACTAAATGCTGTACAAACTTTCATTCAGCTGTTTTTTATGAAAACTCACTTGGGACACTAAAAGTGCATTTTACAAAAAGGATTTTGCCACATAGTTGAAAAAAACATGCTCGAAACGAGATTTTTATATAAATTCTGATACTGGCCCCAAAAGTTAAAACATTTCTGATAAAATATTTAATAAACTTATAGTATATTCCTTGTCATAATTTCTATCCCCACCTAATTTACACTTTATAAAATTGAGAGGATAATTCACAGTTCAAAACCGAACCTTACCACAACCTATCGTTGATGAATGGAAAATTTTCCTCACAATTTTATAAAGCATAAATAACGTGCAAATAGAAAAAAGGATAAATTATTATATTAAATGGTACAGGATGTAAATTCCTTTATGTTTTGTTACTCTACTGTCAATTTATTGAGTTTTTCTACCTGGTTTATTAGCTCACCTGAGTGAAGCTCAAGGGGAGCTTTACTGATCACTTTCCGTCCGTCGTCCGCCGTAAACTCCAAAACCACTAGCCCAATTTTATTCAAATGTTAGGTAAATGTTTATTACCTAATGCCAATTCGGATTTGTTCAAATGAAGTTGCCCCTCTCCCTGGGTGGTGCCACGCCCCCAAGGGGCACCACAATCTTTAAAAATCTTCTCATGAACCAGCAATAGCAGAGACTTGATATTTGGTGTGCAGCTTCCTTTTGAGGTGTAGACTCAGATTGTTCAAGAGAAGTCCGAGGACCTATATTTGCCTTCGTTATGGGAGGGGCAAGAATTTTCGCCCCGCCCAAAATTTCTATTTTCCAAACCGAGAGGCAGATTTGAATCAAATTTGATATGAGGGCTTATTGGGTCATAAGTACTTAATTTATGCCTATTTTTTTTTTTTTTTTTCCTGTCGCCCCATGGGAACCGCAGGAGCTAAAAATAGAAAAAAATTAAAACGCCCATATCTCCCAAATTACACGGCACTGAGAATTCTTATTTGGTGTGAAGCTTCCTTAGGACCAACAGAATGGAATGGTAAAAAAAAATTGCTATCGGTTTTATCATGGGGTACTTTTTGGGGACTTTGAAAAATTGCTGAATCAGCATTTTTTAACACTTGTGGGTAATGGGAAAAACATTTAAGACTACTTTTCTCCCAAACCACTGCCCCAAAAGCTTTCAAATTTCACATATAACATCTTTGGAAGATTGTTTCACATGTTTATTGAAATCAATTCCCTGGGTCCATATTTGGGATCTCTATGGGAGCCCAAATGTTTAAATTAGTGCAGTATGAGGAATATTCTTTAAAAATCTTCTTCAGATCTACCAATAGGAATCTTTTGATATTTGGTATGCAGCATGCTTAGGGGGTGAGATTCAAGTTTGTTCAAGCCAAGTCCATGGGTTCATATTTGGGCTCACTGTGGGAGCTCGAATTATAACTTAGTTCAAAATGAGGAATTTTCTTTAAAAATCTTCTTCTTCAGATCCAGCAGTCGGAATGTTTTGATATTTGGTATGTAGCATCCTTAGGGGGTGAGATTCAAGTTTGTTCAAGCCATGTCCCCATGTCCATATTTGGACTTACTGTGGGAGCTTGAATTGTAACTTAGTTCAAAATGAGGAATTTTCTTAAAAAATCTTCTTCTACAGATCCAGCAGTCGGAATGTTTTGATATTTGGTGTGAGCATCCTTAGGGGGGTGTGATTGAAGTTTGTTAAATCCAAGTCCCTGGGTTCATATTTGGGCTCCCTGTGGGAGCCCGAATTATAACTTGATTCAATATGAGGAATTTTTCTTTCAAAATCTTCTTCAGATTCAGAAGTCGGAATGTTTTGGTATTTGGCATGCAGCATCCTTAATGGGGTGAGATTGAAGTTTGTTCAAGCCATGTCCCTAGGTTCATATTTGGGCTCACTGTGGGAACTTGAATTGTAACTTAGTTCAAAATGAGGAATTTTCTTCAAAAATCTTCTTTTTCAGATGCAGCAGTCGGAAAATTTTGAAATTTGGTATGCAGCATCCTTAGTGGGGTGAAATTCAAGTTTGTTGAAGCCAAGTCCCTGGGTTCATATTTGGGCTACCTGTGGGAGCCCGAATTATAACTTAGTTCAATATGAGGAATTTTTCTTTAAAAATCTTCTTCTTCAGATTCAGCTGTCGGAATGTTTTGATATATGGCATGCAGCATCCTTAGTGGGGTGAGATTCAAGTTTGTTCAAGCCAAGTCCCTGGGTTGATATTTGGGCTCCCTGTGGGAGCCTGAATTATAACTTAGTTCAATATGAGGAATATTCTTCAAAAATCTTCTTCACATCCACCAGTCAGAATCTTTTGATAGTTGGAAAACGGCATCCCACTAGAGGTGAGATTCAAGTTTGTTCAAGCCAAGTCTCTGGGTTCATATTTGGTCTTCCTATGGGAGCCTGAATTATAACTTAGTTCAATATGAGGAATATTCTTTGAAAATATTTTTTTTTTATATCCACTGGTCTGAATATTTGGATATTTGGTATAAGTTTTTCTAAGGAGGGGCAGATCAACTTGTTGAAATCAATTCCCTGGGTTTTATATTTAGACTGCCCTGTCAGGCGAGCACCCTCAGGCTCCCTGGGGCCTCTTGTATTATTGCAAGTAGGCCTTCTTCTTGAAAAATAAAATTCCACTTCAAAATACCCTTCTCGTATACATTTTTGCCCAGAATCTCAAAATAAATAGGCTTTTTAGTCATTCTAATTAATTTCATTTTGTTGGGATTCGTCTTGTTGGGATGACCAAAGGCGCGCAGGGACGGTTTGGGGGACAAGCCCCTTTCAACCCTCGTTGGCTGTTTGTTTTTGTATAATGTCGAGGCGTGGTAGAGGAGGAAAAGCAAGAATGGAACAGGTTTACCCCCTTCTGGGCTTTTTGTGGCTCTTCTTCTTAGGTGGAGGTTGACTTGGTGATAAGGCTGGTGGTGGTGTTGATTTTCGTGCATGGAATTCTTCTAATGCCAGTCTGGATATTTCATTGGATTCTTTTATGAACTTGTCAGTTCTGGCGGTGGTTTGTTTTGCCATCTCTATTGCTCTTAGTGCGTTTTGCACGATGGTGTTCGGAGATTGGGGTGGCTGTTCTGTTCCGATTTCCCCTCCCGGGCTTTCCGGTAGTGAAGGAAGAGGGGAGTGAGGGGTGGGAGAAGGTGAAAATGCAACTTCCAGTTCCTCCTCAGTCTCCACTGGATGTTCCTCATCCAACTGTACCGGCTCAGGCGCCGCCAGTTGGTTGCATGTACCAGTGGGACTAGGAGGGGAACTGGCAGCTGCCTCCAGAACCTCCACCCCTTCACTCAACTCTTTCTTCCTATTCCGGAAGGCCTCCAAGCACCGGGCGTCCCTGCGCTTGGTCAATGGACTCTTCTTTCTCTTATTGTTACTCTTTTCAGGGCCTCCGTGTCCCTTCGGGTGAGGACCAGTGGGAGAGGGGATCCTCTCGCCAAGGGTACTACCTCTCCCCGAAGAGGGTGGTGTCTTGGTCATCTCAACTTCGAATTCCAGTTTCAGGTGGATGCTCAAGCCTATTTCCTGGATAGTCCAGGAGATAGGGCATGAGACGCTCAGAGCTGAGATGGCTTTCACTAGTCGGTCAGGAAGGTCCATGTTGTCCAGGTGTTCACGCTCTGAAGTCAGAAGTGTGAATCTCATGAATGATGAACGGGAACTTAGTGCGAATGAATAACACTCCGTCGAATGGAATGGTTTAATGTGCCGAACCATTCAGTCAAATGCACACACATATCAGTCAAATGCACACACGTATATATATACTTTCTTGTCAGCACCCTTTTCTGACCCCAACTTTTTGAAATGTTTGACTGTTTTTTTAGTAATTGAAATAGGCTTGTCGGCCTGGTTTCCTTCTTTAATTAAAAAAACAACAAATCTTGTCATTGAAAACTTAATTGCTTTCCCAGCAATTGAAACAGGCTTGTCCCATGTTGGAATAGCAAACATTTGAAATGTCTGATTGTTTATTCAGTAATTGAAATAGGCTAGTCAGTCTCAGCTAGTTTCCTTCTTTAATAAAAAAACAAACAAATCTTGTCATTGAAAACTTTATTGCTTTACCAGCAATTGAAACAGGCTTGTCCCATGTTGGAATAACAAACTATTGAAATGTCTGATTGTTTGTTCAGTAATTAGAATAGGCTTGTCACTCTTATACAAAAGAAATTTTTCACACTTAAAGTAGTTTAAAAATCCTATATATGAATATATAAAAATATAGAAAAAATGTGTATAAAAGATTTCTATTTTTACTCTCTTTTACCTATTTATCATAAAATTATTGTCTTTTTTTCCATTGTCTTTTTTTCCATTGTCTCTTTTACGTTGTCTTTTTTACCGTTGTCTTTATTACCATTGTCTTTTTTTGGGGGGGGGTTTAAACAATATTTATTCAAGAATTTGTTATTTTTGTACATTAAGCTAAACGATGTATACAACACGAAATACAACAGAACACAAAATAACAAAGATATAGAAATAGATATGAGTTGCTATGTAAGGTAGGGATTCGACAGAAAGCTAATAGCTTATGTTAGTCGTCTCCTTAGGTTGATTATCAGTTTTCACAAGCAGGTAGTGTGGGTTAATAGGTGAGCTCACATATCGTTTCCCCGTGGCCCTGCTCCTGGTACGGCAGATTAACTCTTCACCCAATGAGGATATAAGATGGCGGGTACAAACTGAATTATTGAACCACTCGAGTTTTCATTATCTACCCAACAGACACAGCTCGTGACCCACCATCGGAACGAGCTCGGCGAGCTCGCGTCTACGATGGGTCACAGGCAATCTCTCGGAGACCAAAACTGAAAATATAATAAATTTGAGCGACAGATTTTTGATAGTTCTGGTCAGTATTGACCATAAAGCGAGGTGAAGGTGCGAGTGAGAGAGGCGGACCACGGGGCAACGATATGTGAGAATGTTTAAACTACAACATGAATAAAATACAAAGATTTGAAAAAAGACAAATATCTGCCAGCTTGAATACTTAATGCATTAAATACACTCGAGAAAGACGTAAGAAGGTAGCTTGTTTCATTCGGTTCATCTAGTAAGACGTAAAAGTATAGTGAGTAGTGGCCTCGAGCTGCAAGACAAGTTAATGGCTGCATGCGGAGAGGGGTATAGTCGTCCAGTTAAGCTTATTTGGCATTATTCCTGTTTAGTAAGATTGAATGAATTAACGTTATGTTGTAAATCAATCATTGGAAATGTTTACTTGCTAAAATGAAGTCATGTACCACTTCAAAGATAAGACGGTTATCTTCGTTATTCAAAAGTTCTGAACCAAAGAGGAGTGTGGATGTATGAACTTCAAAGGGTAGCAGGTTTATTGTATAATTACGGATATCTGAGAAAATTGGACAGTGAAAGAAGAAGTGATCAGGAGTCTCTTGGTTACCACACTGACAAAGTGGATTTGGTGATAAATGATTATCATATAGATGGGAATTAAGATTACTACACTGCAGTCGTAACCTACAATGATATATTTGGGCTGCACAAGAAGTCGCGTTACTGTAGAACCTTGGTGGTCGTTGATTACCGCTGTTCAGGAAGGTCTTAAAATGTATCATAATAATAATAATAATAACACTTCGGCCGGCCGCTGATTTGTCGCGGTTCTCGTATGAGAAGGCCTTGGTTACCCATGTTCTACCAACTGCCTCCCCCTATTCCCGCGCTTCTTCTCTCCTCCCAACACTGGGAGACGAACTGCTTGATGACATCCCTTGCCCCATTCTTCTCAATCTCTCTGATTAGTATATTAATCCTCTCCTTTGAGTGGCCCCCTAACCACATGTCCTTCATTCTCCCATCCCACTTCTCCATTATACTCCCCGTGAATCTTGTTATTTTAGACTGGTATTTTGGGCATTCTATAAGAAAGTTTCCCAGGGTCTCCACTACGCCCACGTTACACATCTGGCACTCCTTTTCACTGTGTTTCCCAATTTTTCCCCTCAGCTCCAGGGACCGCGACCTCAGCTTGAACAACAGTGACCCCCCAAAGGTGCTATCAAGGTACTCTTCAAAACCAGGCTTCTCTTTATCCCGCAGGCCACCCAAAGATCTCTTTGATTTGACCCCCTCTCACCAATTATGGTTACAATCCTCCATGACCCTTTCTCTAACGATTTTTTTGCCCTGGTTTGCCCCAACGTCAAGGTCCGAGATCTCCATTGAGTAGTTTTCTACTAGCTCCCTCACTTGGACCATCCACCCCGTCTTGATATTTGAGTTGAAAGTTCTCAGGAACATTACTTTACACCATCGGCTATCGGGGAGATTTACCAAATAATTAAGATAACCGAGCTACAATAGGTCTATCCTGTCCTTGATCCTCATCCACCCAAGCTCGCCCCTGATTGCTTCTAGTGCTGCGGAATTACTTGAGCCTGTTATCCATCGGCCTGCATCATTCTGCAGGATTTCCAAGCTCTTAACAGCTGTCTGGTTTAGGGGTACAACTTCCGTACCGTATGTTATACTTGGCAGACCTGTTAAATAGTAGACATACCTTAATATGATATTAAGTACATTCATATACTTCTTGCAGTAGGTCCACAAAATCCCTATTTCATCCAAACAACCTCCTTCATTATTCCTCTCAAACATGTGTTGTCTCTAGACCTCACTTTCAACTCAATCAGTTCACTTGGTGAGGTGTAAAACCTGGACTGTACTATGGACACTGGCATAGTGTAAAAACTGGACTGTGAATGTATTATGAACAAATTCTTTACATATTAACAATCTCCAAATGTTTTGTTTTTCCTTTTTTTCCTTTTTTTTTTTTTGTGTTTGTTTTTCTTTTCGGAAATAAAACCATCGAATAAATTAATTACACTATTTACATAATGATGTGTTCCTGCTTACGAATAGGATAACTGAGATGACCCATGTAATACGGCAAGTAACTTGTTTCTTGACGCATCAGGTTTCGTAAGACAGTCAGCTAACTGTTTCTCTTTTGAAAGCCACTGTATGCTTGCTATTTTTTTTCCTCAGCAACATTTCACGAAGAATACTTATGTCTATTCTTGAACGTTTATCTTCCAAGGAAGTTGTAGCATGAACTGCATCATATAAAGATTTGTTGTCAGTGACACATATGATAGGAAGATTGTTAATGATTTCTAGTTTGTCATCAAATCCACAAAGTTCACAAATGATAGATCTCAAAAGGAAACAAGATTCTGCTCCTTCCAGCAAAGCTAAAGCTTCAGCCGCTAATGTGCTTTTAACAATACGTTTAATTTTTCTAGACTTCCAATTAATAGGTGAAAATTTCCCATTGCTTCCAACTAGAAAAGTTATAAAACCCCCTTGAGATCCAGAGTCTCGTGGAGTTGCAAATGAAGCATCACTAAAACAGACAAGTTTTGCTTTGGAAATACTATCGATGTTAGGATATTTGATGCTAACCTTTTCTGACTTTAATTTCTTTAGGATTTTATTTGCTTTGAGTAAATCTCCTACAGAACTGTTCTTCAGAGTTACACTGAGAGCACAAGAATTAAATGCCATATCAGGCCTAGTTTGATTTGTTGTCCAATTAAGCTGACCAATAACCCCACGGAGTTGTCTTAGTTCACATTCTGAAAGTTTATCTGCTTTGTTTGTCTGACGTTGTGGTTCAATGTGAATAAATTCAATGTCATGTATATACTGATACTGCTGAACTGTAATCTCATCAGAATATTGTTTTATATTTAAACCAAGGTATTTAAATGTTTCAAACTCTTCTTTACTGATCATAAATTTCTTTTTGATATTGTCTATCACATTTTCTTGAAAATGATATGATCCACACCAAAGGAAATCATCCACATGGCAGGCAATCATTCCATGTAAATCATTTTTGTAATGCCAAAAAAATAAAGCTTCATCATATTTGCTCATAGTGACACCTAATCTTAATAATTCTTCTTTAATTGTCAAATACCACACTCGTGATGCATCAACTAGACCATAAACTGAAGTCTGTAGTTTCCATAAATTTGTTGTGTTTGCTTCTGTAGGAGGTTTAATATAAACATCCCTGTCTATAGTTTTACCTTGTAAGAACGCTGGTCTGAAGTCGAGAGAATTTACTCTCCATTTTTTTGAAGGAATAATGGTCAACATGATTCGAAGACTTTCTTTGGAGCAGGTGGGTGAATCAGTTTGTAAAGAGTCTATGTTTTCTTCAAAACCTCTTGCTACAAGTCTTGCCTTGACAATCGGAATTTTATCTTTCATTTTTTTAGTGAGAACCCATCGAACAGACATAGCTTTCTGACCAGTGTTAGAAACTTCTATAAAAACATTATGTTCTTTCCACCTATCTAATTCAACAAGTTTGGCATTTATTATTTCCACTGGTTCATAACTGACCGAATCAAATAAAATTTCTTCTACTTTCTTATGCCATCCTTCAAGTTTTTCAAAGTCAACACTTTTAATCACATCCTCATTTATGTCTTTGATATTTAACCAAAACTTGTATTTTCCAGACGCCTTACCTCCTCTGCCGATTACAACAGCTTCTTTCCATTCATCTGATTCGGGAAGTTTGTAAGTTATTGTTGAGTTTTTTTCTGGTAATTCACCTGAGTATCGTGTAGGATTCCTACTATCTGAAGAATCTGAATCTGAATATGTATTGGAAGATTCACTTGCATTAACATCAGAACTTTTTTCATGTAAATTGTTTTGTGTACGTACATTTATACTTGTGTTGTTATCAGCTAATCCAACATTGTCATTAGCACATGTAGTATCAATTTCAGAGTTCTCATCAACACAATCACTTGGACATGAAACACCTGTTGAATCTGGATTAAATTCTTGAACATTAGTTGCTTCTGTAGAATCATCAGTTTTACATGTAGTTTGTTTGTTTACATCATGATATTGTTTATTTGAATGAGCTTGTTGTAAATTAGATGGATTTACATGATAATAAACTCCTCCATGCTTTACAAATACTTGTTGAGAATCTTTACCAATGATTACACCAGGTCCTTGCCAAGTCTTGAAATTGTGTCGTTTATAAAATACAATATCACCCATCTGAAATGGTAATGTTGAGGAATTTCGAACATTGTGACGCAAAGCTCGTCTTAGTTTGTCTGATGATTCATACTTGATGAAAGACTCTCTTGCAGAATGCAGAGCATTGATATGATCTGCCACAAGCTGACTTGATGTTCTTCCTTCTAATGCAGGAAGCTGGTCCGTTAAAACGGAAGGAAGATTAGGGTTTTCGCCAAAAACTAACTGCTTTGGACTATAACCATACACATTATGCAATGCATTCTTTGCACTAACAGCCCACACCAGGGCTATTTCCAAAGAACAATTACAGTCATCTATAATTTTGTTAATCATATTTCCTATAAGAGCATTGTGACGCTCGGTTATGCCATTTGACCAGGGTGATTCAGCAGTTGTAGTCAGTACAGTTATGTTCAAATTTTCACACATATCCCTGAAGTGTTTATTATTGAATTCTGCACCGTTATCACTCAGAAAACGCTTTGGACAACCAAATAAGCTGATCCAATGTTTAAAAATTTTGTCTATAATGACGTTGGCATGTTTTGAAACAATCACAGCTGCTGTACTAAAACAGGTTGCATGATCAATGAGATGTAAAAAATATGAATGTTTGTATACTTTCAGATCCATTGAAACAGTATCATTGAAACGTTCTGCAAGCGAAAGACCAACAACTGGTCTCAAATTGGGTTTTTTATACTTTTGGCAAATATCACAACTCTGTTCTATATCGTCAAAAAGTTTAAACAAGATAGGATCATTCACACCACTATTTTCTACAAGTTTTTGTAATTTTGTACTATTGGCATGACCAAACTGTTTGTGTAATTTTGAAGCAATTGTTTTTCTTTCTTTTAAAGACATTGAAGATATATTATGTGTTGAAAATAATTCCTGAACACTCATATTAGGCTGATCCACTTCATCAACAGCTGTACATGTAAGAAGATTGGTATAAAACAGTGGAATAGCATAATGTCCACTAGAGGTGAATGTCAGTTTCACATCTCTCCCAAAAATATTTGCGGTATCTTTTGAAAAATCTAATTTCATTTGGGCTTTCTTCATTGTTGTTTTACTGAGTAATAAAGGCAAGTCACAATCTATAACATCAGTTTCAATGACAACTTTGGTGTTTGCAATTTCTGCGGGTATTGTTACTTGCTTCAATGATTTTATGACATCACCATTTCCAAATTGAAAAGATGTTGCACTTGGACGAGATTTGAATTTGCAAAATTCTTCTGGTGATAATGAATCAAGATAGCAGTTCAACCATACCTTCCCACAAACAGTTTTTGTGCAGCCGCTATCAAGAACAGCAGAATGTAATGTTTCTCCCACAAATTTAGCAATGCAAAATTCATGTAAATACTTTGAGAAAAGAGTAATATCCACATGTTCTTCATTGGTAGCCTCATAACTATGTGGACACTGTCTGGCCCAATGATATATTGATTCGCAAATAATACATTTTGTGACACATCCATTTTCATCAAGTGGATTCTTTCGCCGTGTGATAATATTTCGTCTTGTTTGACCAGTATTTCCATAATTACCCCTGCGACGTGAATCTCCCCGATAGAAACCTCAGCCACGACTGAATCTCCTTCCTCCTCTGTTATCTCGGCCATACAAGACACTGTCAGTACATATTTTAGTTTCCAAAACTGGTTCAACTTTAACTGAGTCATCAGATGTGGTTGATGTGAAAGATGAAATGAAAATTGCCTTTAATTGTTTCTTCATATTTTCATATGTTAATTCTGTTAATGTAGCCCTGGCCAATTGCTGTTTTTCTTCAGTTAAGTTTGCACTTTTTAACAACCGGTATGCCAAAACATTGTCTGGCAAATCCATATTGTGAGTCTTTATTTTGTTGTATAAACGTTCAAAATCATTGATGTAATCCGTAATGGACATATCACTAGGTCGCCGAAAAGATTCAAAATCTTCATAAGAAATGTAAGCCGATTGATGAATGTCTTTTGCATACAACGATTTCAATTTTTTAACAAGAATGTCAATACCACTTTCACTGTGTAAATCTGCCACCGATAAATCTGCGCACGCTTGTTTAATTTTTTCTGAAAGTGAAAGGTAAACTGCTGGCCCTTGCTTTTCAGCATTGAGAGAAGTTACACACTTCCATAATTCCAATTCTCTTAACCACAATTCAAAGTCTCCATTGTCAGCCAAAGTTGGTGGCACAAAAAATTGTTTGGATGTCGCCATTTTGAAAAAAAATTGTTTTTTTTTTTTCCAGAAAAATTCTGTTTTATTCCGAGTGACATTTGCTCTGCTACCATTGTTAAATGGTAGACATACCTTAATATGATATTAAGTACATTCATATACTTCTTGCAGTAGGTCCACAAAATCCCTATTTCATCCAAACAACCTCCTTCATTATCCCTCTCAAACATGTGTTGTCTCTAGACCTCACTGTATCTGTATCTGGAAATTCCTCCTCTGTCAGGAGCACCAATATATAAATATTGTAGTGTTTAATATTTCTGGATATGATCATAATAACAATTATTGGATGATTTTGTATGATTGTTTCATTTGATGTAAAGTTTCAATTAAAGTTAATTATAGATCTATTTAATTTTATAATTTTTCTCCCCTGGCTGCAGCTTCATTTAACACTTGTGTTCTTTTTAGATGCAAGTCAAAAATTAAATTTCTAGACAAGTATTCTATATGCAGGATTTCACTGTAGTCAAGATTTAAACAGGATAAAGAAACATGTAATGGGTCAAGAATCAGATGAAGAGATAGTTCAGTTAAGGTAGAAGGTTCCAGTGAAGGTAGATCTTGTAAAGAGATGTGATTGTTGATAATCTTTTTCAATTCTGTGATATAATGTTGTCTGGTGGACTGTAGCAAAGGACATTGTAGGAGAAAATGTTCTCGGTTTTCTGCATCATTCATACAGAGACGACAGGTCTCAGAGGTTCTACCTTTATTAAAAAGTTTTTCATGCACTTGAAGATGGTATGTCCCACAGATGACTTTTGCTTTGATGCGAGCTTTTTGTGTTTCAGATGAATTTTCTTTTGATGATGTCCATAGGAGTGCAGGCTGATAGAGACTTAAGGAATCTGATGACATAAATCGAAGTGATGAAAACTTCTGACTTTCAAATTGTTCTTCATGTGCTTCATTCCAGTAATGCATTACAGTATTCTTCACCAGTTTCTTCCACCACATTTTTGGAGGCAGATTGTTAATCAGATCATGTATGTTAGGTAGTTCATATTTCTCTAGCACCGTTTGAATCCTTACCACCCAACTTTCTGATTTTCTTGACTTTAGAGCTGCTTGTCGTTGAATTATGCTGAATTCAATTGAAGCTTTATTTTTCAGTAGATTGTATAGAAAATTTAACATTCTGATGTGAATAATAGCTTCAACTGGAGGAATACCAATCAAACCAAGTACAGCAATGGATGCAGTTCTAGTTGGGAGGTCTTGAAGTTTTTCTTTCTGCCATTTTTCTAGTAGACTTACTGATGACTTTTCGAATGCCCACAGTTCGGTACCATAAAGCATTGGAATTATAAATGATAGCCATAATTTTCGAGCAATGCTAGGATTCAATCCACTCCTACTGTGCATACCTGCTCCAAGTAAAGCATATAAAGCTCTTGTTGCACATTTAATCCTTTCTTCTACCCGTTCTTTATTGCAGCTTCTTAATGTTGAAAGCAATATGCCTAAATGTTTTCCATGTTCATCTTGTAAAATTTCATTATTGTTGATACTGAACCCAGTTTCTTCTGATGTCATATCTGTTTTTTGTGCATGGTGGTATCTTGCTTTCTGATATTTCAATTCCACTGATTTCTGGTTGTTAATAGGTATACGGTCTCTATTTACTATGTGTTCTATACCGTTTGCCATTGAGATCTTGTCTGTTGAATTGCTATCACAACTGACAGCCATGTCATCTGCACATGTTGGTAGGCTACAGCAAGTTGTTCCAATTTTTGTGCCAAGGTTGAAGTCTTCCATATATTTCATGATATCTGAGTTTACTAATTTGAAAAGATGAGGTGAGAGACAGCTGCCTTGTAATGTTCCCTGATGTATTTTAAAAGGTTTACTGAGCTGGCCTTCCCACTTGACCTGAACTTCAAAGCCTTTATACCATTGTCTTAGAACAAGCCAGTAATCTCTAGGTATACCCAGAAGAGGCATTTTTCTGAACAGTCCATCATGCCATACTTTATCGAAAGCCTTTTCTGCATCAAGTAAAATTACAGATGTGTTGGTATTGTCTTCTTTGTTCTCTGTTATGCCTTCCATCAGAATAAAAGAAGTAAAGAGTGGTGACACACCCGCAGTGAAGCCTCTTTGTAGTTTACTTTGATCTTCTTCTATGATTTTCTTTATTCTAGACACGATAAGACATTCTAGAAGTTTCCCCAGGATACTTGAGACGGTGATTCCCCTGTAATTAGTTGGTAATTTCTTGTCCTTAGTAGAGTTTTTTAGGAGTGGATTGAGTATCCCCTCATTAAAACATACTGGTACATAATGACAGTTGACAATTGAGTTAAATAGGATGACAAGATGTTCAATTAAGATGTCGATGCCATACTTGATGTGCTCAGCTGTTAAGCAATTCTTATCTTGGCTCTTGTTGTTTTTTAGCTTTTTCACTTCTGCTAAAATCTCTTCAGCTGTGAAATCAAGATTGTCTTGAGGAAGAATATAAGAAGCATTTTCTTCAATAAAGGCAACATCTGCCTCCACCATTTCTTTGTGGCTGGCACTGAATAAGTTATTTTCTTGTGGTGTTGCAAGATCCTCAAAATATGTTGCCCATGCTTCTGGTAACTCTTTATCTTGGTATTCTCGGCCTTTTATTATCAAGGTGTCTGTCTGCTTCTTACTGGCTTTCCTTTGTCTTCTTACTCGATTATAAAAAAGGCTTTGGTCATGCTCTGAAGATCTTTCAATTATTTTATATAGCTTCTTCCTTTTTATGGCGATGTTCTGCCTGGTAACTCTTCTCAACTTCTTCTTCAAATTTTTCAAGACAAAGTGCGATTTGCTACAGTTTACTCGTCCTTCTTGTTTCCACACCCCGAAGGCTTGCTTCATTTCCCTGTGTATCTGTACTGTTTCAGGAGGGAGCATTTTCATTTTCTTCCGCGCACGAGAGGTGCCAATTCTCATAACAGCCCCAACCTCAGCTTGGATAATATATGTGACAATGCGGTTGGTGTGATGTTCAATATCTAGTCCATCTTTAAGCCTTGGATGATTATCATCTGCAAAAGTTCTTCTCAAGTTTTTCCGATACTCACTGATGTCAGATCTGGCCCAGACTGGTCTTCCCTTCATTACACTTGAGAATCTATTCTTCTTTCTTGTTGGAAATGATTGCTCTTTCTGTTTTGTGGAAACCTTAAGTACAGTTCTGATTGGGATATGGTCAGAGGTACCAGATGGTAGGTCAACAGTTCTGACATTAACTATACAATCGCAGGATGACTTTTTCAAAAAATAATCAATAACTGAGGAGTTGCCATTGTAGCCATGGAATGTTGGATCAGTAGGGTACTCAGTAGGTGATTGTGTTGCTAAGACCAGTTCATGTGACTTACAGAAGACTTCTAGTGTTTGGTCCAGTTTCTTAATGATATGTTTACGGTGAAATGAAGCATTCATATCTCCAAATAAAATGATGTCCGAGCTATTGAATTTTAATAAAATCTCTTCAATTTGTAAGAGCTGATCCTGGTAGTCTTCTAATGATGATGGGTAACCATCACATGGCATATATGTTCCAATTAAACAAATTGACTTGGGTGTTGATTCTATTTCTGCGACTAGCATTCTACTGTTTCCATCAGAGTGTATTGTGAATAAGTGATCTACCTCGTTGCTCCATATAAATGCCACACCAGCTTTCCCTCTTGATTTTTGTACTAATGGAATAGGGTTAGAGTCATCAAACGTTTTCCACATGGAGTGATAATTTTCATTCTTAAGGTAGTCGGTGATTTCATGAATTTCGAACTGATGAAGCCAGTGCTCTTGTATAAAGATGATATCATTAAATTTACAGAGGTCTTGCAGTGCTGTTAGATTGGATTTTATGCCATGGATGTTATATGAGACTAATGAAATGTTTCTGTGGTTGGTGATTTGATGTCTATGCAGTTGAGCCAAGGTGGAAATGGATTTGTGTGTAGGCCTATCTCTAAAAAATGGTTCGATTTTGGTGAAGTTTCAGCAGATGAATGTAATGTTTTCATAGATGATGTTCGATTTGCAGAGACAGTATCAGTTTCATTATTTGGGAAGTTCAACTCATCAATTACTTCAATTATTGGTACTGATACCTTTTCATCACCGACCTCTGATGTCATGTTTGGTTGCAGTAGCTCATAAGTTGGACATGGTTTATTCATATGAATCACATGGAATTCCTGCCTCTTTGAACTGTTAGGTACACTGTATGATGATGCAGGTATAGTTGAAGACACTGAACTACATATTTGTTTGTTTATAGGAAAGACCCATGTTGTAGAACAGCTTGATGAGGATTGGTTACTCGTGACAACTCTTATGTTACTGATTTGTTCATCTGTACAGTTCCCTATTTGAGTTGAACTTTGTATTTTATGCACTACAGTTGTAGGATTCATGTGATACTTGTTGGTAGAAGTAACTGAAAAACTGTTAGAACTGTTCACCATCTGACCAGAGTCACAAACTTGATTATAATTCGTTTTGGGGTTAAGTTCATCCATGCAACTTTTCCTAGAGATCTTACAGCTTTTATCACTTAACTGTGCTGATGTACTTGCACATGAGCTTTGGAATTTAGTATCTGTCGAGAGATGAGAAGCATTGTTATCAACAGTTTTAAAGGCTTTCAAGCCATCAAGTGGCATGCCTTCTGAAGATACTGAGGTGACATTTACTGTAGTTGGACAACTGGAGTAGGTCTGTTCTTCATGATACAATTCATTTTTATTTTCATCATCTGATAAAACTTTGCAATAAATGCATCTGAAATGAAGATCAGTATTCATATTATGTTCTTGAAATGTCTTACTGTTCATACCAACGCATATTGGATGGAACCACTGTTGACATACTTCACATTCTATACTGTTCACACCCAGTACAGAATTATTACAGACAGTACAGTTTAATGTTTCATCTTCATTATTGCTGTCATTGAAGTGATTTGTATTAGTAGCCAAATCGTGTATTTGCAACACTTTTACTTTTTTCGTTTCTCCATTGTGTTCAAACTGTGATTTGTGTTGGAATGAATTGTTTTTCAAATTTTGTTTTGACCTGGATTGTTTGATTGACTTTAATGATGCTTGGATGGTATTGTTAAGGGAAATTGCATCTATAGTTCTATCAGTTGATCTGCAATATCCAATAATTGCTGGTAGATCGGCAGACACAAATCGATTCCGATCTGGCCCGTTAATCAACATAGAACTTGTGGTATGGTAAAGGTTGACAGTATATACTGGATATTCTCTTGACCCTTTAAAAACTTTGTATAGCGCTGAAGGAGTATTCTGATTTTTATCGTGATCAAGTCGTGAAGTGGCCAAGTAAGTAGGATCAGGGTAGTTGTTATAAAAATCAGTACATGCAGTGCGTATTAGCTCCCATAGTCCAGCTTGAAATAACATCCGGATTCCACCATCAGTGTACTGCGTTTGAACTTGGTATGTTCTTTCTGTTGCCCTTAATTTCTTGCAGAAACACTTCCCTTTATTCAGTTCATAATTTTTCAGATGAATATCTGATGTTAGTTGACTTTGTCTTTGATCCTTTTGGGTGTATGAAGAACGTTTGGAGACTTTAGCAGTTTTTTCCAATTGTTGCTTTAGAACAGGGCTATCAAATTTCTGTGATGGTCTAGCTTTGTAACTGTTATTGGTGTTACTTGATGTTTCATTCTGATTATTTTTCTGACTGGCACTTCTTGTCATCATTGTTTTCCTTTTGTTAGAACAGCTCAGCTGGTGTGAAAAAGTACTATGAAAGTATGATGATATTATGAACCAATGGTGAAAACGGTTTTTATGTCTTTCAATCTAACAGGCAATAAACCTACAGCTTAATTGATTAATATTGACAGGTAAGAAAGTTTAACGGCAGTCTGGCATAGATGTAACAGTTAAGAATACAAGACAAGATTAGAGTAGATATAAGAACAGAGTCTGTTTATATCATTATTTTCGGTAATTCGCATCTGGATCTCAACTTATGCGAACTGATGAGCACTGAATCACAATACTTTTTATGTCAAATGTTGCCGCAGCCACAGGCAAAAACCCGTTAATTAGAATTCGAATCGAATATTCCAATTTTGATACGCCAAAAGAAAGAAAATGCTCTACGATGATCTTTTCTTCCAGTTTACACAGTCACTGTTAAGCAGAAACACTTCCGGCAAACCCTTGGGTAGAATTTCACAGTTGGTCGCAAGGTCGTGACGGTTTGTAAACAATGAAAAAATCCGAGGGCAGAAATTCCTTTCGCTTCACAGTTATTTCCTGACGAAATATGACAATTCTCCGCTTCAGATAATTTTTGCTCTTCGTAAATATGTTCGTCCGTTGATTTCAGGAACAAAATCAGTTCGAAACACACTTTTAACACGAAAAACACATAAAATTAACTAAAAAATTATCGGAGGTGGAATTTTTCCGTCTTTCCAAAACCGTTGATGACGCAACTTTTTCTTTTGTTTTGGGTATGTGTCTGGATGCGGTGTCGAGTAAAATGTCGGTAAATTTAGAAACTATAGTATCAAGATCTATAATATCAATTTGGTGAGGTGTAAAACCTGGACTGTACTATGGACACTGGCATAGTGTAAAAACTGGACTGTGCATGTATTATGAACAAATTTCTTTACATATTAACAGACCCACCATTTCCCAAATGGTTTTCCCCACGAAAACCTTATTGAAACTGTTTCTCCCTATAAGTTTCATTTGGTTAAGGATTCGCTTCCCCTTCAGAATCAATTTATTTGTGTGGTTTCGGTAGATGCCTCTTCCTGTGATGTTTATATTTACCCCCAGGTATTCATAGTCACTAGTCTCTCCTACACTAAGAAGTCTACTGCTACCTTCCGGAATGCAGAACTCCCCCACTCTCCACCTTCGAGTGGGGTCCACTTTGCGGCCCACGGGTATAACTTTGCTCTTGCTTTCATTAAGTTCGAGTCTCCATTTGCTCCCATATTTCCCAACAATTCCCAGCATCTTCTCTAACCCCTCTTCGCTTTCTGACACTAGCACCATATCGTCTGCAAAAAATAGCCCTGGGATCTTCAAGTCACCAACTGCAACCCCCTCGTCGCTATGCAGGAGTTCATCTCCTAAACCTTTGATGTACAATGCAAAAAGAATTGGCGAAAGGATACACCCCTGTTTTAGGCCTATCTCCATAGGCACACGTTTTGTTGTAATGTTACCCAGGCTAAGTTCACTCTGTACATCTTTATATAATGCCTTCATAATCCCAACAAACTCGCCCCCCAAGCCTAGAGCCTCCAGCTTGCGCCACATACCCTCCCTCCATACTCTATCGTATGCCTTTTTAATCTTTTTTTTTTTTGCTTTCGCGGATTCTATCATTTGGGATAGCGTGAAAAGATGGTCAGTGACTCTCCTTCCCTTCCTGAAGCCATTCTGGATTTCTCCCAAAAAACCCTTCTCCTCAATCACCTCCTCTAATCTCCCATACAGGACTTTACAAAAGACTTTTCCAATGTTGCTGCTGACAGAGATCCCTCGATAGTTATCCAAGACATCTTTTTCCCCCTTTTTGTGAATAAATGTCACTTTACTTTCCCTCCACTCCTTTGGGACCTCTTGTTTTTCTATGGCTAAATTGAATGGGGCAGTTAGGCTTTCCAAGAGTTCCTCTCCCCCTTTTTTGATAAACTCGTTAGGAATTTCGTCCACCCCTTCCGCTTTTCCATTCCTCAATTTTGAGATCACCCTTCGCACCTCCTCAGTTTTGATTTCGCTGAATCAGTGACGAGTTCTCGCGGACAGGCAGGGGTAAGTTGTTCCATTCGTCAGAAGCGCTAGGGATGAAAGAAGACTTATACAGTTGTGTTCGACAAAAGGGAACTCGATGGTTCTGACTTGATCGTAGGCTGAACATTGGATTCGTAGAGGAGACGAGTGGTGGGACTTTATTTGAGATATATGGAGGTGATATACAATGATACATCTTGAAGAAATGAATTAGCTTATGTTTATGGCGTCTTTCTTGGAGAGAATCCCATCGTGTTTCCGCATACAGCAATGTTTTACTAGCACTCACGGTTGCTCCCGTATTTATTCTTGCTGCAGCAATCTGTATTTTTTCGAGTTCTGCCATTTTGGACTGGGAACAATTATCCCAAACAGTATCAGCGTATTCTAGAAGAGGTCTCATAAAAGCAAAGTATATTTTTTTCCAAGACAATACGGTCAAGACAAAATTTGTGCCTCCTCAACAGGTCCAAACGAGACCAGGCTTTTGTGCAGATATAATCAATATGGTCATTCCATGTGCAGGTGCTGTTCAGTATTACTCCTAAATGTTTATGGTTGGACACTTCCGATATCCGTGAATCGCCTAAAAATAAAGGTGGATGGGAGATGGGGTTGCTTTTACGTGATATAAGCATACTTTCAGTTTTGTTCGGATTGAATTCAAACAGCCATGTTTCAGCCCAATGTTCAATTGTCGCAAGGTCATTATTGATTATGGTAGAGGCTTGTTCTGGGTTCTCTATAATTAGATATAAGGAGGTGTCATCAACAAAGAGGCGTATGCTACTAAGTAAGTTTCTAGTTATGTCATTAATGTATATTAGGAACAGTAACGGCCCCAGTATCGACCCTTGAGGCACACCGGCATTGATGGGTCTCCACGAGGATGCCTCCGATGCTATTACGACATGCTGTGACCTATCCGCAAGATACGATTTTAAAAACAGTAACATTTCACCAGACGCCAATGCTCTCCAACTTGTAGATAAGACCAGCGTGCCATACTTTATCAAAAGCCTTACTGACATCACAGAAGACTACTCTGACTTCCTTACCTTCGTCAAGCGCGCGACAGAATTCGTCGTATATGTCAGTCAGTTGAAGGACAGTTGAATCACCGGGTGTAAAGCCTGACTGAAATTGGCTGAGAACATTGTTGTCAATCAGAAATTGCCACAAGCGTTTGAATACATATTTTTCGAATAATTTACCAACACAGCTGATCAATGATATTGGGCGATAATTGGTTACCGAATTTGAGGGTTGTTTTTTTAGGATCGGGGAGACATTTGCTTTTTTCCACAGTGAGGGGAAGTATGAGTTATTCAGTAGTATATTAAATAAGATTGAAAGTGGCTCGCACAAGGAGGATTTACATTCTTTAAGGAGACGCAGGCTTATTAGATCGGGACCAGACACCTTGGACACTTTTATCGACTTCATAGCAGAATATACTTCGTCACAATGTAAAGTGATAGAATCAATACCATGGGATGGTGCGTCTGGTAAGGAAGTATTCGAATCGTCAACTGTTGAGATAGAACTGAAGTATTCATTGAACACCTCGGCTTTCTCAGCACTTGAAGAGTAAATTTTGTTTGAGTGTATGAGAGTGGGAATTCCTACCGAGTTACCACTACCGATGAGTGTTTTTAGGGTCTTCCACCATCGTGATGGGGGTGTTTTATTGTTTTTCAATGTGGACTGAATTTTAAACAAGTATAATGTTTTAGCCTTTCTAATAGACGATACCACGTCATTTCGTTTAAGTTTATATTTAGCCCAGGCTTGGGGGAGATTTGTGCGTTTAGCAATACGATATAAACGCTTTCTCTGTCTAATTAATAGCCTTATGTCATTGTGCATCCATTTCGGCTGGTCCCTTCTCGTGGTAATAACTTTGTTGGGTATGTGTCTGGATGCGGTGTCGAGTAAAATGTCGGTAAATTTAGAAACTATAGTATCAAGATCTATAATATCAAAAAGAGAATTCCAATCAACATCAACAAAAGCATCGTTTAAAGCTTCATAGTTACCTTGGGCGTAAAGCCACACCCTCCTCTTGAAAGAAAGAAATTGCGGTTTTAAAAATTCAACTTCAATTGAAATTGGACAATGGTAGCGGATCATATCTGGAATAAGAGGTTCTTGCACCTCGCATGCTTTCACATTGATTGTATCACTAATAGCGAAGAGATCAAGCAAAGATGCCAATGACTCAGTAAAACAGGTTGGCTCACTCACGGTCTGTCTTAAATTAAAATAATTAATTATTTCAGAGAAGCCGCTTCTTGATGTAACCATTTGGTTGTCGTTGAAGTTCCCGGTGATAATCAAGTCAGCAATTGATGTGTCTCTGGCTTTTTCAATAGATTCCGATATCACATCCCATGAATCTGAAGGACTATTTGGTGGCCGATAAAATACCCCTAATAATAAGGATCTTCCCCGTTTTGTAAATACTTCGGCCCATACGCACTCCGTATTCAACGTTTCAAGGTCCGGTCTTGGTCGAAATGGGATACCATCCTTGATGTAAATCGCAACCCCGCCTCCCCTCGTCGAGCGGTTGAATCACAATGGTTCATGGAATCCATGGATTAAAAAATCGGATGTGGGGTCATTGGTAAGCAGCCATGTCTCCGTCAAGGCCAAAATGTCATAGGGTGCGAATTCACATTCGACAATATCCAGTTTCGGTTTTAGGCTCTGAACGTTAAGATGGACAATTTTTAGCGTATTCTGATGGTGATCTGAGTGGAGAGAATTTGGACCTGGGTTAGTTTCGATGTCCCCGGACAACAATAGGCTTATGGCCAAGTAAAGAAAGAGGGACATGACCAGGGAGGCCGAGATTTCTACCTCCGATGTGAATTTTGGCTTTGGTTCATCCACATCCCTGTTACAATATGGAAATACTTTGAGAGAATTTATTAATGTAAAGGTAATTGACGCAGTTGTCAACCAATGGAACAAAACAGTCATAGTGAAGCTTTCATGAAGCCCGACACCACTTAAACGTAGTAGCAAGTAAGCTAAGATACAAATACATCTTTCCCTTGGCAAGCAATGTTTTAAGCGGTTAGAGTAGACTTTAAGGTTGAAAGTGCCTATCTGGGCACGGTATAATTCTAGAGAACACATTATATACTAAAAAGTAACTTGTTGGTGGTAATAAAAGCTTAATTTCGACAACAAAAATGAACTGAATTTAAGCTGACGTGAAAGAAGGTATGTAGTGTGGAATGAGAAGAGTTGCGAGATCTTACAAAGGTAGTTAGGCTGGGTAATACAGTGAAAATGGGTTTGGGATTCTACTAGATTAAGAAAGTACGAGAAGTTCGCAAAAATTAGGTTAAGTGGACTTGTCCTGTTAGCGTTTGTTGAAAGGCACCCTCAGAGCCTCTCAACAAACTTCAACAGGACATATCAACATAAATTTCAAGAAAGAATACAGGGAGGTCACTATTTGCATGTTCGTGCAAAAGCAAGGAGGAAGGATTAGTTTATGTGGACTCACCCTGTTACAGATTGTTGAGGAGTTTCTTATCAGCTTATCAATATGAACCAAGAACACAGGAAAGACACTGATTACATGTTCATATACACACTAGAGAGAGGGAGAGAGAGGGAGAAAAAAAACAAAAACATCAGCTTAAGTGGACTTTCAAGGTTACAGTAAGCTGGAAAGTGCCCACGTGTACACACAAGAGAAAAACATTAGCTTGAATGGGCCTGTCCAGTTGCAGTTTGTTGAAAAGTACCCACAGGAACTCCCCAACAAACTGCAACAGCAAATATCAAAATGAATCAGGAACACACGATGTGCACTGTTTACATGTTCATGTACAAACAAGGGGAAACAATTTTGGTTGGGTGGACTTGTGTTACGTTTGTTGGAAAGCACCTGCAGGAACTCTCCATCAAACTGCAGCAGGGATTTTATCAGCATGAACCAAGGTCATCGGAATGACAGTGTTTAAATGTTCATGTACGAGCAGGAAGAAAAAATTACTTGAGTGGACTTGTCTCGCTACATTTTGTTGGAAAGCATGCACAGAAACTCATTCAAACGGGGCTTATCGGCATGAACCAGCAACACAGGTATAACACTGTCTGCATCTTCATGTACCAGCAAGGAGAAAAAATAAGGTGAAATGTACTTATCCTGTCACGGATGGTTTTGAGGCAAGATATTTTAGGGAAGAAGATAAATCTAATGAATGAACACAGGAATGGCGCTATTTACATGTTAATGTACAAGCAAGGAGAAAAGTTTAGTTCAAATGGACTCGTCCTGTTACAGGTCTTTGGAGAGTTTCTTATCAACTTATCAACTTAGCAACATGAACCAAGAACACAGGGAAGACAATATTTACGTGCCCATACATGTACACACGAGGGGAAAACATCAGGTTAAGTGGACTTACAAAGTTACAGTTTGTTGGGAGGTATCCATAGGAACAGGGCTTATCAACGTGAAATGGGAACGCAGGGAAACCCTGGTTTACATGTTCATGTACGCACAAGAAGGAAACAGTTAGTTAATTGGACTTGTCCTGGTACGGTTTGTTGGACTTTGAGAGTACCCACAGGAACTCACCAGCAAACTGCAACAGGGCTTGTCAACGTGAACCAGGAACACAGGAAAGGCACTGTTTACACGTTATGTAGACGCAAGGAGAAAACATTAGGTTAATCGGATCTGACCTGTTACAGTTTGCTGGGAAGCACCCACAGGAACTCTCCAACAAACAGCAACGGGGCTTATCAACGCGAACCAGAAACCCAGGAAAGACATTGTTTACATGTCCATGTACGCACAAGAAGAAAGAAAACATCATGTTGATTGGACTTGTCCTGGTACAGTTTATTGGAAAGCACCCACAGGAACTCTCCAATAAACTGAAACAGGGCTTATCAGCGTGAACCAGAAACACAGGAAGGGCATTGTTTACATGTCCATGTAAGCGCAAGAAGAAAGAAAACATCACGTTAGTTGAACTAGTCCCGGTACAGTCTATTGGGAAGCACCCACAGGAACTCTCAAACTGCAACAGGGCTCATCAACGTAAACCCGAAACACAGGAAAGGCATTGTTTACTTGTCCATGTACACGCAAGAGGAAAGAAAACATCAGGTTAATTGGACTTGTCCTGGTACAGTTTATTTGAAAGTACCCACAGGAACTCTCCAACAAACTGCAGCAGGGCTTATCAACGTGAACCAGAACCACAGGAAAAGCATTGTTTACATGTCCATGTACGCACAAGAAGAAAGAAAACATTGGGTTAATTGGACTTGTCCTGGTACAGTTTATTGGAAAGCACCCACAGGAACTCTCCAACAGACTGCAACAGGGCTCATCAACGTGAAACAGGAACACAGGAAAGGTGCTATTTATAGTATTCATGTACTTGCAGGAAGTAAACATTAGGTTAATTTGGACTTGTCATGCTATAGTTTGTTGGAGAGAACCCACAGGAACCCACAAGTACCCACAGGAACTCTCCAACAAACCGCAACAGGGCTTAACAACGTGAACCAGTAACACAGAAAAGTCACTGTCTACATGTTCATGAACGCGCAAGAGGAAAACATTAGGTTAATTGGACTTGTCCTGGTATAGTTTGTTGGAAAGTACCCACAGGAACTCTCCAACAAACTGTAACATGGCTTATCAACGTGAAACATGAACACTGGAAAGGTGCTGTTTATAGTATTCATGTACGCAGAAGAAGAAAACATTAGGTTAATTGGACTTGTCCTGGTATAGTTGGTTGGAAAGCACGTGCAGGAACTCTCCAACAAACTGCAGCAGGGCTTAACAACGTGAACCAGGAACACAGAAAAGTCTCCGTTTACATGTTCATGAACGCACGGGAGGAAAACATTAGATTAATTGGACTTGTCCCGATACAGTTTGTTGGAAAACACGCACAGAAGAAAACATTAGGTTAATTGTACTTGTCCTGGTCCAG
Source organism: Pictodentalium vernedei (assembly GCA_031216915.1). Classification (NCBI taxonomy): domain Eukaryota; kingdom Metazoa; phylum Mollusca; class Scaphopoda; order Dentaliida; family Dentaliidae; genus Pictodentalium; species Pictodentalium vernedei. Next base: position 369,204,794 of record CM062294.1, on the reverse strand, counting down.
TTTGTTGGAAAGCACGCACAGAAACCCATTAACGGGGCTCATCGACATGAACCAGGAACACAGGAAAGGCACTGTTTGCATGTTCGTGTACAAACGAGAAGAAAGAAAAAAAAAAAAAAAAAAAAAATTTTTTTAAGTTTTTGAAGTAGAGTGGATTTGACCTGATGCAGTTTGTTGGAAAGTGCCCATAGAAACTCTCAGGCAAACGGCAACAGGGCATATCAACATGCACATGTTTGAGGAATCTCTCAGTGAGATGGCATGATCAGTTCATCAAAAGTTTACGAACTTACTATTTGTGGTTTATTCAAGTCAATATTCATGAGAAGTCTGAATTTTTTTTCCAGTTCAGTTATCTGAGAAGTTGTCACAATCCTATGGATGGATCCATTGTCAAGTTTGGCGAAGATCACACCATCGAATGTCCAAGATTCCTTGATTTTTCTTTCACTGACAAGTTTACGAGCTCGGCGAGCTATCGAAGCCCTTGTCCCTGTTAAGTCCTCATTTAAGAAAATACCAGAATTCCTGCTACTGTTGGCACCACGAGGAGGTTGATTGTCCAGTCTAACAGATTTAAGTTTAGTTCTTGCTCTGTAGAGCTTATTCCTGGTGCGGTAACTGTTCAACTTGAATATAATGGGTCTATCTTTATTGGGTTTACCATCAATAAACCTCGAACCAACACGGTGACTCCAAGAAATATCGTCGAGTCACAATCCTCGACGATATGGATGGGAGCTATCGATTTTCTTCCATTTCCATCAAAAAATGTAGCTGCTGGCAACAACCTTTGAACTTAGTTAAGTTAGGCATCAATATATTCCTCTGGCATGCCCTACAGAGCGCATTATGATAGGATCGCTTTGAAACTTGGTATACATGTTCGGGGTTGCCTCTGGATGTGAGCTGTTGATTTCTTTTTGTTTCCATAAAAAATTATTGGCGTTAGCACCAGCCTTTGAAATTAGTGCATTTTTGTAGGAACTTATCCTTTTTGCACTCTCTGCAAGGTATATTTATGAATTTCTATAAAAAAGAAAAAAGTCCATTGCCACCAGCAATGACCGTCAAACTTAGTGCATTTGTTCATTAACATCTTCCTTTGGCATGCCCCAGAGGACGCATTCATTATCGGGTTGTTTTGAAACTTCATATGCTTATTCAGGGTGACAGAGATAGAAGCTATCGATTTTCTTTTCATTTCTATCAAAAACTGTGGCTGTAAGCAACAATCTTTGAATCTATTGCATTTGTGCATTTACATTCTTTTTTGACATGGCCTACAGGGCACATTTAACGTAGGATTGTTTTTGAACTTGTTGTACTTATTAGGCGAGACCTCTAGATAATAGCTATGGATTAGCATTCATTTCTGTGAAAAAGTTACCATTTACAATGACCTTTAAACTTACTGCATTTGTGTATCAATATTTTTCCTTTAGCCAGTCTTACAGTTTACATTTAAAAATGCATGGATTGCTCTGACATTGTGCACACACAATGCTGTTATGTTGAAGTTTCACCAAACAACATTTAACAACATCTTCAAATTTACCATTTCAAGTTTGTCCAGTTGAGCTACAGTGTCACTGACACTTTCATTTAGTCAAATTTGCATTAATCCTGAGCTAATTGACATTATTGTACATGACACACTGTTCCTAACTGATCTTCATTAGGGTAGTCTCACTCAACTGAATAAATTTACTATAATTCTGCAAAATGTATTAGTGCGGAAACGGTTGGCCCATTTGTGTAACCGGCTTACCATTGGGCATAATTGGGTTTCAACCGGTTATCCATTAATTTCAACCGCAGGTATTACTGTATTGTCTATGACGCAAAATCAGTAAGGAATGACAAGAAAACAGTTCAAAACACTGCCACCTGACTTCTGCAAAAAAGTAAACAAACGAAAACAATCGAGTGCCAACGGAAATCGTCGATATACAAATGATCATTAACACATCGTAACTGTGGTCACCGTGCATTTTCCGGTCACAAAACCAGGTCTTGCCATTTGAAAGTCACAGGCATGTGACATGTCGGGCACCTGAAACAAAGTTTACGTGTGCGATTTGTTCCCATGTGTGTAAATTTGAAGTAAGGGATGATTGTCATTGATATTACTTAAGAATTTTCCAACCAGTTTGTAAATTTTAGCTAGGCATAATTAACTGTATTAGCAAAGAGCCTTGTATGTCGAGTGGCTTGAATTTGATGTGATCATATCATCATATGGTGAATATGTACTCCTAATTTTTTTAGTATCTTTTTCTGTTCACTGCTAAGACAAATGTCAAAAAAAGAGTTCTGCTTTTACATTACCTATTCATCGCAATGAAATTTCTGTTGCGTGTCATGAAAAGGGTGTGGTACGAAATTATTATATGCATCATTGACCAAGAGCCCCTCATTGTCTAACATTGACCATTGAAAAACAAATTTTAAAATGCAAGATTTTAAAATATACTTTTTATGACATCCGTTCATACTTTTAAACAGTTCAGTAAAATCAAAACATGGTTTTTCTGAAAGACTGAAACACAATGGTAAAGTACCAAACAGTCAATTTATTTTGGAAGCACCATTACTCACACTGAGGGATTTTTTCAGCATTATAATATGCAATTAACAACACCTCATCAAAGAAAAGAATGTTAAATTTGTCTCTAGAAGACTATGTTACATTAACAGCAGGGTAGCATCACAAAATTTACCCTTTACACACTTCAGTCTGAATCAAGGTCTCAAGCCAAAACAGAAAGATGTACCTAGAGGATAAATTGGCCCACTATATAGTATAGCATCAGCAAATTCACCCTCTGGTGACCCCAGTTTGCAAATGACAGGTTGCTTATATTCAGGTTTGATCAGGATCACACATTAACTGATTAAATTTTTTTAAAAAACCCAGAAATTTCATTCATTTGTAAACTACATCCTCCCTCAAAATACGTATTTCAGTCCCCACCCACCTTTCTCCACAGCATTCTCAATTCACTTTCCTTATTTGACCAAGCATCATTCACTGATTCTATCAATTATAATATAATGTAATCATAAAAGAAAGATTTCTATAAATCTCTTGTAACCACATTTTTCTGCATAGCATAAATTTGTTTGCTAAAGGGTTAAAAAATAGGCCCATTTCACTTCCTGACCTGATCCAAAAGACTGACAGAAAGAGATACCCAGAGGATAAATTGGCCCACAATATGGGATAGCATCATCAAATTCACCCTCTGGGGACCTCATTCTGCAAATGTCAGACTGCTTATTTTCTGGACTGCTGCATTGCACTCAACTTTTGGCAGTTTGTTACAGACATTTATCTGCGACTTGACAGCCCAAGCAACCAAAATAACTGTTCATTCAAAATTCCCACACCTTAACCCTTTCATGTTACATCAAGTACACATCATTGTAAATTGACAGATGTTTTGTAGCTTTGACAATGCTTGCATCAGCAAAAGAATTCTAACATCTTTCGGTCAAATACTATTTATTTTGCCGACACTATCCCGTAAACTATAGGTGTTGCTGTTATCCGGTTGACAGCTTTTTCCAACCGGTTATCCAGCTGACTGTTTCAGCACTAAAATGTATTATATTATTTGCCTTTGAAAGATTTTTCACAAGCATTTGTCTCATTAGAAGACATAAACATAAAAAGTAATTCCTGCTCCATTTTATTGCGATCCCAAATTAAGTTCAACAGAAAATGAGCATTATGCAGCAGTGTTCGAAGCATCCAAGGGCAGGGGAGTCAGGTCCGTTGAAAGGGCATTTACGTAACTCAATTGCCTACACAGTTGTAATGCAGAATTACTTGATGCCATATACTTAACTGTTACTTCTTTTGTTAATACCCAACTGTCATAGACATGATAGTCAAGGAGCCAGGTCAGTTCTATTCCCACTTTCAGGTATGAAAGATTTAATGTGCTCGGGTTGTTATAGCCACCAAACTCCCGGAACAAACCAAATTCTTAAGTTACCCAACTGTAGCATAAAGGGTCGAGGGGCCCCAAACTTACCCCAATTTCTACTTTCGCGTACTTCCCTGATATTTACCGTGGTGATACTTCAACATATACTGACAACAGAAATACAGCTTAAGAAAGCATTATCCGCAGCAAAATCCAGTTAAGAAATGTTCAGCCTACGGAACCCCAAAACACGAAAAATCACCCCGATTTCCACTTTTGTGTACATCCTTGATATTTGCGGCAAAAATACTTCAGGATTTACTGATTATACAAATACTACTTAAGAAAGGTTTTCTGCAGCAAAATCCACTTAAGAAAGGGTTTCCGGAGCCCAGCCAAATGATAGCAGTTATCCTGAGTTATCCCTGTTTTAAGACAATGTATTGACAGCTGGCGTCAAATTTTGTTTTTCACAAAAGTTGTATCGCTATATCAATAATATTTCTCAGTGTTTAAGCATTCTTGGGCATCAGAGTTACATATAGGCCTGGGAGCTGAGTGTAATTGTATTGTGATTGTTGAGAGAGCTTATGTCGGAATGACACATGGCACAGTGAAGCCTGCTAAGCATTTTCTGACAGCAATGACTTTAAAATGTTTAGTTTAAACTGTATTTATTTCCGTAGTATCTAGATACAAAAAGACAATAAAATACAAACTTGTATAGCTTACTTAACAATAGACACAGGAAGAAATGGATTCAGCAACAAGCTTCGAGCTTATGTGGGGCTGTTTCCATGATAATTCATTAAGTTTACATTTAGGCAGCTTTGGCATTTAGACACAAGGGACCCAAGGCAGGCGTAGAACAAAACAAGTACATACACACGCCCTCACATACACACGCACATTCACGTATGCTTGCAAACAACCTGCACCAGCACATGGGTCTCTATTTTATAACTGAACAGTATTAAGTATGATACTACGGATGAAAACACTATTTGAATGGCGGGAGAAACATGGGGGTATGAATAGGTAGACTGTATTGTTGGTAGTGACAGTAAACCTAATAAGGACACCTACATGCGAATCAGTGAAATGTGCAGAAATGGGCAGGCCAGTCAGGGATGGCCAGTTGGCTTTCATATTCCATGATAAATAAAGATGACTGGACTGGAGAAAGTTCTGGGGCATCAGGGAGCTCACATAACTTCGCTAACTCCTTGGTGGGGGAAGGGAGGAAAGACGGTTGACATTTTTAAAAACTGGTCGTATTTATATAGCGACTTAATGGAGTGCCCTGTACAGGATGAATTACATCCAAATTTGGAAACACTGACAAATTCAATGTTTCAACTAACCCCAAAATAATGTCATATATAGCACAGGAAGCAGCATTTAAAATTTGTAGGATTTGGGTTGTTTCTGACTTCGCTTGGGGTCTCGTTCCAAAGGCTAGTTGTTGCGGGGAGGAAAGAGGTTTGGTGGCTGTGTGTGTGGCATCTAACATTGTTCAGGTTTGAGCTATTTCGAAGGTTGTAGTTTTGGGTTTCACCGACAGTTGGGGGAACCATCAGTGATATGTAGTGAGGTGTTAGTCTGTGGTACATTTTAAAGTATTGCATCAGTTTGTGTTTTTTTCTTCTCAATTCCAAAGTTTCCCAGCCAGTTTCAATATACATGGACTGTTTACTCGCACTTTTGGTACTTCCAGTCACAAATCTTTGACTGGGAGCAAGAAAATAGTGACATTCATGAACAAGTTGGGAGCTTGCATAAACTATCATGTCACAGAGGAGTTGGAAACAAACCTAGCTGCTGGAGAGAAAGCTTAGTTGTTCAGCTGGATCCACACCCAGGTTAGTGGCAGGATTGGCATTCGATTATTACGATGAGCTGACGCACACTTTGTTGAGAGCAGATACCTTCCATGATACCATGGGTATATTCTCCCAAGCTCAGGCCATATCACATGATTTACAGGAATCACCGGCATCTATTAGTGATGTGTCAACAGATGTTCCAAAAGACACAGAAATTATCCCGTTGCCACAAACGGGATGAAACACGTCGAAGAACACTAGGCCTACAATCAGAACGACTGACCCTTATAGGAAACATCCACGCATGGGATTCTTTTCATGCGACAACATCAATTTTCGAAGTTTCATTCATCACACAAAGCACAGAAGCTGGACTTAGTGTGTTTGGTTGGCAGCTCATGCCCTGGAGATGGAGAACATGCCGATTTGGGCAGGGTTCAATGCACGTTTCTATGTTGACAACTTGCCGAAACAACTAGTTTCATATATACCGAACATTGATTGTCCTTCCACAAGTGATGCTGTTATAGGCGAGATGATGACAATAACTCAGAAAAGCGTCACTGAGTGCAAACAGACATATGGCGTTGTGACTTATGATCTTAATGTAGTCAAAACCGAGGTCCGGACACAAGTGACAGAGCGACCAAAAGTTGATAACATTTTCATCCTTTTCGGACATTTCCACCTTGAAATGTGTTTGTTCTGGGCCATTGGAAAGATTATCAATGAATCAGGAATACCGGATATGTTGACCGAATCGCTTGTTCTTGCATGAAGGGTTTCCTAACGTGCACAGACTTCAACAGGTGCAAAAAGGCTTCATCCAATGTTGGCCCTGGCATTCGAAGTAATGCATTTTTCCAAGTTTATCGACGCATACATGTACTCATGTACTCTGAGAACTTGTCAGGTGTGGTGTTAAACACAAAGTTGGCGGAAAGGAAAGATGTTGGTGAGCTGATTGATTTTCCTGTGTTCAGTAACCAGTTTGATGATTACACTACATACACCAAACACAACCTTGATGGAGAGCTTGTTAAGACTACAGTTTTGCATGCAGTATGTGAACCGTGTTCATATGTTTCTCATCCTGGATCAAGCAGTTAGACAATCAAACATTGACCTTATACATCAGTGCTCTTGCTGATCCTGTTGACCTGTTTTTTTTTCTCCACAAACCGACTCAACTATGCTCGTTGGTTTTCAAAGCACCAGCTCTACTTGATGAACTTACCAGGTACTCACCCTCATCTAAAGGAGCTTCTTGTTGGGGGTCTTTCAGTGTTCGCCGAACGCCAAATCAGTTTGATAGACTTCCGGTAAACCTAACACTGGAACAGACTGTCAATGCAGATGCTTTTCACTGGACCCTTTCACTGGACAAGTTTGATTCCTTTTTAAAAATAAATGGTCATTTACATTTATAATTTGAGAATAATGATTTTGTGTATTTTTTGTAGAAACATGATTTTTTGGTGGAAATTCAAGAATCAACTTTGTTGAGGATCTGTGCCATACATATTATTTAGTTTATCTGTTATCATTGATCAGCTTGGAAGATTATATTACGAGATATAATGGCAGAAATTAGTCAAGGAGAGACCAAATTATGCACAAACTGGTATGTAAAATCGTTTTTCTTTTGTTAATAAAGACTTGTATTAACTTCTTGTATGACATCCATCAGGCATTCAGATTGGCTGAATTTGGGGAAATTGAGATGGACCGAATTTGGGGGCACGGAACCCATGATCACTTCAAATACATCCAATTTTCGTGGTATTGAAAGTCCTTGAATTACACCAAAGGAGTTGAAATTCTTCCCTTGGTCCAAAGTCACCAAATTGTCTTTAGTAAGATGTTGCACTTGCAGAGATCCAAAGTGACCAAATCCCAATGAGATATTTTTTTATCTTTCTTTGTTGAACATCATATTCATAGACAATTATGTTGGGTTCCCATTTGCGAATGATTTCCTCACTTATTAATGCTGATAGATACTATAACTTATTAAAACTTCTTGACAATCCTCTCCAGATGGGCTGAATTTTGGGACATTACTTTAGTTGCATTTGTGGGCATACCATTGTTGGTCAGACACGAGAACAACAGACGAGGTTACGGGGCAAAGACGTCATCTCAGATTCAGGTGGGGGGGGGGGGGGGGGGCAGAAAAAAATTGCATGAACATAGGCAGGGAGGGGTGATGCTCTAGTGCCAAAAAATATGTGTGAAAACAGTTAATGCATTTTTTTTTCTTTTTCACTGTTATGGCATCTTTTGTGTCCCAAAATGTCACCAATTGATCATAAAAGCCCATTTAGAAGCATTATTAACAAAACTAACCCCCTTAATATGATAAATATTGGAGAATTTCATCCAAAACTGACTTATCGATGGGGGTGGGTGCCCAATATTGAGCGGTAAAAAATTGCCTGGCAATTTTCTCCTGAAGTCAACAAAAATATCCATTCACAACATAATTCATTCATATCAAGTTTTTTTTTTTTAATGGAACATTCTTTAAAATAAAACATAGTATATATAATATTGTCTAATGAGTCATAATAGCTAGGTGGAACTGATTTTTCAAAATGAAAAAAATTGAAAATATTAATATTTTTTTTCATCAAAAACAAAAAAGTCTGGTTTAACAAAAACAAAAAAGTATTTTTGATCGCTATCCTCGTATGCAGATGCGATAACAAAAACAAAAACACAAGGTTTGCCCTTCCTGAGCCAGAACAATAACAAGTTCCCATTTACTCAACCAATATTTGCAACATATACATGGTTACAGTATAAGCATTAGTAAATTAATTATAGGCACATATACCATGATTTACCGAAAAACTAGACTGTTCGGAGTGGCATATCACTGCATATCAGAGATAAAATTAGGAAAAGCTTATTTAAATTTGGTTTAAAATCAAAGGTTTCTGGGAAAAAGAATAACTGAGTTTCATTTGCAAGGTAAACACAGAGAACGACAACGTTGTTAGTTCCCAAGAGGAAGGTAGAATTATTCAAACAGATCCACTGGATGGCCAAAGGAATTCACCAACCTCTGGAGGAACTAACAAGCTCATTCACACAGACACCTCAATATAAGGATAAAACAAGTTTCTTAGAATTTACTACATCAATATAGTATTAAAATGTCTGTATGAACAGCCAGGCCATCACTGCTGTGTGTTAACCTGGCTACCAAATGTGGACTTATTATATACAGGTCCACATGGGGTTCAGTAATGTGTCTGTGCACTGATGTGAATCTGGTATGCCTTGAAAAATTTTATATATATTACTGATAGAGTAAATGGAAACATGTTTGGACATATTAAAATATGCATTGAATCAGTGTGCATTACACATTTCGAGTTAGTGTTCGAGTACCAATGTTTTGTATATAAAATGTATGAGAAGGGGGTGGGTCCCCAAAATGTCATAGAAAAAATATGCAAGAAAGGGTGGGTCAAAAAATCTGCAAAATAAAAATTTCCACCTATGTTCATGCATTTTTTTCCGCCCCCCCCCCCCTGTCAGATTGGAATAAAAGCAGCTCAGAAGATGCCGTATAAAAATTCATTCTACCTTGAAATTGGGTGAATATCATGCAGAATTTTGAAAATGTCTATTTTAATTCACATTTTGAAGAGTCAAAAAAGATGTCTATCTTGTTGACATTATAGGGGTGCACTCTGTTAGTTGCCAAGAGTCTGGTTGATTCACTCATGGTACAGCACACCTTTGTGCCATTTCAGCAAATTTCACAATCATCCAGGACAGAACATGTGCCATCACTGTGAATTCTTTGATTTGGCTGAGGTGGTGTAAGCAGCACAGTGACGTCATTTCAACAAGTTGTTCTAACATGATCACTGATTAAAAACAATAATTTATAGGGCAAATGTTAAGTTTGAGCTTACCGTTTCAGAACTTATTAAAAAATATCTATGGGCATTTTTTAAAATAGCTTATGAACTTAAATTAGTGGTTAAAAATAGTCCTTTTACCACTGAATCTCCCGAATCGGTCAGTAACATAGTAAGGCCCTCAAAATACAGAAATGTTTTTCCCAAATTAGAGAACAAAATATATAGTTTTGTTTGTTTTTTTATGCCTTTCTGTCCAATATCATAAGAAGATATTTAAGGCCCCCCAAAATGTTTTGATTCTTAGGCAATCCATCACTGAAATTGAACCCCTTCATTGGATGTTTTTATACGGCCGCTCATATGAGCGGGCCATATTATGGTATGGCAATATCCATCCGTCCATCTGTCTGTCCTACCGTCCCTCCGTTAACTTTTGTTTGTCCATGCGATAACTTGAAAACAATACATCCAACAGATACTGTTTCTTTATGGTTGATTAGTCATGACAAGAGGATGGTTCCTTTCGATAACCAGCATTCTGGCATATCCAATATGGCCACCATGGCAGCCATCTTGGATTTTCAGGGACTTTTGATTGTCCATGTGATAACTTGAAAACTATAGATCCAACAGATACTGCTTTTTATGGTTGATTAAGCATGACTAGAGGATTGTTCCTTTCGATAACCAGCATTCTGGCATATTCAATATGGCCACCATGGCAACCATCTGGGAGTTTTGGTTACTTTTGATTCTCCATGCAGTAACTTGAAAACAATATATTCAACTTTAATGGGTCGTAAGCCAGGAATGTACAATTATTTTTGAAGGAATTATTGACCTTTTGTTCAACTAAAAATTTCTTCACAAGCGCAATTTCTTCATAGGCGGCTGTATATTGATCCACCAGCTAGCAGTGCACTTGTTATTGCAGTGTCTTTCAATATTACTTCAAAATTGGGAAAACTTGAAGCATGTTATGTTTTTAGCTTAACTTGACAAAGTCAAGATAAGCTATTGCCATCACGTGTGTGGAAGTCTGTTAGTCTGTGAGTCTGTTCACATTTTGCTTTAGCACAGGCTACACCCCGTAGTTCTTGTCTGATCGTCACAAAATTTCATATGCAGGTTTGGGGGTCATGTCTATATGAGAACGTCCCCTTTTGGTCGTGATCGGTCAACCGGAATGGCTGCCCGAGCCCAAAACCCGAAAACCATTAGCACAGTCTACAGGTCGTATTTATGAAGGGATTTCATTTTAACTTGGTAGGATGCCCCTGTATAATGCCTAGATGAGAACGTCCCCTTTTGGTCATGATCTAGCAACCGTGAAGGCTGCCCAAGCCCGAAACCCAAAAACTTTTAGCACAGTCTGCAGATCATATTTATTATGGAGGGATTTCATTATCACTTGGTAGGATGACTCCGTATGATGTCTAGAGGCGAATTTCCCCATTTGGGCGTGATCTGTCAACCATGACGAGTGCCTGAGCCCAAAACCCCAAAACCTTTAGCACAGTCTACAGGTCATAGTATTCAAGCAAGTATTCGTATTCGTATTTGTAATTGATACAGTCAAATTTGAGGTGTATTCATGAATACTTTTTGAATACTTTTCTTATTTTAATATATAGAATATTTTCTAAAAAAAATTGTGATTATCAATATCAGAGAGAATAGTCAAGAATTAAACTAGTACATTTGAAGTGCCTGGTTTTTCAATATATACTATTAAAAAAAAGTAGGGGATATCCAAACTGGTGTTGATATCTTCGCAAAATGGTATTGGATACGCGTGATTGAACACATCAATATGTTACCAAGTTTAGTGTGGATCATGAATGTCACCGGCCCATGAAAACTTGATGCAGGTTTTTTGCACAAGCACTGTCTTAATATCTGGGGTACGTTTTAAAATTTTCATTTGTACTGGACAGGCTTTTTCGGAGGTCTCATCGTTCTTGGTATAAACTCGTTCATCAATAGTTTCTGGTCGAAACATAACTTTTGAGGTATGCGATGACCGACACGTGTCGAACGTTTACGTGCCGTTGGAAGCTGGCAACAGACAGACTGCAGCGCCGCAAATTCTTAACGTTACTCAATCGGTCATTAGCAGGTTGTGGTCATGCTACCATCAGACAGGCAATGCTGATGACAGACGCCGGTCAGGTTGTCCAAGGGCGACAACTGCTAACCAGGATCATTTCATCCGAACCACAGCATTACGTGACTGCCATCAAATGCCTCAGAAATTGGACAGCAGCTGCACCGAGCGACAGATGTGCGAGTCAATGGTCAGACTATCCGAAATCCTCTACACAGCTGGAATTTTATGCCCGACGACCTCGAATAATTCCACGTTTGACTGAACGTCACATCGCAGTAAGGCATAATTGGTGTGGAGTACGACAATGCTGGAACAGTCGTCAGTGGAGCAACATCATGTTTTCCGATGAATCGAGGTTTACTCTTGAGTTCCACGACAGGCAAAACAGAGTGTGGCGGCGGCTGAATGAACAATACCTTGACCTAACCGTTAGGCAACACGATCGTTTTTGGGGTGGATCGGTTATGGTGTTGGGAGGCATAACCATGACAAGCAGAACAGCATTACATGTCATCCAAGGGCGTGTCACAGGGCAGTACTACCGTGACAACATGTTAGCAGCTCATGTGCCATTTGTGCGACATCACTGCCGTCAATTCATTTTCCAAGATGTGTCGCTACAGAGTTCCTCCAGGATCAGAACATCACTACACCGCCTTGGCCAGCACTAAGTCCAGACCTTTCACCAATCGAGCACGTTTGGGATATGCTTGGCAGGTGCCTATGAGGATGCCAACAGTCCCCTACCAATGTCCAGGAACTCGTCGCTGCAGTGCAGGAAGATTGGAATAACATCAGTCAAGCTGATATTGGACGTTGGTGAGGAGTAAGCCACGTCGGATCTGCACTTGTCTCGCGAACCGAGGAGGATTTACAAGGTATTGAGGTCTTGGACTTAATGTGGTAAATTCTCTGACTGACTGCCCATGTCTTCTACAGCTCAGTTCGTGGAATGTGTGTTTGTCAGACACCCAACTATCGCTGAAATCATTCACCAGATGTCACAGTGCAATGCCTCAACTGTCTTTTTAATGAAAATATAAATATATTTCTTCATATATCTCACTTTTATCAAATATCCCCTACTTTTTTTTAAGTGTATATTAAAATAAATATTTTAAAATATTAAATTAAAATATTTAATAATGGAATATATTTATTTTTAGCTCACCTGGCTTTTCTCATCACTTGGCATCCGTCATCGTCCACCGTCCGTAAACTTCTCACAGTTTCATCTTCTTCTCTATAACCGCTGAGTCGGTGTGAACAAAACTTGGCAGGAATGGTCTATGGGAGGTCCTGTACAAACGATCCTCATTTTGTTCCCGTCGGATGAAAAACATGGCTTCCAGGGGCATTCTTTGATTCTGGTTGGTGGATTTTCAAAAATCTTCTCCTCTGAAACTGCCAGGCCAAATGTTTTGAAACTTCACATAAATGATGACTGGGACCCCCTCTACCAACGATCCTCATTTAATTAATGTTGATTGGGTCACAAACATGGCCACAATTGCAGCTTGTAGTTACTGTAGAAACCCTATGGGAAATCACATTTTCCTCTTCTCTGGAAAAACCAAGGCGACGGGAAAACAAACCCGGCAGGGATAGTCTATGGGAGGTCCTCTACAAACAATCCTCATTTTGTTCCTGTGGGTTGAAAAACATGGTCGCCAGAGGCATTCTTTGATTCTGATTGGTAGATTTTCAAAAATCTTCTCCTCTGAAACTGCCAGGCAAAATGTTTTGATACTTCACATAAATGATGACTGGGACCCCCTCTACCAACGATCTTCATTTAATGTTGATCGGGTTGTAAGCATGGTCACAATTGCAGCTTATAGTTACTATAGAAACCCTATGGGAAATCACATTTTCATCTTCTTCTCCGGAACTACTGAGCCGACGTGAACCAAACATCACAGGAATGGTCTATTAGAGGATGGAAATATGTGGCCACCAGAGGCTATATTCTAATACTTAACCCAATGCCTCTCCTGCCTGCATGAAGATCGGTACTGTCAGCAAAATACTTGTTTTTTGAGAATCTGGTAAGGGTTAGTTCCAGTTTTCTGCACTGAGAACTGGGAAAAAAACCCAAAAATATTGTGTATACAGTACAAGTCAAAATAAGCTGTTGCATAACTGCAATAAACTAAGTAAACTGCTGCTCCTGCCCTGACAAGATTAGAATCTGACATTTTCTGGAAAGCTATCAGTGAGAGCTTTCCAGAAAATGATGTCAGCTTCTGGTCTTATCAGTGTAGGAAGAAAAAAAGATACATAGTTTATAGGATTATCCAACAACTTATTTTGACTTTACTGTAAACCATTGCAACTGTACATGGATACTGATACATGCATCATTAGTCTCATGTTACTTATCAGAAAATACTGATTGATGACAGGTGTTTGGAAAACCAGGGGAAGTTTTGTTTACATTCTCTTGCAATCATGTCAGCTTAGATGACAGTAATTATTGTATATCTTTTAAGATTTGACAAAAATTGGAGTAATGTGTTTCCTGTAACCCTTTACCAATCCAAAGCTATTTTGAAAAGAGAATACTCTCTGAAAAAAGTTGTAATTTTCAAAAATATTTAACCTTCTTTTACTGATTTTTTTGTTGAAAACAGAATTCATAAATGTGTGCATTTTCAAGAAAATCTTCTTTGAAACTACAAGGCCAAATGGTTTGAAAACTTAGTGTGACTGATGACTGTAACCCCTTCTACCAGTGATCCTCATTTTAATCTTCACCGGGTTGCAATTATGGCTGCAATTGTGGCTTATAGTTACTATAGAAACTCTATAGGAAATCACATTTTCATCATCTTCACTGAAAGTACTGAGCCAATGTGAACCAGACTTGGCAGGCATTGTCTATGAGAGGTTCTCTACAACTGTTACTCATTTTATTCCTGTTGGGTGAAAAAACGTGGCTGCCAGAAGCATTCTTTGATTCTGATTGTTCAATTTTGAAAACTCTTCTCGTCTGAATCCACAGGGCCAAATGTTTTGAAACTTTGCATGGTTGATAACTGGGACACCCTCCACCAACGTTCCTCATTTTAATGTTGATCGTATTGCAAACATGGCCACAAATGCAGTTTATAGTTACTATAGAAAAAACCTATGGGAAATCACATTTTCATCTTCTCTCTGGAACTATTGAGCTGACGTGAACCAAAACTTGACAAGAATGGTCTATAGGAGGCCCTCTACAAACGATCCTCTTTTTGTTCCCGTTGGTTGGAAAATATGGCCACCAGAGACATTCTATGACTGTTTGATGGATTCAAATGTTTTGAAACTTCACGTGATTGAAGACTGGGACACCTTCTACCAATGATCCTCATGTAATGTTGATGTAATGTTGCAAACATGGCCACAATTGCAGCTCATAGTTACCATGTAAAGGCTATGGGAAATCATATTTTTTGCTCACCTGACTTTCAGTCAGGAGAGCTATAGTGTTCACTCACTGTCCGGCATCCGTGAACATGGTATTTGCGTCTTCTCCTCCAAAACCGCTGAACCAATTTAATTGATATTTGAGATAATAGTTTGTTATGGCATCGCAATTTGATTTTGTTCAAATCAAGTTGCCCCGCCCCTTGGTAAGGCTACGCCCAAAAAGTGTGCCTAAATCTTTAAAAATCTTCTTCTCATGAACCAGCAGTAGCAGAGACTTGATATTAGGTGTGCAGCTTCCTTTTGAGGTGTAGACTCCGATTTGTTCAAGAGAAGTTTGTGGGGCTATATTTGCCGTTGTTATGGGAGGGGCAAGAATTTTTGCCACTCCCAAAATTTCTATTTTCCAAAGCGAGAGGCAGATTTGAACCAAATTTGATATGAGGGCTTATTGGGTCATAAGTACTTAATTTATGCCCAAATTTTTTTTCCCGTCGCCCCATGGGAACCGCAGGAGCTAAAAATAGAAAAAAATTAAAACGCCCGTACCTCCAAAACTACACGGCACTGAGAATTCTTATTTGGTGTGAAGCTTCATTAGGACCAACAGAATGGAATGATCAAAAAAAATTGCTATTGGTTTTATCATGGGGTACTTTCTGGGACTTTGAAAAAGTGCTGAGTCAGCATTTTTTAACACTGTGGGTAATGGGGAAAACATGTAAGACTACTTTTCTCCCAAACCACTGCTCCAAAAGCTTTCAAATTTCACATATAACATCTTTGGAAGATTGTTTCATATGTTTAATGAAATCAATTCCCTGGGTCCATATTTGAGCTCTCTATGGGAGCCCAAATGTTTAAATTAGTGCAGTATGAGGAATATTCTTTAAAAATCTTCTTCTTTAGATCTACCAATAAGAATCTTTTGATATTTGGTATGCATCATCCTTAGGGGGGTGAGATTCAAGTTTGTTCAAGCCAAGTCCCTGGGTTCATATTTAGGCTGAAAATTTGGGGCCCCGTTCCAGACTTAGAAATTTTGGACCAAAATCCGGAAAATTTTTGTTGTTGTTTTTTTATGCGTTCCGGTCAATTTTAAGACAAAAAATTTTTTTTTCACACTGAAAATTTGGGGGCCGGGTGGGATTTAGAAAATTTTGGACCAAAATCCGGAAATTAGTTTTTTGTTTTTTTATACGTTTTAAGAAGAAAAACAAATTGTAGGCTGAAAATATTTTGTTGGAGAAAAAAATCTGTTTTATATGCGTTTATCTCAATTTTGGGACGTAAAAGTGCAGGAACTGAAAATAGAAGAAGAATCCTGTGTATTGTGTGGGCACAATCGCTTCATCTAGTTGGTATATGCTTTTCTTAGGAGGGTCGTATGCAGCTTATTCAAGTCAAGTCCCTGGTTTGATATTTAGACTACCATGTCAGGTGAGCGCCCTCAGGCCCCCTGGGGCCTCTTGTTATATGTAGTTCTGCCAGGTGAGCGATTACAGGCTCTGTAGAGCCTCTAGTTTATAACCTGTTACAATATTTTTAACTGCTGCAGGCAAATTCACTGCAAAGGCTTATTGAAAATAGTGTTTTTGTCTTGACCTTCAAAAAAATGTTTCCTAGCAGATGGTCAGGTGTGATATGGATTCATAATGAAGACAGTGGTTAGATAAAACACTAATTATTAATATTATTCTTAGGACAAAGGATATCAGTCTGGACACTGTACAGATTCTTAATCCTTAAACAACTCCAATATCCAATTAACACTAATCTTATATTTTTCTACAGTACTAGTAGAAACAAGGTAGACTGATAGAGCTGAAATATTATTGTGGCTAAATTACAACTTAATTCCAACAGTACAGTAATTGCATAATTGATTAAATGTAAACTCAGTTATCCCTTAATTTACATGTTTTTCATTCGAACCTTGGACTCCGAGGTGTCAAGACTGTTCTAATGGAACTCCCACTCCAAAAGACTCTTCTAAGGCTGAAGGCTGCTCTTACCACTTGGAGTATCCAAAGTGTGCAAGGGCAAAATCACTTAGCAATGGATTTTGACAAAACAACTGAATCAGAGTCCTTGGAGAGGTGTAGTACCTTTCTTGGGGGGATTTCCTCCAACACTGGTCACCCTCAAAATGGAGAGGAAGAACGAGAAAAGAAGAGGAAAGGGAGAATGTCAAAAGGTCAATACCTAACACTTCTGTCCGATCAACGTCTAGTCCAGCACCACGCCCCTCCCTAGAGGTGGGTTTGGTGACAGACCTGTCTCCAGCCCATCTCCACCGTCATCTGAGGAGGATGATCAGTCTATGGAGCGGAAGATGACTAGGATGACGATCCATCCGATCCTCTGACTCTTCGTCTTCTGGCTTCTTCATACCAGAGCCTCGTTCAAGAGGAAAGCACCACAGAAACCGTGGAGGAGTTTCTAGGTGTGAAGATCGAAGACAAAGCAGTGAAAGCACTATGGCTCAGTCTGCAGGAGAAACGTGAGAACTTCTCACGGTCACAGATAACAGAAGATCAAATCAAATGCTGGCAGCTCTCAGACATTCACTATCATCAGAAAGACGAAGATGAGCATGTTGCAATGAAGGACCATAGGCTATGTTTTAGATAAGCATTAAATATTATTGTGCTTAAATTACAATTTAATTCCAGCAGTACAGTAATTGAATAATTGATTAAATGTAAACTTAGTTAACCCTTTATGCGACAAAGTGTTCCAAAGAACAAAAATTATTTTTTATTTTTTCATACTTTCATGTATATGGATGTCATTGGAATGAGCTTAAAGAGCTGGTTCCATTGGCATTGATATTTGTATGATTTTATTGACAATGTTCCAAGATATTCTAGGTTTTTTCATTTCAATTTACTATCATCCATTTGGAAGAAATAATTTGAAAAGTATTCAGGTATTCATATTTGTATTCATGAATACATTGTAAAGTATTCGTATTCATAAAATTTCAAAGTATTTGTATTCGTATTCTGTACATTTGCAATGGTTTCGCCCCAACCCTGTTCGTAGGATGACTCTTTTTGGAATGATTTTACTGTAACTTGGTAACTTTGGTTGACATACGTTAACTGTTAGGGCCACATCAACCTAGGTTTTCATTCTGTACACTCAAATTATTCTTATTGAAAATATAGCATACAGGGAACAGAAATTAACATATTCTCAATTATCACAATTCTTGTCTTGTTTCCTAATCCTTTCATAAACATTGAACATTATCCTTTTCATCAAACACGACAACACAGTCAAGTTAAGCTACAGTGTCATTGACACTTTCATTGTGAAACCCTTCACTAACACATGGTGACCTCATCGTTTGAGAATGTGTTGCTGTTCAGGGCACTGAATGTGTTTATTCAAAGCAATAATTACCCTGTTCTGTTGATGGGGCATGGTCTGTACTGCATTATATGGATTTATTTATGGGATCCTATAATTATTGTCATTATTTAAGGTCAGTACAACATAACATTTGTGGGTTTTCTATTCCCGTATCCCAAAGGAGTTGAAAGCACACTTTTTGAAAACAAAAATTTGATTGGTAAGTTTGTCAAACATGTCAGTTTGATAAGGAAAACAATACTTACCTGTCAATCAGTAAAGAATAAGTTTGCAAATAATGTTGTTTTATTAATTCTATTTCCATTATACAATATATTGTGCAAACAACACATGTTTGTAACATACAACAAAGCAGGGACCAGCCGTGAGGGGCGACTAGAGCAATTATGTCGCCCTTCTAAGCACAAAGTCGCCTAGAAAAATAGTTGGGGCGATTACAAGTCGCCTTCTAAAAATTGGCCAAAATGAGGAAAGGCTGAACTGAGTGATCCAAGGTTTACATAAAAATGATTATATTTTTATACTGTACCAATGACCCAGACTTAGCTGGTGCTAACTCTAACAAAACCAGGGCCAAACACAAATTTTGCCCCCCAATCCCCAAAATTTGCATCCAAAACAAAAAGAAATCATGTCCTAAAGGACCTCCATACTATGCCTCTACTGCGCATGCGCAGTGACGCAGACGTCCCGAAATTGGCGCCAAATATCATTCTCTGTTTGGCCCTTCATCAGTCAACATCTCACTGATCTTTGTGCTTGTAAATCTCAGTTTAAAGGATGCCAGACACGTAATTTTTGGAGAAAATGTGATTCTAAGGAGGATAGAAGGAGGAGAGGAAAAAGAAGTGACAAAAAATAATCAGGGCTGTACTTAAAATTTTTTGATGAAATTATGTTAAGTTGCCTATTTTCGAGGCATGGGCCTCTTGTTGTCATTCTTGCTAAATGTTGCACTGCTTATTCAGTGTTTCCTCTCCCCTAGCCTTCTAAAGTCCCCCCTTGCAATTCTCCCATGCTTTTGGCATATTTTTGAGAAAGTTCATTTCTAAAATTTCCTGGGAGAGTTGCTTGGTTACAGAATGTTTTCTGTTATTTTCCCCATAGTTACGTTTTCACCCATGGGTGTATAACGTTGTGTTCTGCATCTTCCATCTGATGTTCTGCAGATTCTCCCCTGGGAGTCTCTGTTTTGCATCAGATAGAGTGCAATCTTGATGACTGATTCCGGGCCAGTTTTTTCAGTGCCTGGAGTCATGTTTTCTGGTGTTTTACACTGTTTGTTTACATTGGCAACAGCCTTTTTTGAGGGGGGCTGTTTGCCTTTGCTGTAGTTTATCTCACTATAAGATACATTTATATTATCCGTAAGTGTCTCATTAATTATTTAATATAAATTAAAAATTTTTGACCACACTTTGCCATCGGATCCATCGGGGCTCAACGTTACTTTTCAGCAACTTGGGCTTTGCTGAAAAAATATTTTTTTAAAATCATGTTATTATGTATCTTTGTGTCAGGGGTTTGTGCGAGTAACTAGGACTTGTTGTTGTCCTTTCACAATGAAGGGACATTGTTCAAATTGTAATAGGAAGAAATCTTCCTCTGACTTTCATGATCATTGTATTAATTGTAGTCAGTGTTCTCGCATTAATCCCTGTCCTATATGTGAATATTGGGATGAGAAACATTGGAAACGTGTGTCACGATATATTGTTTCTGGAGAAAGGGCTATGCCGGCTCTTTCTCCGCAAGGTCGCTCTACTCTCTCAGTTTCTATTTCAGAGGAACAAGAACAGGGTGATGTTTCCATGTTATCTTCTACAAGTGTGCGTCCGTCGTCACAAATGAATTCAGAGCTAGCGGCAAAAGTGCTCATGGAGATTAGACAAATGTCGTCCGCTAGCTCGCCCGGTGTAGCGTCCATTCACCGAATGGTTCGGCAGCCGGGTTCGTCCGATGCGGTCCAGGAGGAAATTTTGGGTGATGCGAGCACTATAAACATAATAGATGCACACCCAGTGACGGCGGATAGTAAGCGAGAACGGAGGAAGCCTTTGAGTCCGGTTCCTAGCTCGTCCAGGTCCAGCCGGGCCGCGAGCGAGAGAGGCCCCTCTCTCGTACAACAACATCTGGGACCAGATGTTGTGGTACAAAATGTGTCGCAAGCGGAGCATACGTCCGTCGCTCGGGACGCTCCGTTGTATAAGCAGTCCGCGGAGACTGTTAAGGCTTCCTCTTCTCGTCAGCGCACACGACCGCACCTTGGCTGCGTGACCGCCGATATATTACCAGCTTCGCCGATCAAGGATTCTTCGGCGACCAGGTCACACCATCCGGCAGCCAGGGATTCGAGACCGATGGACTCCGGACGTTCGCATAGGAAAAGTATGCGGGAGCCATCTGATGCGGAGCTGCCCTCGGCGAAGCAGCGAAAGACTGCGCCTCCGCAGGTCTCGATGCCGGACATTCTTGTGCAGATAGCACAGCTTATCGCAGCATCCCAGCAGCCGACAGAAACGGTGTCGGATCGAGAATTATCCGACGGCGCTGGGTTGGTACGCTCCGCCGAAGCATCGGGGGCGGATGACCGGGAACATAATGAGGTCCGACCGGATGGTGAAAGGGATACGGATGATTTGGAGCTATCCCTTTCGGAACAACATAAAGCTGCCGTGGACTTCATCCGGCACTTCCTCCCTCAAGTTGTTCTGTCGGGCCAGACTGCTGCGGTTCCGGACAAGAGGATTATAGCGTCATTGGACTCTGAATTTTTTGAGCGGTTCAGGGACATCACTCCCGAGTTTCCGTCGCAGTCCAATAATGTTGCAAGAACATTTGAATTATTGAACGACACTATATTTAAACTTGCTTCCAAGACGGGGAAAGCAGGTTTCTTGTCCGCTAATACTCTCAACCTGCCTTTCATTAATGCAAGGAATAAATTCGATACGGCAGGACAGGGTATCCCGAGAGTTCCTCTGCGTATGGACGACGAGGCGGAAGACTTAGAGCTATCATTACCGTCGTCGGCTTCTATTCCAACCGCGGTGTTGGAAACAGCTATTGCGTCTAACAGAGCCAATTTAGATGCCTTATCTTACGCAGATCACCTTACTAAGGCGTTATCACTGCGCCTTCAAGGGAAAGAGTTTCAGGATATACAATCCTCTTTAAGACTTCTTTCAAGGGCAGTAGCTTATTCCACGTGTAACTCCGCCCTTTCAGTGGCAAATCTGGAGTTGGTTAGACGTGACACAGCCCTAGCTACATCCACACTCGTGGATACTAAGGTGAAGAACTCTCTTAGAGTCGCTTCGGTCTCCGGAGAACTTCTCTTTGACGGCAAGCTTTCTGCTATTTATGATAAAATTACAAAGAAAGCTTCAGATTCTCTGTTGTTTAAATCTGCTTCTAAGAAGTTGGATACAGCAGACAAGAATAAGACAGGCACTTCTGGGTCTAATGCGCCCAAGAGAGGTTCCGGTGCGTCCTCTTGGTCTTATTCGAGAGACCGTCAGGGTAGCGACTCTCGTTCGGGACGTCCTTTGGGTCGGGACAATCGGTCGGACGCCCCGAGGTCGACGGGGCGAGGTGCGGGTCGTGGAGGACGTGGTTTCTCCTACCGCAGGCCTCGCAGGTCCAGGAGGTGATGGCTTAAACCTCTATCGCGTACCGGTTGGCGGAAGGTTGTCGAGCTTTTCACAAGAATGGGCGTCGATTACGGACGACCCTTGGGTGAGAGGAGTGACTTCGGAAGGTCTAAAGATATCCTTCAAACGAAAGCCTCCATTAACTCAAGTCCAAAGTGGGCTCATCTTCCGTCAAATCCGCAGAAAAGAGACGCTTTGCTATCAGAGGTGCAGTCTCTTTTAATGAAGAACGCGGTAGAGGTCGTAGAAAACCAGGAAACTCCGGGATTCTACAGCCATCTGTTTCTGGTTCCGAAACCAGACGGCTCGTTCCGTCCAGTCATAGATTTGAGCTGGATAAACAAGCTGATTGTCGCTCCGAAATTTTATATGGAGACGATTCGGTCGGTCAGAGCGAGTATTCGGGTGAACGATTATGCAACAAGCATAGATCTCAAAGATGCGTACTTTCACGTCATGGTACATCCGACATTCCGAAAGTACCTACGCTTCGCAGTCCTAGGAGTGGTGTATCAATTCCGGGCGATGTGCTTCGGATTGAATCTAGCACCCTGGGCTTTCACTCGGGTAATGAACTCGGTAATGATCTATTTCCGAGCTCATTCGTCTGCGGTAACGTCGGCCTACCTGGACGACATTCTTCAGAGGTACGGCAACGAGTTAACGCTTCAGAACGATGTTCAGAATCTTCTTCTATTGCTCCGATGTCTCGGTTTTATAGTAAACGAGGAGAAGTCGGATCTGGTGCCGTCCAAGTCATTCACTCATCTGGGAATGAGCTTCGAGACGCACAACAATCTCATTCGTCTGCCGTTAACCAGAGCGAAATTAGTCAGTTGTTACGCTGGCTATTGTCTGCACGCAGACAAAGTCACAGCGAGAGAATTTATGAGACTGATAGGTCTGTGCGGAGCCGCTGCGGATCTCATTCCGATGGGGCGGTTACGCACACGTCCTCTTCAAATTTTCTTGACTCAGAATTGGAGTGTGAAAATTCATTCGCTCGACGTAGACGTTCTCTTGTCAGATCAAGTGAAACAAGAGATTCAGACTTGGGCAAACATTCAGTGGTTAACTCAGGGAGTTCCGCTGCAGTTGCCGGATCCGAGTTTTACCATTATGACGGATGCCAGTCGAACAGGTTGGGGCGCATCATTAATCCCAACGGATTCGAGATGCCAGGGTCTTTGGGATCCGCAATTCCTGTGCAAGCACATAAACATCAAGGAAATGATGTCAATTTGGCTTGCGTTACGTCACTGGATGGACATTATTCACAATGCTCATGTCCAAATCCTATCCGACAATACGACAGTAGTGGCGTATATACGGAATCAGGGAGGCACTCATTCAGTTCCGTTGTTCAATCTAACGGAAAGAATCCTTCTGTTTGCGCTAGAACATCACATTCTTCTTTCGGTCCGTCACATACCGGGTCGTCTGAATGTGCTAGCAGACTCCCTTTCACGAAAGGGTCGCTTGTTGCCGTCGGAATGGACTCTCAACAAACAAGTATTCAATCAGATTTGCTACCAATGGGAACGGCCAATGATAGACTTATTTGCGACACATCTCAACAATCAGTTGCAGACGTATGTGTCTCCGTGTCCGGATCCAAGAGCATTTGCAGTAGACGCTCTGTCGATCCCTTGGGACGGAATGATAGGATATGCGTATCCTCCAGCGCCGTTAATTCAACAAGTATTGCTAAAGATAAAACAATCTCAATGCAAGATTCTGTTGGTAGCATCTCTGTCGCCACAGAGACCGTGGATAAATCTACTCAGGTGTCTGTTGTGGGACCTACCGCGAAAGCTTCCTCCACGGGAGGATCTTCTTTCGCAGGGGAAATCGCGCCAACTCCATCACAACCCGCAAGGTCTCAACCTTCACATTTTTCCGTTGTGCGGTCCTTCTTGCATGGCAAGCACTTTACAGGACGAGCAGTGGACGCGATTTCTAACTGTAGGAGGACCTCCTCTTCGCTAAACTATGCGGCTAAGTGGAAGGTTTTTCGTCGTTGGTGTAGGGATCATTCTGTAGATATATTCGATCCCTCTATACCAGACATTGCAAACTTTCTAGTATACTTGTTTGACGAAATCAAACTGCAGCCTGTTACTATAAAGGGTTATAGGTCTATGTTATCTGATACCTATGCACATCATGATAGTTTACAAATTGGATCTAATGTCTCTTTATCTAAGTTGGTTAGAAACTTTTCGATAAATAGACCCAGAACTCTTAGATTGATTCCTAAGTGGAATTTAGCTTGGGTTCTTCTTAAATTGAAGGAAAAGCCATTTGAACCTCTTGGGACAGTAGATTTCAAATTCTTATCTTATAAGACAGCTTTTCTCTTAGCTTTCTCTTCTGCTAGAAGAGTCAGTGAGCTTCATGCACTGTCGGTGGATGATTCTCACTATCGTAGTGTCGGGAACACTATCACCTTCACTACTAATGTGGGTTTATTAGCTAAGAATCAGGCTCCTAATAAATATCCGGAACCTATTGTTATTAAGGCTCTTCCGTCTTCAGACGGGCGTAGGCCTTTACTCTGTCCTGTTAGAGCGTTACGTATCTATAAACAGAGATCTCAGTTTATCAGAAAGGGACGGAAACGTTTCTTTCTGTCTTTGATGCCTAATAGAAAGGACATTTCGGTCCATTCTATTGCTAGATGGATTCAATTAACTATCCGTACTGCTTATGATAGTTTATCTTCTTCTCAGCAGTCTGTGCTTAAGATTTCCGCTCATGAAGTAAGAGCTCTTTCTACTTCCTGGGCTTATGCTAATAGTGTTGCTATTACAGATTTAATGAAGGCTGCTTATTGGTCTCAGCCATCCACATTTACGAATTTTTATCTCGGAAATATTGAGTCCTTTTCTGGAGACCTGCATTGTTTAGGTCCGTTATCTGTTGCTCAGAATGTCGTCCACTAAACAGTTGCAACTATAGTTATGCAGGCTTTCTGTTCCGGCAGTGACTCCGTCCGGCTGCCCTCTTCGCTCTGGGCTATTTGACCCAGGGCAAGGGGAAGGGGGGGGGGGGGGGGGGGGTGTTCCCTTAGGTCACCTGCTTTATAGTGAAAAGCAAGGGAATGCCTCCTCCAAGTCAGTATTTCTGAGTCGCTTCCGGGATGGTTTTAAAGTGTAATATTAATGTTAAATTCATTCATGTCTTATTTTTAAAGTGTAGCTCGGTGTGAAGCATTTGTATATGTCAAGTGTCAAACGGGCTTTAATATACAATACTCGGACACTTTTAAATGACTATAAAGAGTCTCAATTCTCTGGACTACTTTATTTATTGGCTTACTTTAAAAATAATTAGTATAAGGGATATACTGGATGTTAATAGAGAACATGAATGTTATTGTGCTCAATTATTAAGGGTAGTGTATCTTTCTAATTCAATATTAAATAAGAAAGATACATGTAAAGCCTAATACTCCTTTTCTCCTTAAGGGGTTACCTCTTTACTATATAGTTGAGCTTATTGGATTTTCCTCTATGTCCTAGGCCCTCCAGCCTGTTTACTATTCAGCTAAGTCTGGGTCATTGGTACAGTATAAAAATGTTAAAAAATTTATAGTAATTTATATATTTTTTATACTTACCAATGACCCAGACGGGGATGGCCCTCCCTGGAGTTGAGAACTCTTGCCTCCCCGCTGAGTACATAGCGCTGACCAGGCACTGCCAGTAAGAATGATATTTGGCGCCAATTTCAGGACGTCTGCGTCACTGCGCATGCGCAGTAGAGGCGTAGTATGGAGGTCCTTTAGGACATGATTTCTTTTTGTTTTGGATGCAAATTTTGGGGATTGGGGGGCAAATTTTGTGTTTGGCCCTGGTTTTGTTAGAGTTAGCACCAGCTAAGTCTGGGTCATTGGTAAGTATAAAAAATATATAAATTACTATAAATTTTTTAACTTTCGAGAATCGATTGTGCTTAAGTGTGATAAATGGGCATTTTCATTCGTCAAATAAGCCACCATTTATTTGAAAGCACAGGAGAATCAATTGTCCGTTGTCACTTTTTGCGGATTTTTTATTTCTATTTTGTTGCGTTTCTGTCCGAGCTTCAAGTGTCGAAACGAAAATAGGTGAATTGCGTGGCTCTACAAAATAACCCAGTTTGAAAGTAGGTTACGTTGCTTAGGATGCTGAAAATGTATACACAACGGACGTATTTTCTAACACTGTATTTTTATATCGTTTTGCTGATGACTGTTAACTGTTGGTTCGTCTATTCCCAGAAAAAGACGAATGGAATTGAAACACGTGAAAAAAAAGTTTTTGTGATGACAAGAAAAGCTTTATACAGGGCACAAGTGTGCACATGAAGGATCATGAAAAGGTACTTTCCAAGCAATCTTTTCACATCTTTTCCTGTTCATACTTTCAGACTTATTAATTATTAGCTTAGCACACATTGGTGAAAGGCAGGGTGCTGGGGGAATTGGCATGAAGAAGAAGGGAGGGGTCACGAAGGAGAGGGTAGCAATGGGGGGTTTTTCAATCAATAATTACTTGGTGATTTTTTACCCTGGCATAGATGCATCATAGACAACTGGACCTGGATTAATCAGGCATTAATGGAGGACCACGAGCTGAAAATATGAAGGGGCAGCAGGGGGTGATACATAAATATTCTTAATTTTCCCCACTTGCCTGTGAAGTCTCCCTACTTGACTCTGCAGTCTCCCTATTTTTTCTGGAGGGAGGGAGACATGAAGTCTCCCTAAAATTTCCCCCAGGCTGGTCCCTGCAACAAAGAAAGAAAGGTGAAATATTCAGTTGAAAAAAATCATTGTCTTTTTTGATTTATGATGGACTGGGATTTGTCACCAGTTCGGGACGAATTTTGATTGGGTGTCCAAAATATTGAGGCTTAAAAAAAATTATTTTTGGGTGAAAAAATGGTGTCCAGACACAAAAGGTCTCCAAAAATTTAAATGAAATACGGTGCACAATGTTATTTCAAACATATATGATGTATTCTAATGTTTTAGGTAAAGTTTCAACGAACAGGTGTTAATTGAACCCAGTAATCAGAAATCTCATTGGAATCGGCACGACACTACCAGATTGCAGAAATCAAAAGTCATCCAATCTCTATGAGATATTTATTGTCCTTTTGGACTGAATATCAAATTCTTCCAGCATTATGCCATGGTTTTACATTTGCCTTTGACAACAATAAATTATGTCTCTCACATGTTGTTTATATCACTAATTTTTAGCTTAACTTGACAAAGTCAAGATAAGCTATTGCCATCACACGTGCAGAAGTCTGTTAGTCTGTTCACATTTTCTTTGGCACAGGGAACTCCCTGAAGTTCTTGTCCAATCATCACGACATTTCGTATGCAGGTTCAAAGTCAGGTCTAGATGAGATGAGAACGTCCCCGTTTGGTTGCGATTGATGAACCGTGATAGCTGCAAGATCCCAAAAACCTTTAGCCCAGCCTGCAGGTCATATTTATGAAGGGATTTCATTGTAACTTGGCAGGATGACTCGTTATAATGTCTAGATAACATCCCCCTTTGGTCGCAATTGGTCAACCGTGACGGCTGCGAGAGCCTGAAAACCTTTGGTACAGTTTACAGGTCATCATATTTGTGAAGGGATTTCATTGTAACTTGGTAGGATGACTTCAAATAATGTCTAGATGAGAATGTCCCCTTTTGGTCAACCGCGATGGCTGCGAGAGCCGAAAACCTGAAATCCTTTAGCACAGTCTACAGGTCAAATTTATGAAGAGATTTCATTGTAACTTGATAGGATGACTCCGTATAATGTCTAGATGAGAATGTCCCCTTTTTGTTAGGATTGGTCAACTGTGACTGCTGCGAGAGCCCGAAAACCTTCACAGTCTACAGGTCGTATTTATATGAAGAGATTTCATTGTAACTTGGTAAGATGACTCCGAATAATGTCGAGATGGGAACGTCCCCTTTTGGTCGTGCTCAGGCAACTGTGACGGCTACGCAGGCACGAAACCCAAAAACCTTTAGCACAGTCTACAGGTCATATTTTATGAAGGGATTTTATTGTAACTTGGTAGGATGACTCTGTATAATGTCTAGATGAGAACATCCAATTTTGGCCGTGATTGGTCAACCATGACAGACACACAGGCATGTGACCTAGATTTGTTTAGCACAGTCTACAATTCATATTTATGAAGCAATTTCATTGTAATTTGGAAGGATAACTTGGTATGATCATGTCTGGGTGAGACTGTTGTATTTTGGTCACGATCGGTCAGCCATTACGGTCACCTTCCCACTTGGCCTAGATTCCTTTAGCACTGCATACAGGTTGTTATTATGAAGGGATTTCATTGTAACTTGGTAGGATAACTTGGTGTGATATCTGGATGAGACTCTCCTGTTTTGGTCATGATCGGTCAACCATGACAGCCTTTGGTTGACATACGTTAATTGTTAGGGCCACATCAACCCAGGTCTTAATTCTTTTGTACAGTCTGCACTCAAATTATTCTTATTGACAACATAGCATACAGGGAACAGAAATTAACATATTCTCAGTTATCACAATTCTTGTCTTATTTCATAAGACTTTCATAAACATTGAACATTATCCTTTTCATCAAACACTATGCACAGTCAAGTTAAGCTACAGTGTCATTGACACTTTCATTTAAGCTTACCTGAGTGAAGCTCAAGGAGATCTTTATTGATCACTTTCCATCTGCCATGAAATTTACATTATCAAGTTTTTCTGAACTACTGGACCAGATTGAACCAAATATGATATGCATGTTCCTCATCATTTTGTCAATTGAAGTATGTTCAAATAAAGTTGCCATGTCCATGGGGTACCTCAAAGGGCGAAACTCTGATAGTACCCCTAAACCTTTTAAAAAATCTTCTCCAGAACCACCAATCAGAATCTTTTGATATTTGATATCCAGCATATTTAGGAGGATTAGATTCAAATTTGTTCAAACTGAGACCCTGGGTTTATATTTGAACTCCCTGTGGGAACCCAAATTTTAACGTGGTGCAATGTGAAAAAATCGTGCAATGTGAGAAAACCTCTTTAAAAAACTTCTTCAGATCCTCCAGTTAGAATCTTTTAATATTTATTATATAACATCCTTATTGGGGTCAGATTTAAGTTTGTTCAAATCAAGAACCTGGATTAACATTTGTGCTTCCTATTGAAGCCCACATTTTAACTTTGCAATATGAGGAATATTCTTTAAAAATCTTCTTCAGATCCACCTGTCAGAGTCATGTGATATTTGGTATACAGCATCATTATGGAAGGGGGGGGGGGGGGGGGGGCAGATTCAAATTTGTTCACATCAAGTCCATGGATTCCTATTTGTACCATACATGGGAGCCCAAATTTTAACTTGCTGCAAAATGAGAACAATCTTTAAAAATCTTCATATCCACCAGTCGGAATCTTCTATTTGGTATACAGCATCCTGGGTCCATATTGAGCTTGTTATGTGAACCTGGATTTTAACCTATTCAGTCCACCCACCAGAATCTTTTGATCTTTGGTATTCAACATCCTTAGGGAGGTCACATTCAAGTTTGTTCAAATCAAGTTCCTGGGTTCTTATTACCCCCCCCCCTCCTGATCAGGGGTTATTGCCCTTTGCTTAAAAACTATCGTGTAATGCTTGTTTATGGCATAATTTTAACAATTGCAACTGGATTTCAGTTCTTTTCAGTATATATCTCTATAGCAACAATGTCTAAGTCAAGTTCGATGACCACCAGTATCTGGTGAAAATTATGGGAGTTATTGCCCTTTGTTTAAAAAATATTGTGTAATGCTTGTTTATGGCATAATTTTAGCAATTGTAACCAGATTTTAATTCTTTTCGGTATATGTCTCAAAAGCAACAATGTTTCCGTCAATTTTCAATGACCAGCAAAATGCGATGAAAATTATAAGAGTTATTACTCTTTGTTATAAAATACCATGTAATGCTTGTTTTTCTTTGCTCCAAAATGAATTTTGAAGGATTTAGAGAGGTTATATGCAAAATAAATTGAAAATTTTTTGACTCATACCCCCCCCCTTCCTCCTCCCCTTGCCCCTCCTCTACTCACCCCACCCCACCCCCACCCATCCCCAGTGAGGTCAAACAACTTTTTTGCACCAAGATGTGTTTTGCTGGTTTTAGAGTGATTTACATGTAGAGAAAAAATTCCTATTCCCCCCCCCCCCCCCCCACCCCAAGTGGGGGAGGGGGGATTAGCTTCACTTGGCGATACAGGCCTTTTGTTTTAGCTCTCTGTGGAAACTCAAATTTTAACTCAGTGCAATATGTGAAATTATTCTTAGAAAATCTTCTTTAGATGCATTCTTTTGATATTTTGATATTTGTGAGGGCAATTCAGCTTCTTGACATCCACCCATCAGAATCAGTCAATATTTGGCATACATCATCCTTGGAGGGGTAGATTCAGATTTGTTCAAATCAAATCTCTGGATCCATACTTGGGCTTCTTATGCAGATCCGAATTTTAACTTAGTGCAGCATGAGGAATTATGAAGTATTTTTTGTCGAGTATGTTTTCTCTGCATGATTCACATAATTTGTGTCACATAAAGGTTCGATAAAGATCCTTGGAAGTGTCTATATTTTAGAATTGGAAATCTGTATGAATTCTTGATTTTTAATTGTTTTTCAGCAAGAGGGATATATCTGCAAACAATTTTATTATGCATGAAATGCATTGTAAGCGAAATATTACCCTATGCAAACACTGTCAAGAGCCTGTCCCTCATAGGGATATGGAAGAACATTTTGAAGCTAACCACAAGGAAGTTCCATGTGAAAAATGCAAGAAATTATTAGAGAAGAATGCCTTAGAGAAACATGAGGTAGGATCATTTTTGAGTATAGAAACAGTAGAAGTTGAAATAGGTTGAAGGCTGAACAGGAGTAATTTTTTCCCATTTTCCTTACATGATAATGCCACCTGCATCTAACCCAGCACATGCTACTGACTTGTATTCCCATGCAGAATAGTAAATCTCTTGCGACTAGAATGAATATAATTTGGATTGAAAAATTGTCGTAAATACGACCTGAGAAGAACACCTCGTGTTGGATGGCCCGCCTGAACAGAAAGGAATTTTAGCTCACCTGACTTTCAGTCAGGAGAGCTATAGTGATCACTCACTGTCCGTCATCCATGAACATGGTGTTTGCGTCTTCTCCTCCAAAACCGCTGAACCAATTTAAGTGAAATTTGAGATAATTGTTTGTTATGACATCGCATTTTGATTTTGTTCAAATCAAGTTGCCTTGCCCCTCGGTAGGGCCACGCCCAAAAAGTGTGCTTAAATCTTAAAAAATCTTCTCATGGACCAGCAGTAGCATAGACTTGATATTTGGTGTGCAACTTCCCTTTGAGGTGTAGACTCAGACTTGTTCAAGAGAAGTTTGTGGGGCTATATTTGCCGTCATTATGGGAGGGGCAAGAATTTTTGCCCCTCCCTAAATTTCTATTTTCCAAACCGAGAGGCAGATTTGGACCAAATTGATATGAGGGCTTATTGGGTCATAAGTACTTAATTATT
Organism: Pictodentalium vernedei; assembly: GCA_031216915.1. Taxonomy (NCBI): domain Eukaryota; kingdom Metazoa; phylum Mollusca; class Scaphopoda; order Dentaliida; family Dentaliidae; genus Pictodentalium; species Pictodentalium vernedei. The sequence goes on along the minus strand of CM062294.1, from coordinate 369,173,009 downwards.
CCCCAATTTTTTTCCCTGTTACCCCATGGGAACAGCAGGAGCCAAAAATAGAAAAAAATTAAAACGCTGATATCTCTAAAAACTACACGGCACTGAGAATTCTTATTTGGTGTGAAGCTTCCTTAGGACCAACAGAATAGAATGGTCAAAAAATATTGCTATCGGTTTCATCATGGGGTACTTTTCTGGGACTTTGAAAAAGTGCTGAGTCATAGGCTTGCCGTGATTATGCAAAAAGTCGACTAATCATTGGTTACCCCCCCCCCCCCCCCCCCCCCCCCCCCCCCCCAATAAATTGTCATTTTCTAAGTCCGATTCGGAAATGTTTGCGGTAATTACCTCCCACTTTAATGATTTTTGGGGGGGGAAAATATGAAAGTTATTTTTTTCAAGTATTACTGCTCTCGTCATGTCAACAACACGTCCGTATTTTAAACAACATCGTTTCCAATAACAATTCTTTGCCCATAAATCTTTTATTTTGAACAACACGAAATGAAAACTTGCTGCGTTTGATGAAATTTTGCATAGCCATTTCAATCATAGGTCAAGAACACAAAAAGTCAAGATGAAGTTGTCATTTTGTTGTCTCCCTTTGGTCAGCATTTACCCATTTATCAGTGCAGCATATATATCTGCCATTATCTGGAGTCTGGAGCAAGGACCGTTACATTGCGATTTCAAAGAGTGGAGCTGTGGATTTTGCACCCTGTCGAGAGTGTGGGAATAGCTGCCCCCCCCCCGCCCCCCACCCCTTCCGAAAATCAATCATCATAATACATTGGGAATGATGTTCGTTTTTTGTTCAGTTGCCCATTTACTCAACAAAACGTTCATTCCGACATTCACCAAGCCTTATAATGTGGGAATGATGGATCGTTGACTATGTCACCATGTTATTTGAAATGTTCACGGCCACACGCCCAGTTATACCTACCTTTAGGACCATTCAGCCATCTCGTTTAGTCGACCCTTTGTTAAAAAAAACATGGTCAAAAAAAGTCGACTAATCGTCGATTTTGGTCTCTGATTAATCGACTATGGCATTCAGAATCGCGGCAAGCCTACTGAGTCAGCATTTTCAACACTGTGGGTAATGGGAAAAACTTTTAAGACTACTTTTCTCCCAAACCACTGCTCCAAAAGCTTTCAAATTTCACATATAACATCTTTGGAATATTGTTTCACATGTTTATTGAAATCAATTCCCTGGGTCCATATTTGGGCTCTCTAAGGGAGCCCAAATGTTTAAATTAGTGCAGTATGAGGAATATTGTTTAAAAATCATCTTCTTCAGATCTACCAATAAGAATCTTTTGATATTTGGTACGCAGCATCCTTAGGGGGGTGAGATTCAAGTTTGTTTAAGCGAAGTCCCTGGGTTCAAATTTAGGCTGAAAATTTGGGGTCCTGTTCCGGACTTAGAAATTTTGGACCAAAATCTGGAAATTTTTTGGGGGGGGGGGGGGGGGGGGGGGGGGGGGGGGTATGCGTTTCGGTCAATTTTAAGACAAAATTTATTTTTTTTTTACACTGAAAATTTTTGGTCCAGGTGGGACTTGGAAAATTTTGGACTAAAATCCAGATATTAGTTTTTTGGTTTTTTATGCGTTTTGGTCAATTTTAAGAAGAAAAAAAAATTTTAGGCTGAAAATATTTTGCTTGGGACTTCAAAAATTTCCGAACAAAAATAAAAAAAATCCTGTTTTTTATGCATTTATCTCAATTTTGGGACGCAAAAGTGCAGGAACACAACTGGCACAACTGCTTCATCTTGTTTGTATACGCTTATATATATAATACAGGTTTTTTTCTCGTGCGTAAATTATGCAAATTAGACTAACTTTGATTTATTTAGTGTTACTTTCAGAGCTGTAAGTGCCAAGCTGCTATGGCTCGGGCTAGAGGCCGTATTTATGAACCAATCTTTACAAAACTTCTTGGGTACCTTTGTTATGACCCTGGGACGGCAACAAGTGTTTTTGGGTGTGGTCCGAAATTCAAGATGGCTGCCAGTGGCCATTTTGTACCGATGATGCAAAAATCAGGTTTTTGAACTTTTGTATGAAAGTTCTGATTTGAATAAAGTTTTGTATAAATGTATAGTGCAATGGGATACATCACATATAATACAGGTTTTTTTCTCGTGCGTAAATTATGCAAATTAGACTAACTTTGATTTATTTAGTGTTACTTTCAGAGCTGTAAGTGCCAAGCTGCTATGGCTCGGGCTAGAGGCCGTATTTATGAACCAATCTTTACGAAACTTCTTGGGTACCTTTGTTATGACCGTGGGACGAGAACGAGTGTTTTGGGGTGCAGTCCCAAATTCCAGATGGCTGCCATTTTGTACCGACGATGCCGAAATCTGTTTTTTGTACAGAACTTCCATATGAAAGCTCTGATTTGAATAATTTTTTTGTATGAATGTTTAGTACCATGGGATACATTACATATAATACAGGTTTTTTTCTTGTGCGTAAATTATGCAAATTAGGCTAACTTTGATTTATTTAGTGTTACTTTCAGCACTGTGAGTGCAAATCCCAATACGGCTCGGGCTAGAGGCTGTATTTATGAACCGATCTTCACAAAACTTCTTGGGTACCTTTGTTATCACTGTGGGATGAGAAGGAGTGTTTTGGGGTCCAGTCTGAAATTCAAGATGGCCGCTAGCAGCCATTTTGTTCAAAATTAAGTGCAATCAGATTTTTGCGCAGAACTTCCAAATGAAATATCTGATTTGAATAAATTTTTGTATGAATGTTTAGTACCATGGGATACATTACATATAATACAGAGTTTTTCTTGTGAATAAATTATGCAAATTAGGGGTCCGGGTGGGACTTAGAAAATTTTGGACCAAAATCCGGAAATTAGTTTTTTGGTTTTATATGCGTTTTGGTCAATTTTAAGACAAAAAAAAAAAATTTTTTTACACTGAAAATTTGGGGTCCGGGTGGGACTTAGAAAATTTTGGACCAAAATCCGGAAATTAGTTTTTTGTGTTTTGATGCATTTTGGTCAATTTTAAGAAGAAGAAGAAAAAATTTTAGTCTGAAAATATTTTGTTTCAGACTGAAAATTTCCACACAAAAATAATAATCTACAATGATTGGTCTTAATCTGTAGTCCATTACAGTCACCTTGTAATTCTTTTATTATTGTTGACTGGGCCAAAACAAATACTAATTCCTGTCATATTCATTATTCAGTTGTCTTGGTCACAGCAAGTACTAATTCCTGTCATATCCAAGTTGAGCTACAGAGTCATTGACTCTTTCATTTTAATTATATTTTCTTTAATTTTTCATTACAAGTAGTCATGACTACTTCATAACAGGCTTGAAGAGATTTTATCCAAAATAAAAAAGAAACATTTTTAGGTCACAATCACCTGACTGATAGTCTGCGTGAGTTTGGCATCTGTCAGCTGTCGTCCACCAGCTTTTGTATATCAGTCATCATCAGAATCACTCAGCCAAACCCAACCCATGCAACTTCCTTATGATCTGAAGATTTAGGTTTGTTCAAGGAAAGTTTCTCTGGTAATATTTATAATCATATATTTGTTCTTGTATGCTCATATGATATGCATGTAGGACCCTGAATCACTAGCAAAACACACATGGCAGTATCTTGCAACATCATACTTTAGACACCCCCCTTCTCTATAGTGCAGCTACAAAGGAAACCCTATTTCACTACAAAGGAATAACTAACTTTGCTATTTTTGTGTTATGTAAAATAATTTTCTGTGAATTTTATCGATAGAAAAATGTACTTTTGCTTGTACATAAGAACCTAAGTTCTGAATAAAAAAATATTAAAAAAAAAAAATAAAATTTGAATTTGATCTGGAAAAGACAAAATATTTGTCCCCACCCAAGATTTGTATTTTTCAAATCGGTTGGCCGATTTAAACCAAATATGGTATGTAGTAGTATTGGGGACATGTACTTGATTTGTGAAAAAAATTCTTTTCATGTCCCTCTGAGAGCCCCCAAAGTTTAAAATAGAAAAAAAATTCAAATGCCCATATTCCGATATTGCAAGAAACTGAAAATTGTTATTTGGTTTGAAACATCCTCAGGACCAGTAGAATCAAATGGGCCCAAATCTTGTTCTTCCGACCCACCAGTCAGAATCTTTTCATCTTGGGGATACAACATTCTTAAGTGGATCAAATTCATGTTTGTTCAAATCAAGTCCCTGTGTTCATATTTGGGCTCACCCCAAGTTTTAATGTACAGCAATATGAGGAAAACTCATCTTCTGATCCGTGAGTCAAAGTCTTTTGATATTTGAAATACAACATCCTTGGTAGTGGGGTGGGGGGGTGGAGAGAAGATTCAAGTTTGTTCAAATCAAGTCCCTGGGTTCATATTTGGGTTCCTTATTTCAACTTGGTGCAGTATTCTTTAAAAATCTTATTCAGATACACTTGTCAGAATCTTTTGATAATGTTGTATACAGCATCTTTGCGAGGGTAAGATTTAAATTTGAGATTTTGAATAAAAATAAACATGGGTTATGACCCCTCGTTGGAATGAGCTCGTTCCAACAAGGGGTCATAACCTATGTTTTTGAGACAAAAAATAGTTATTCAAGAATTTATTTTGCAAGTGTCATCTGCTTTTCATGTTAGGTAAAGGGTTATGCAACTTAGTGAGGTGAGTGATGAAGTCTCCTTATGGCTCTTGTCTAGATATCTATGATTAGATATAAAAGGTGAAATTATATACAAATGATTGATAAAATACCTCAACATATTTTTGCAATGTGTACTGAAAGTGGAAAAGTATGTTTTGACAAGTGATTTATCAGCATTACCAAAGACAAAAGACAGTAATATAAACTTAAAGAACTCCAAGGAATCTGATTGGAAATTTATTATCTATTCATATACCAATAATTCTAACAAGTTTAAATGTTACCAGAGCATTATCCTTGTATAGAAACTCTCAAACTTCACTGAGCATCTGTCGGCTCTGAAATCATTTTCTACAATTCTAGAATGACTTTCAAGAGTCACCAAAGATGGAGGCTTTCACAATATTTTTCCACTACCTGTGTCAGGATAGGTTAATGTATAACATTCATTGTACGCTGAGAGGCATTACTGCTAAACTGCTAAAACAGTAGTGTAGATGTAAAAAAATCTCCTGGCCTTTAGGGGTTAAATCAGTAACAGTGACATTGGTTAAAAAATCCCCAAACAAACCCAACTATCAGCTATGCCCTCTCTGGGTTCCCGTGAGGCCTGGTATTCAAGGAATGGTCTTGAATTCAAGTATGGGCCATTAAAGGCCTTGAAATCCTTGAAAATAAGTCAGGAGGCCTTGAAAAGACTTGAATATTCCCAAAATAAAAACATGGATGAAGTACTTAATCATAAACTACATGTACCACAGTTTGTGAAGGCATAGTCCCAACTAAGACCCTCTGGTCATTACCCCCTCCTCCCACGTCCCTTACAGGGAAGTTGGAGAAGGCGGCAATGACCAGAGGGTGCTTAGGACTAGTGAAGATGGAGCCTTGAAAATCCTTGAATTTGTGTTTTGTGTGGCCCTTGAAAATGCTGAAAAATATCTAGAATCTGCCCGGTATAGCCTTGAATGCCTGCGGGAACCCTGCCTCTAATTTGGGAAAAGTCCTTGAATAGCATTGTCTTTTGTAGGGTCCTGCAAATCACATGTTTTCGATTTGAATTGAATTTCGAATCGAATCGCATCTAATAATAAAAAATGAATTGAACCTCAAATCGAATCAGTGGCGTCTTGAAAATGGGGGTTGGGGTGCTATAAACCTGATTTGTTTCGACTGATGGCTGAAGTTCTGGCTGATAAAAAATAATCCAACTACACAATCAAGGCATGCCTTCATTGAAGGCGTGTCTTGTTGATGTAGTTGGAAGGTTACCCTATAAGGATTATAGTTCATCATCGACATTGCTTGGAAACCTTAAATTTGCATTTAACAGTGGTAGGGACTTGTGCTACTGGAATTAGCATGGTTAGTGGCATGAGTGCGATGTTATTTATGTTAATGTAGCTGAAGATACACTCAGTCTTTTATTTCGACATTTTTAGCTCATCTTGACAGAGTCAAGCTGAGCTAATCTCATCGCTCCCCGTCCGTCGTCCGTCAACACCATTTTTTGGTCTTCTCCTCCAAAGCCACTGGGCCAATTCAAGTGAAAGTTTGTGTGAGTGATGGTCCCAAAGGGGCATTTCATTTTTGTTCAACTCAACATGCCCAGCCCCACAGGGAGGGAGTGGGGGAAAATGCTCCAAAATATTTTTAAAATCTTCTCAAGAACCTGTGTGTACAATGACTTGATATTTGCTATGGAGCTTCCATATGAGGTGTAGAAACAAGTTTGTTCAAACGAAGTTCGTGAAGTAATATTTGGCTTTGTAATAAGAGGGGTAAGATTTTTGGCCCCGCCCAAAATTTCTATTTTCTGAACCGATGGTCTGGTATGAACCAAATTTGGTTTGTGGTAGTATTGGGTCATAAGTACTTGACCCATGCAAAAAAAATATTCCTGCATCCCCCAAACCCCACGGAACAGAGAGCTGTTATTTGGTATGAAGTATCCTTAGGACCAGTAGAATTGAATGGTAAAAAAAAAATGCCATCGGTTATGTTAGGGTGTTCTGTAATGGGCATCGAAAAAATGCTGAGTCAGCATATTTGCAAAAAATTTTAAAAATCTTTTCTCCAGAATCAATCATAGAATCTTTTGATATTTGGTATACAGCATTTATAGAGGGGGGGGGGGGGGGGGGGGGGGGGGGGGGGGGGGGGGGGGGTGTCAGATAAAAATTTGTTGAAATAAAGCTCATTGGTTCATATTTGGGCTCTCTACAGGAGCCCGAAGTTTTAACATAGGATAATATGGGGAATATTCTTTAAAAATCTTCTTCTTCAGAACCACCAGTCAGATTCTTTTAATGTTTGGTATACATCATTGTTATGAGGGTCAGATTCTAGATTGTTCAAACCAAGTCCCTAGGTTAATATTTGGGCTTCCTACGGAAGCCCAAATTTTATCTTTGTTCAATATGGAGGGTAATTTAAAAAAATCATCTTCTTCAGATCCACCAGTCAGAATACTTTGATATTTGGTATGCAACATCTCTGGGGGTCAGATTCAAGTTTGTTCAAATCAGATCCCTAGGTATATATTTGGGCCCACTATGGTAGCCCAAATTTTTACTTAGTGCAATATGAGGAAATTTCTTAAAAAATCTTCTTCTTCAGATCCACCAGTCAGAATGCTTTTATATTTGGTATACAACATCTCTAGGGGGGTCAGATTCCAGGTTGTTCAATTCACACGCCTAGGTTAATATTTGGGCTCCATATGGGAACATGAAATTTAACTTAGTACAATATGAGGGAATTTCTTCAAAAATCTTCTTCTTCAGATTCACTTGTCAGAATGCTTTCACATTTGGTATACAACATCTCTAGGGGGGTCAGATTCAAGTTTGTTCAAATCGGATCCATAGGTTAATATTTGGGCTTGCTATGGTAGCCCAAATTTGAACTTAGTGCAATTCGAAGAAATTTCTTTACAATTTCTCTTCTTCAGATCCAACAGCCAGAATGCTTTCATATTCAGTACACAACATCTCTAGGGAAGTCAGATTTAACTGTGTTCAAATCAAGAGCCTGGGTTAATATTTGGGCTCTCTATGGGAGCCTGAATTGGCCATTTTGCTGAAGAATTAAAAATTTTGTGTTAAGTACCCTCTAGAGGTACTAAGATTAATCCACATAGGTTGTATCAAGGGGCTTCATAGGGGAGCTCTACATTTTACTATGATCAACTGAAGAAAAGGCATGATGCCCAGATTATTTTTGTCACTCCTGACGGACCCAAGGATTGACAGTGTAGCCTATGGAGATGGCTTGCTTAATGTAGACTCATTCTTGGACTCTGTTTAAATTGTGTTCTGTTCAAGATGAGCGCTTCAGGCCCCGTGGGGCCTCTTGTTTGCATATGTTTTCCATCTGAAATATATTTTTTGTGAGACTTTGAAGATGACTAAAACCAAATTATATTCCTATAAAAAGGATTTGAGAGAAAACTAATTGGGCAATCAATTTTAAATCAAACCAAATTTCAACTTAAGATTCAAAATCGAATTGAATTGAGAAGGGCCCTAGCCTTATGCAATTCTGCGGGCAGTGAAATGGGTAAGTCTGTTATTAGTTCATCTGACTGAAATTCAGGATGAGCTATAGTGATCACTCACCATCTGTCGTCTGTCGTCTGGTGTTTGCACCTGCTCCGCCTAAACCGCTGAACCAATTTTAGTTAAATTTGCACTGATTGCTTGTTCTGACATCCCATTTTGTTTTTGTTAGCTCACCTTGACAAAGTCAATCTGAGCTTATCTGATTGCTCACCACCCATAGTCCATCTACACCATGTTTTGGTCTTCTCCTCCAGAACCACTAGGGCAATTCAAGTGAAAGTTTGTGTGAGTGATGGTCCTGAAGGGGCATTGCATTTTTGTTCAACTCAGCATACTCAGCCCCATAGGGAGGGGGTGGGGGAAAATGCTCCAAAATATTTTAGAAATCTTCTCATGAACCAGTGGGTACAACGACTTGATATTTGGTATGAAGCTTCCTTTTGAGGTGTAGAATCAAGTTTGTTCAAACAAAGTTCGTGAAGCAATATTTGTCTTCGTAATCGGAGGGGAAAGATTTTTGGCCCTGTCCAAATTTCCTATTTTCTGAATCGATGGTCCGATTTGAAATTTGGTATGTGGTATTATTGGGTCGTAAGTATATAACTCATGCAAAAAAAATTTTTCTGTGTCCTCGTAGGAGCCCCAGGAGCTAAAAATAGAAATATTTTCAAATGCCCAGACCACACAGAACAAAGAACTTTTATTTGGTATGAAGCATCCTTAGGACCAGTAGAATCGAATGGTCAAAACAAATTTCCATTGTTTATGTCTGGATGTTCTGAAAGGGGGGTGGTGGGGGGGGGAGGGTGGTCATCGAAAAAATGCTGAGTCATCATATTTGCAAAAACTTGTTTTTTAAATTTCTCAAGAACCAATGGTCAGAATCTTTGGATATTTGGTATACAGCATCCACAGGAGAGTCAGATGTAAGTTTGTTAAAATAAAGCCCCTTGGTTCATATTTGGGCTCAATACAGGAGCCCGAATTTTTAACTTAGGCCAATATGGCGAATAATCTTTAAAAATCTTCTTCAGAACCACCAATCAGAATCTTTTAATGTTTGTTATACATCATTGTTATGGGGGTCAGATTCAAGATTGTTCAAACCAAGTTCCTAGGTTAATATTTGGGCTTCCTATGGTAGCCCCGAATTTCAACTCAGTGCTATATGAGGCAATTTCTTTGAAAATCTTCTCCTTCAGATCCACCTGTCAGAATGCTTTCACATTTGGTATACAGCATCCTGGTGGTGGAAGAGAAGGGCTCAAGACTCAAGTTTGTTCAGGTTAAGTTCCTAGGTTGATATTTGGACTCCCTAGTTTTGCATTACTGGAAATCTGGGCATTATTTCTGTGGTAGCATCCCAGTACTAGAAAAAAATCATCTGACATGGACAACAGAGTTATGAATAATTAAATAACTTCATTCCTCTGTTGTGTTAACTAGTTATAGATGCTAATTAAATCCTTCTTTAAACAACTATTGTCAGGTGAGCGCCTCAAGCCCCATGGGGCCTCTTGTTTGTAAGGATGTTCAGTAATAATTTAATCATTCAGCCCTATTGGGCCATAAGAATTTAAATAGAGTTGTTTGGTTGTGAAACTTTGCCTTGGGTATTGGTTTTAGAGTCAGTTGAGCAGGGCATGAAATACTTTTTTAAAAGTGTACAGCAAAATGCTATACTAAATTGGATTTTGTATAGCATAAATTGAAAAATGAATAGCATTTCTGTTTCTATTAAATCTATAATATTAGTTACACAGTGTTTCAGCAGGGAGTACGGGACTGTACTACCCTTCTGAGATTCGTATTTCCTGAGGCTGAAAGCAGAAGGGTAGTACAGTCCCGTACACCCTGCTGAAACACCGTGTGACAAATTTATTACCCTGCCCCTTCAGTGTGTCGAGGTTTGTTTTATTATATAATCCACAAACGGCATTTCAGTGACAAAAACCTTGATAAAAAAATTGAGAAACTTTAAGAAACACGTTTCTTTATTACTCAACAGGAATGCGTAAACTAAACTTTACATTAATATCTCTTCATCAGAATGACAAGCAAAGCTTTTAAGAGACATTTTGACAGGCAGACGAAAGAATTTGATTTGATTTGGAGTTATTTCCCTTCGATTGAGCTCAAACATTTGGGGGACTTCAGTTCAAGGACATTGGGAAATGACGCATCATTATTATTGTGGGACACAAGTTGATTATTAGTGTTTTATTTGATAGAGTGGTGCATTGTGCATCTTGGAGAATGGGGACACTATATTCACACTTGTACAAGTGCTTCAATAAGTTTCACGGTAGAGACAATTCATATAAGGAGATTGCATGTTTTTCAAATCCTCAACGATCTGTAGTGTAGAAACACCACAACAAAATCCCTCTTCACAACAGTAAAATCAGATGTTGAGGGTATGTACACTTGTTTTATTTCAAGTTTTCTGAATATTCTCCTGAAACAATATTGTTCTCATTTTTAGCTCAACTTTGGCGAAGCCAAATTTGAGCTTTTGTCATGGCCCGTTGTCCGTCTGTCTACCTGTCCGTATGTCAACAATTGGATACGGCTCGGGCTAGAGGCCGTATTTATGAACCGATCTTTATGAAACTTCTTGGGTACCTTTGTTATGACTGTGGGACGAGAACGAGTGTTTTTGGGTGCGGTCGAAAATTCAAGATGGCTGCCAGCCGCCATTTTGTACCGACGATGCAGAAATCTGTTTTTTGTACAGAACTTCCTTATGAAAGCTCTGATTTGAATAATTTTTTGTATGAATGTTTAGTACCATGAGATACATCACATATCATACAGGTTTTTTTCTCGTGCTTAAATTATGCAAATTAGACTAACTTTGATTTATTTAGTGTTACTTTCAGCACTGTCAGTGCAAATGCCAATACGGCTCGGGCTAGAGGCCGCATTTATGAACCGATCTTTACGAAACTTCTTGGGTACCTTTGTTATCACCGTGGAACGAGAACGAGTGTTTTTGGGTCCGGTCCGAAATTCAAGATGGCTGCTGGCAGCCATTTTGTTCAAAATTAGGGGCAATCAGATTTTTTGCGCAGAACTTCCACATGAAAGCTCTGATTTGAATAATTTTTTGTATGAATGTTTAGTACCATGGGATACATCACATATAATGCAGGTTTTTTTCTCGTGCAGAAATTATGCAAATTAGATGAACTTTGATTTTTTCAGTGCTACTTACACACAGTAAGTACACGTCAATACGGCTCGGGCTAGAGGCTGTATTTATCAACCGATCTTCACGAAACTTCTTGGGTACCTCTGTTATCACCTTGGGATGAGAACGAGTGTTTCTGAGTGCAGTCCGAAATTCAAGATGGCTGCCAGTCGCCATTTTGTACCGAAATTAGGTCTAATCAGTTTTTTGTACACAACTTCTATACGGCTCAGGCTAGAGGCCGTTTTTATGAACCGATCTTTACGAAACTTCTTGGATACCTTTGTTATCACCGTGGGATGAGAACGAGTGTTTTGGGGTGTGGTCCGAAATTCAAGATGGCCACCAGCAGCCAGTTTGTACCAAAATTAGTGCAATCAGTCTTTTGTACAGAACTTCTGTATGAAAGTTCTGATTTGAATAAATTTTTGTATGAATGTTTAGTAACATGGAATACATCAAATATAGTCTATATAGAGTTTTTTTCTCGTGCAGAAATTATGCAAATTAGATGAATTTTGATTTATGTAGTGCTACTTATACACTGTAAGTGCACATGTCAATACGGCTCGGGCTAGAGGCTGTATTTATCAACCGATCTTCACAAAACTTCTTGGGTACCTTTGTTATCACCTTGGGACGAGAACGAGTGTTTCTGAGTGCGGTCCAAAATTCAAGATGGCTGCCAGTGGCCATTTTGTACCGAAATTAGGTCCAATCAGTTTTTTGTCACAACTTCTATACAGCTCGTATTTATGAACTGATCTTCACGAAACTTCTTGGGACATGAATGAGTGTGTTTTGGGATGCCTTTGTTATCACTGTGCTATGAGAACAAATATTTTGAGGTTCAGTCAGACCCACTCTGGGACTCTCAAAGATTTTTTTCTAGTTTAGCATCTGACTGTCACCCACCTTTACAATACTTTACCTATACATTTGTTACAGGCTACGGTCAGTATTTATGTACAGACCGTTACAATATTTTATATGTACCTTTGTTATCAGGTCATTACCTCAATGTTTGTCATTGCTGTGTTACATACTATACATGTACATGTCTTGACAAGTTGAGCTACAGTGTCATTGACACTTTCATATTTGTGAGTCAGAATGTTTATTATTACTGACGAAAATGTTTGATGCGATGGATGAAAGGGAAATCGGCGAAGTGTACAATAGAATGTCCATACACCCCATTTAGATGTCACGTGATATTCTCATACACCCCGTTTTAAAAGGGTAATAATGTTCTCTATGATGTTTTGCTGAATGAAGCCTGAAACTACTCACTATTTATCAATTTGATTAAAATTAACATTGAAAATGATCTAATTGTGTTGTTCTCTTGTTGATGATAACGTGCCAATGCTATCAACTAATGCAGCTAAAGTTCTTATTTACTTCTGATTCGGGGGATAACTCAAGCAAATATTTCCAAATGATATTAAACCAGTTTCAGAGTTATGTACTATTAACAAACAAAAACAGTAACGACAATTTTAAACTTATTATCCCCGATTCATTGGGTTATTCTCCCACCAAGTCAGTGAATGGGAAAGTGTCATTGATTGGTCAGTTGAGTGAGCTATTTCCAGGCTTGGCCATTTAAAAAATGCAGGAGGGAAATTCATTGCCCACCTTGAAATGTGTCCTGGAAGGCACTGCCCCCCAAGATAAGAAATATGACCTCCACAGTGCTGCCTTCGTGGACAGGTCAAAATCCACACGTGGGCATTTGGTCCATGCATACAATTCAGAGATGATCCGCTATGCCTAGCAGAATTTAGATCAATGAAGCACATGGATTTTGACCCACCACGATGGCTGTAATGTACTTGGGACGAGTTGACCTCTATTTGGGACGAGTCGACTTCTGTTGTGGGATGAATGGACTTATATTCTGGGATGACTGGACTTTGGTTTCGGACGAGTTGACTTGGGTTTGGGATGAGTTGACTTTGGTTTGGGCCGAGTGTGCTTTGGGCCGAAAAGACTGGTTACAGACTACAGCATTATAATGCAGTTCAACATGCATTATTTTTTATGGGTTCCATCACTGACACACTAATAAGACAGTAAGTTTGCTTACCTTGATTTACTTATTCCCTCGAATCAATCTGTGTCACTTGTTTTTGACTGAAACTTCAAAAGCACAGTTTGTGTCATACACATGCACAGTTGTTGTGTTTATGTTGGGTTTTCCTGAACGTGACCAGCACCTTCAGGAAAACCCATCATAAATACAGCTGTGCATGTGTACTGCACAATTGTTTCTAGAGGATTTACGGTATGAAAAAACAATGACATTGAATGATTGAGTCTGTGACTGGCCTCCCCTTACAACATAAGTTGACAAGTCCGGATACAGATACTTTGAACTTAGTCGGATTTTTAGTTTAGACTTTCGAGTTACTCAACTGTTACAGGCCCTCCATTACGCACCAAGGAAGCATATGAGACACTAAGTATGATTTTTGTATACCCATTACTATAGTCTATAGCCTACTGGTAGAGTACCAACTATGAATGTCACTGAGAGGATAAATGTCAATAAGCACAGTTCATTTGACTAGCCACAAATCTCTGCCGATGAAGCATTGATATCTAGTAGTCGGTGCTGAAGGTCATCATGGATAATGTGTTCGTCGAATATGTTGAAGCGAATACGTTGAAGTGGTTATGACATTACGTTGAAGCGAATACGTTGAAGTGGTTACAAAATTTCTGTTGGGTGCCAGTGTTACAGGCCCTCTATTAGGCACCAAGGAAGCATATGAGACACTAAGTATGGGTCTGTGCCACAAACTAAACTCAGTCTAAGTTCTATATAACATTTATTTACACCATATATCACCACTATTCATCATAACATCAAATCGATATGTCGGGAATCTGAAATACATAAATGAATACCACTCGTAGATATTTCCCAGATTACCTCTACAGTACTGATGACACAACAATACTATTAATAATAATAATAATATGTACATTGACCTTCTAAACCATAGTGCTTCACCATAGATAAGTCGTTCCCGACACTATACATAAATCACACACCTGATAGCTTATGAGGCAAAATATCTAAATACCCAAATCAAACACAATACTGTCATAAACATGGCACCACACCAGCTGGCTACCAGCATTGTTTGAGTCAGGGATTAGTACGACACAAACAATACAGCTAGTCAGCAGATATGTACCTACATGTATAATTACCCATTATCTAGACGTCCCTACTGCCTGTTAAAATATATTATTATTAAATTAAAATAGTTAACGTTTATCTCAGCCCCTTTTTATGTGTACCCATACTATGTAGTACACATAATGCCGGCATCCGGGGTGGCCATCCATCTTTCGTCCATCCTTTGTCCGTCCGTCTGTCCGTCCGGCATCCGTATCCATTTCTTTGGCATTCGATAACTTGAAAAATATTGCTTGGATTGTCAAGTTACTTTATATTTGTGTTCAGGTTACTGATGTGATGAGCTGTATAGTTTTGGGTGTAAATCTGTTATTTTGATCCTGAGATATTAATCCTTTATCCTTCAAATTGAACGTCCAGCGTCCGTATCCATTTCTTTGGCATTCGATAACTTGAAAAATATTGCTTGGATTGTCAAGTTACTTTATATTTGTGTTCAGGTTACTGATGTGCCGAGCTGTATAGTTTTTGGTGTAAATCTGATAATTTGACCCTGAGATTTTAACCCTTTATCCTTCAAATTGAAAATTCCTCCAATCCCTTTGGCATTCGATAACTTGAAAAATATTGCTTGGATTGTCTAGTTACTTTATATTTGTGTTCAGGTTACTGATTTGCCGAGCTGTATAGTTTTTGATATAAATCTGATGATTTGATCCCGAGATATTAACCCTTTATCCTTCAAATTGAAAATTCCTCCAATCCCTTTGGCATTCGATAACTTGAAAAATATTACTTGGATTGTCAAGTTACTTTATAATTGTGTTCAGGTTACTGATGTACCGAGCTGTATAGTTTTTGGTGTAAATCTATTAATTTGATCCTGAGATATTAACCCTTTATCCTTCAAATTGAAAATTCTTCCAATCTCTTTGGCATTCAATAACTTGAAAAATATTGCTTGGATTGTCAAGTTACTTTATATTTGTGTTCAGGTTACTGATGTGCCGAGCTGTATACTTTTTGGTGTAAATCTGATAATTTGATCCTGAGATATTAACCATTTATCCTTCAAATTGAAAATTTCTCCAATCCCTTTGGTAACTCAAAAAATATTAATCCGATTGTCATGTTACTCTATATATGTATTCAGGTTACTGATGTGCTGTGCTGTATAGTTTTTTATGTAAATCTGATAATTTGATCCAGAGATATTAACCCTTTATCCATCAAATTAGACACTCCTCCAATCCATTTCTATATGTACCCATACCATGTATGGTGTACATAATGTCGGCATCCTTGGTGGCCCTCCGTCATACAGCTTTCTACTAGTTGCGCGTATGGGTACACATCTGACGATTTCATCGACCTATTTTTCCAACCTGCAATACACATAAATAATACAGCACATGAAACTCACCAGAATGTGGTTCTAAATCCCAAACACACTTCAGTCGCTGACTATTGACCATCAACACACTTCATCATTCCATTACTCCGCTCTAAATCTCTAACATGCTGTGCTGGGTTAATAAGGCTGTAAAGAATGTAATCCCATTACCAATTCATGCAAGATGTTAACATATTATTTGGGTTATTGGACGAAACGTCAGTCAGTCAGTCGGTCGGAAAATCAAACAAACGGAACACCGAATCAAAATAACGAATTACGAGCAATATTACGAAATCACCGAGACACGATAAGATACAGAAGCGATAAATACTGACTATTAACATACCAAAACGAATCCAAAATCTACAGAGACAACATTTCAAATTCTCAAATTCTGACAACAATTCAAAAATCAAACATGGATTCCAGCATAGACAATAGTGACCAGTGAAATCTACACAAAGCTGTCACATGACTAGAAAACCCACCAAATATCCTACCTATGGAAGCATGTAAGTGCCACCAATAATTCCAATCTGAAAAGGGCTAATGAAACATAATTAATTAAAACATATTCAATTTAAAATACAGTAAAACTGGCTCTGTTACACAACTTTACCTTAAAAATTGGTATCATACCTTCCATACTGCCACCCCATTACCTCATCGCATGAAGCTAAAAGCGTATCGCAAAATGAGATTCTATACCGCTTATTTCGTGCCCTGCAGTTGAGATAAATGAGTCAAGTCTTGGGTCTGGTTTCTGTTTTTATTTCTCCTTATTTATACAGACAGGAAAAACGCAACAAAATATTGAAACTGTAACAAATATTCATTCAAATACTGACGATGATCACACATGTTCTGCTGAACATTTGAATTGGAATTACACTGAGTCATATTCAACGGCAAATTTTGTCCACTCGACATTTAATGAGGCTAGCCAACAGTGAGCAGTTTAGCATATGTACATGTAGAATGGAATGGAATGATGACCCTGGCACATTATATAATGAAACTACTGATATACTTTATTAAAGGGATGTGACATCTTAAGAAATCGGAGAGGGCAGTGGCTCAGTGGTAGACTGTTGGACTTCTGTGCTATAGATCCCGAGTTCGATCCCCATCTGGGACGACCCGCATTGTGTCCTTGGGCAAGGCACTTTATCCCGGTTGCCTACTCGGGGGCACGATAACACCATGTACTAAGGCGTACTACACGTCAGTGGTGCACATGTCTTCAACCACTGTAACCCTGCTTGAGTGGAGCTTGAGCAGAGTTAGAATGTTGAGGAGTTGACAAGTTATTCGTCGATGCTCGGTGGTTCTCTCCCGGTATCCGGCTTCCTCCACCCCTAAAACTGTCACGGTCACGATTAGCCATTGGGCATAAGTATGTGACCTTAAACACCAATAAATAAATAAATAAATCTTAAGAAATCTTGTGTTAACCTTGAGTCTGCTTTTTAAAGCCATCTTCACTTCTAAACATTTCAGGTCTGTATGATCAACTTTGTCGATGCGATGTTTTTACTTAATAGTGTTTCTGTATTCTGCTGTAATCTGTTTTTTACATGTGGTGTACTTGTCTTTTTCACTCTGTTTTTATAGCTCAGCTTGACAACCTCAAGTATGAGCTATTGGGATGGGTTGTGATCCATCCATCCATACCTCTGTCTGTCAACAATGCCTTTAGCACAACCTACTGGCCATATCTCTAACCTGATCAGTTTTAAATTTCATACATGGCTTTGGGATAATGTCTAGATAGGAACTGTCAAATTTTTACAAATTTTGTTGAAAAATGTTGCCTGCCGTAGCCATCTTGGATTTGGCATATAAATTGTCAACAATTCCATTAGCACACCCTACAGGCTGTATCTCTCACCCGATCTTTTTCAAATTTTATATGTAGCTTTAGTGTGATGTTTAGATGGAAGCTATCAAATTTTTCTGAATTTCGTTGAAAAACATGGCCACCAGCAGCTATCTTTGATATGGCATATAAGTTGTCAACTATTCCATTAGCACACCCTTCTCTCCACATCTCTCACCCGATCTTTTTCATATTTCAGATGTAGCTTTGTTGTGATGTCTAGATGGGAGCTTTCAAATTTTTCTGAATTTTGTTGAAAATACATTGCCGGTTGTGGCCATCTTTGATTTGGCATATAAATTGTCAACAATTCCATTAGCACACCTGACAGTCTGCACCACTCACCCAGTCTTTTTCAAATCTTATATGTAGCTTTGGTGTGATGTCTAGATGGGAGCTATCAAATTTTTCAGAATTTCGTTGAAAAACTTGGCCCCCAGTGACCATCTTTTATTTGGCATTTAAATGGACAACAATTCTATTAGCACACTCCACAGACTGCATCCCTCACCCAATCTTTTTCAGATTTCATATACAGCTTTGGTGTGATGTATTTTCTGTAGAAACTTCAGTGCATGACTTGGCATTATTGGAACTTTCTATTTACTTCAGTCCCTTTGCGGTCAAGTTGAGCAGCAATGTCATTAATGTTTTTGAAGTATTTCCACACAGCACTTTTATTGGCCCAACCAGCATGTTGTGTTTGATCATCAGTAGGTACAACTTTCTTGGCTATGACTGAGAATTATATGTAACTATAGAAAAATATGGGTTTTTTTTTTTTTTTTTTTAGACATGTACAGTTGTGACTTCTGTTTTTTTCTGACAGCGGACACTGAGTAGACTTTTGGGTTAACCGAACAGCTCTGGATTGAAATACAGTAGAATTCCCTTAATTGAATATCCATTTTGCCAGTGAAAATTATTCAATTAACAGGAGTATACAATTAACAGGGATTTGGTCAGTTTCTTATGTTCTGGAGCTAAACTGAGCATTTATTCTATAATATCTTGTTTGACAGAGCTCATAGAGCTCTGTCAAACAAGATATAATAGAATAAATGTCTGTATTTGGATGTATGAGAACAAAAATGTTGATAAATGAGGGGAATTTGGTGCATGTCACAGTAATTTTTTCGACATATTATAAAACTTTATATACAATTAACAGGAGTTTACTCTACAACCCATATGCAATTAACAGATCAAATTTGTACTGAAGGTATGGTAAATGGTTTTGTGTTTGAAAATTATATTCAATTAACAGGGATATACAATTAAGAGATATCCAATTAAGTGGGCTCCACTGTATTGCCTATCCTTCCCAAGTTGGTGTTTACTTAGATGGCTGCCCATGGATGGTTAACTTTTTCTTCATACAAAAATTTATGCATACTGCAAACAGCAAATAACAATTTTTATGTATTTATTGTTTCCAGAAGAATGAGTGTCCAAAGAGATCAGTAAAATGTATGTACTGTGAAATTGACCTTCCTCAATCATCACTTACTGAACACATAGATTACTGTGGTAGCAGAACAGAAGAGTGTCTTAAGTGTGGACAATATATACAGAAGAAGGATGTAACACAACATGAACTGTCAAACTGTTCATATCCAGATTCAAAACCCTCTGAAAATAACAATACACGTGTCGATATGATTAACCAATTGTTGAATGAAGACAATTATTACAGGTCAGATCAAGATGGATCCTATCTGAATTCTTTCTCATTTGATGAGATGAGTAGAATATTGGGAAATCCACCACAGTATTCTGAGGAGGGACCTGTAGGCAGAATGTCCAAATCATATAGTGAGGGTAGCAGTAGTAGTAGTGGTGTTGGAAGAATAAGAAATAATACACAAGGAAAACAGAAGAATAAAAACAAAGTTCAAGACATGCGCAATAAAACCAACAAGAAGTCAGATTTGAATAGAAACCGAGGTATGTATGTGTAATTCTTGTGTTTAGGCCAAAACAAAAGAATGTTTTGATTCTCAGGCACTCCCTCATTGAAATTGAATCCCCTTATTGGATGTTTTTATTGCATTGCAGTGTCTTCCAATATTACTATAATATCGAGAGACTTCAAACTTTTTATGTTTTTATACGCCTGTTTGAAAAAACGGTTGTATTATGTAAATGATCTGTCCGTCTCTCCGTAAACAATTGGTTTCCGACTGATAACTCCAATTTGGATTATTTGATTCAACCAAAGTTAGTATGTGCATTCTCCAGCTGGTAATACAGGCCAAGTTCGAATATGGGTTCCATCCAATTATTTTTACATGAGTTATGGACCTTTTTCGACTGTCTATTAAGATATTTGGTTTCCGACTGATAACTCTAGTGTGGATTATTTAATCTCAACCAAGGTTAGTACATGTATTCCCCAGCTAGTAATACAGGCCAAGTTCGAATATGGGTTCTGTCCAATTATTTTAACATGAGTTAGGCCCAAAAAAAAAAAGGAATTGATTCTCAGGCACCGCCACGTTGAAAAAAATGGCCCGCGTTGGGCCTTTTTATTTGGACCGTCATTGCAAGAAAATAGGAAACAGGGAAATTGAAAAGGGACTATTGGTTTTAAGGCCCAAAACCAACGAATAAACAGGTAAATATACACAGGCGTGTGTTAAGTGTGAGAGCCTCTGGCCTTGGCTTACATTGGGGGCGAAATTCAAGTCGCCCTTCTAAACTTCCTTGGGAGACATGGCAGTTTACTGTATTTTCTTATGTTTTATTTTTTAAAAACACACGCTTCTGCAAAAAACAGTAAACACGGTTGCTGTTAAAGTCCGTCACACGGCTATGAAAATAGCCTAAACTAGCCCAATTTTATATTTCTGAAAAGAATTGCAATGGCGTAGTCGTTCGAACAATTCGCCCCAACTGATAGCAACCAGCACAAAATGGCTATTTAAAAACAAAGTACCAGACAAAACAACGAATCACACAAGACACGCATCGAGTTAATTAGAATTTATTAAAAGTTAACCACCGTTTCAAAACAAAAAAATTGTATTGGAGACAGTTCGTCCATATCGAAATTGCTTGCGGTTACGCTCTGTTCCACTGAAAAATTGGCTGCATTGAAATTCGCCCCGCAATTTGCATTGAATGTTTTTCTTTGAAAACTTGTGAAGTTTGTTGGAAGGGGGTTAAATGTAATAAGGCTACAATAGAAATCACAGGTATTTGGATGGATAAGAATGGCAGACCTTCAAAGCACCAATCGCACGTGTCAGTGAAAGATGGTTGGCAGAAATTGTCAGTTTTCTGAACAGTGTATTATTACCCAGCGCAGCCGGGAAGGGAGACAACTGAAATGTTTTGTCATTTACCAAAGAAATTAATTAACTCAAATTGTTAATAACGCTTAATTTACGAAGAATATCGAAAACTTTTTTAACTACGCTTTTCAACTCAGTTAGGGTATTCAGAAACCATGAATGACCCAGCTTCTTATATGAACTTGAAATTTATTTTAAACACTTTAAATATTTTTTTAAAAAGAATATACCTTCTGTTACAGAGAAGAACACTCTCACCATGGGTCATACTAAAAATCAAAATAACTCACAATGATACCAAAATAATACGAGGGTGGTCAATAATATCTAGTATTCATAAAATAGTTCTGCTTTGTAAAAGTTTAAAAGTGAAGTCAGAGTTCTGTTTCTAAATACAAAAAGTGGTGATATCAGAAAATAAAGAAAAACAGTTTTAGTTTTCAATAAAATTAGTTTTATTTGTATATCATTTTACAATATGCACTTTCCATGCTTTTCAGGTAAAAACAGACATCAGAAAGTGACTTTTGCCTCTCAATCCTTTCTCACCATCTGGAAGAAATAAAAATAAAAAATAAAAATAAAATCCTCCCTCCCTCATTGATTTGAAAAAAAAATTGCCTGAGAATCAATTGATTTTTTTTTTTTGGCCTTATTTCCCTTTTTTGACTTAGAATTTGTCCTTCTATTAAGATTTTTGGTTTCCGACTGATAACTCCAGTTTGGATTATTTGATCTCAACCAAAGTTGGTACGTGTATTATCCAGATAGAATACAGGCCAAGTTTGCTTATGGGTTCCGTCCAATTATTTTTACATGATTTATGGGCCTTTTCAACTTAGAAATTTCTCTTTACCATCAACATTTTGGTTTCCAATGATAACTTGAGTTTGGATTCATAGATCAGGACCAAACTTTCTTTCTGCCTCGGTTATATCAAAATGAAGGTTAAGTTCGAATTGGGGCATGGTCCGATGATTTTTACAAGAGTTATGGGGCTTTTCGACTTGGAAATTTGCATATTTCAATCAACATTTTTTCAGAACTTTGTTTATGGCATAACTTGAACAATAGATAACGGATTTCAATTATTTTTGGTGTATGTCTCTATAGCAACAATGTCTATGTCAAGTTCGATGACCAACTATATCTGATGAAAATTATGGGAGTTATTGCCCTTTGTTAATAAATACCATGTAATGCTTGTTTATGGAATAAGTTAAACATAAGTAACCAAATATCAATTTTTTGGGTTTTATATATCTTTGGGAACAATGTCTACCACAAGTTTGATGACCATCATTATCTGATGAAAATTGTCAAGAGGTATTGCCCCCAATCCCCTCCCTCCCCTGACTCCTGTAAGCCCCCCCCCCCAACCCACCCAACACTGTTGGTGCTTATTATACTACAGAATTTTGTTGATAAATCACCAGTTACGAAAGCTAAATACCACATAAGTTCTCAGAGAATGCATATTTAGTGCTGGGCAATATTAGCCGAAATAATATTTGCATATTTGGGAGTTGAAGTGGGGGTAGAAGATTGCTATTAACAATACAACCACTCGATATTGTTCTCCTATGAAGATTGTGTTTTATTCCGGTACATTGTGTTAATATGGTTTTGTGTAAGGATACACTACACTTGGCTGCATTAACCAGGAATATACTGAGCACACATATTTTGTGTCTCAATTGAATAATAATTTTGATGTTAATGTGTGTTGTGAAGTCGTATGACGCATTGTTTACAGATATGTCAGAATGTATTGTTCAATGTTCTTTTTTCAATTTGTTACCTCCCTTGTGTTTCCCCAATGTTTACATGAACTCTGCAATCAACAATGGAGAGAAACATCAAGGGACGTAACTGAATTAAAAAATGAACTTGGCAAACTGAAAACGTGTTTGTGACAGTCGTGCGACTTAATGTTGCGTAACAATTATCTATCATTGAAAAAAAGAGTGTTTTTTAGTTTTTATCCAATTTTAATCTCTTATTGTATTGTGACGCTTGCATCACGAAGCACTACAGACTACCGGCTGAACACATTTTATTTACATGTACCCAATGCAACGTTGTACAGCATCGTGATTGAAGGTCAGTAACTTCGATCAACTGGTAAATGGTGGTGATCTTGTACTGATTGCAGTTGGTAAATTCTGTAATATCTCTGCTCTGCAAATCTCTAAATTTTCTGCTATGCACTGCACACATTTTTAATGGGGAAACTTTATTGAAATGGCCTGATATCAAAAGGATTTTTAGCTCATCTTGACAAAGTCAAGCTGAGCTAATCTCATCGCTTCCCGTCCGTCGTCCGTCAACACCATGTTTTGGTCTTCTCCTCCAAAGCCACTGGGCCAATTCAAGTGAAAGTTTGTGTGAGTGATGGTCCCAAAGGGGCATTTCATTTTTGTTCAACTCAGCATGCCCAGCCCCATAGGGAGGGAGTGGGGGAAAATGCTCCAAAATATTTTTAAAATCTTCTTCTCAAGAACCAGTGTGTACAATGACTTGATATTTGCTATGGAGCTTCCATATGAGGTGTAGAGTCAAGTTTGTTCAAACGAAGTTCGTGAAGTAATATTTGCCTTTGTAATAGGAGGGGTAAGATTTTTGGCCCCGCCCAAAATTTCTATTTTCTGAACCGATGGTCCAGTATGAACCAAATTTGGTTTGTGGAAGTATTGGGTCATAAGTACTTGACCCATGCAAAAAAAAAAATTCCCGCATCCCCATGGGAACCCTGGGAGCTCAAAATAGAAATATTTTCAAACGCCCATATTTCCTAAACCCCACGGAACAGAGAGCTTTTATTTGGTATGAAGTATCCTTATGACCAGTAGAATTGAATGGTAAAAAAAAATTGCCATCGGTTATGTTAGGGTGTTCTGTAATGGGCATCGAAAAAATGCTGAGTCAGCATATTTGCAAAAATTAAAAAAAATCTTTTCTCCAGAACCAATCATCAGAATCTTTTGATATTTGGTATACAGCATTCATAGGGGGGTCAGATAAAAGTTTGTTGAAATAAAGCTCATTGGTTCATATTTGGGCTCTCTACAGGAGCCCGAAGTTTTAACATAGGGTAATATGGGGAATATTCTTTAAAAATCTTCTTTTTCAGAACCACCAGTCAGAATCTTTTAATATTTGGTATACATCATTGTTATGAGGGTCAGATTCTAGATTGTTCAAACCGAGTCCCTAGGTTAATATTTGGGCCTCCTACGGAAGCCCAAATTTTATCTTTGTTCAATATGGAGGGTAATTTAAAAAATCTTCTTCTTCAGATCCATCAGTCAGAATGCTTTGATATTTGGTATGCAACATCTCTATGGGGGTCAGATTCAAGTTTGTTCAAATCAGATCCCTAGGTATATATTTGGGCTCACTATGGTAGCCCAAATTTTTACTTAGTGCAATATGAGAAAATTTCTTTAAAAATCTTCTTCTTCAAATCCACCAGTCGGAATGCTTTTATATTTGGTATACAACATCTCTAGGGGGGTCAGATTCCAGGTTGTTCAATTCGTGTGCCTAGGTTAATATTTGGGCTCCATATGGGAACATGAAATTTAACTTAGTACAATATGAGGGAATTTCTTCAAAAATCTTCTTCTTCAGATTCACTTGTCAGAATGCTTTCACATTTGGTATACAACATCTCTAGGGGGGTCAGATTCAAGTTTGTTCAAATCGGATCCAGAGGTCAATATTTTGGCTCGCTATGGTAGCCCAAATTTGAACTTAGTGCAGTTCGAAGAAATTTCTTTACAATTTCTCTTCTTCAGATCCAACAGTCAGAATGCTTTCATATTCGGTACACAACATCTCTAGGGAAGTCAGATTTAACTGTGTTCAAATCAAGAGCCTGGGTTAATATTTGGGCTCTCTATGGGAGCCGGAATTGGCCATTTTGCTGAAGAATTAAAAATTTTGTATTCAGTACCCTCTAGAGGTACTAAGATTAATCCACATAGGTTATATCAAGGGGCTTCATAGGGGAGCTCTACATTTTACTTATGATCAACTGAAGAAAAAGCATGATGCCCGGATTATTTTTGTCACTCCTGAGGGACTCAAGGATTGACAGTGTAGCCTATGGAGATGGCTTGCTTAATGTAGACTCATTCTTGGACTCTGTTTAAATTGTGTTCTGTACAAGATGAGCGCTTCAGGCCCCGTGGGGCCTCTTGTTAATAGTTAGTGTTAAATATATATAGAATAACCGGAAACTGCTGCTTTTTAACTGCCGGTTATAATCCGTGGATGCCCCTTAACCGGCTGGTTCCAATTGCCGATTCCGATTATCGGTTCATCACTACCCAAGAGGCAGCATTTTGGGGCACCTGCTCTGTTGCAGTAAAAAGTGATCAAAGTTGGAAAAGGGTTAATGAGTTATTTGTATAATTATGCATTTTTTTCCCAACTTACGAAAGTAACACAAAGTGCCTATCCTCTTCCTTTCTCTCAGGTGAAAAAGAGGGCAATTTTGGAGTAACCCAAGCAAAAACACTTGAGGAACTAGAAAATGTCAAAAGACAGAAAATTGAGCCAAACTGAGTTCACCAGGCACCAGTTGTGTAGGGTACACAAAACCTGATGACTTGTACCCTGTACAGATTAGTCACCTATTGTCCAATTCCCGCCAGTCATGCACAAAGTCAGTTTCCGAATAACACAGCCACATGAAGATTTCGGGTTATTTCTCTTAGGAAAGAGATTTTTGAAGTTTCTTAGTCTATTTTCATTGACGAAACAAAATTTTGTCACCTGTTTCCGTGCAACTTTTTTTTGGTCTGTAAGTGCTCTGGAAGCTTGATGTAGGTTTTGTTTCATTGTTATGCATATATATATAGGTAGGTGTTAACTGCTTTTCTGGAGTTTCCTGCACCTCCGTTTTCTTCACTCGACGTGTTTTTCCAAACATGTCCATTGTTGTGGTCTGTTTGTTTTTGACTAGTCCTGCAACGCTTTTGCCTATAACACTGGTTACTTTTTGCGGGCTATGACATTTGTGAAGTACTCATTTTCCCCATTATGTTTGTAGGAAAATCTTAGTTTTGGATGCAATCCCCCCACCTCCCAGAAAGTAGGGGCTGTAGGTGGGCCTTATTTCAAACATTTATTTTATGTTTTTATATGTGTTTCGTATATTATGTATGTCTTGTTTAGGTATGTTACCACTAGGTTTGTATCATTTGCTGTAAAATTTTGACCACCTCCGGTCTTTGAATTTTTCAGTTAGCAGACCACACACCTGAAGTGAGTTTGATACTCATGTGGTAAATGTTTATGTCCAATACATTTTTAGCTCACCTGATTGCAAGTCGGTGGGAGCTATTGCCATCACTTGGCGTCCGGCATCCATTATGTTTTGAAACTTGTCTTCTTCAAAACTACTGGACCAAATTCAAACATATATTGCACAGACCATCTTTGGAGTATACCCTTCCTATTTTGTTCAAATGAAGCAACTGCCATCTTCGGACTGTGATTAATGCCCAAAAAGCCTAAAAATCTTTAAAAATCTTCTCATTAACCACCATTGTGAATGCCTTGATATTTGGTATGGAACATCCTTTGGTGTTGAAGATAAAAGTTTGTTCAAGGAAAGTTTGTATGTCAATATTTAGGTTCTCTGTTGGAGCATACCCATTTTGTGTTCCACCCAAAATTTGTATTTCAAGAACCGATGGGCTGATTTGAACCAAGTTTGGCAAGTAGTATAATAGTCATAAGTACTGACTGATGCCCGAAAAAAATTTTTCACAGCCCTGTGGGAAACCCAGAAGCTAAAAAACCACACGGAACAGAGAACTGTTATTTAATATGAAGCATTCTTAGGACCAGTAGTTTCGGTTTTTGCCACAAACTGAAAAACAGCCAACAGGTGCCAAAAAAACTGGGCACACGGTTTTTGCATACTTTGATATTAAACTTTGAAATTTACAACAACCCCCGCATAATCTCATTTTGAAAATTGCAGCGAACCTCAGCAGAACGGGCAAATCCAAAAGTGATTATTTCCGTATATGTCTGTGTATATATATATATGTCGCTCCCACGTATACGCCAGAATATCTCCCCTGTGACTATTACCTTTGTATAAGGCACACCCCAACTGTGAGAATAGCCGATGGGGCCTACACAAGAACGACTATGGCCAGGGAGTGTGGGCTTTTACAGCACGAAATGAGGAGAGTTTGTTTTTAGCTCAACTTGACAAAGTCAAGCTGCGCTATTGCCATCACTTCTCGTCCGTCGGTGTACGTACGTACGTCCACAATTTCCTTTGGCACACCTCACAGGTCGCATTTATGATCAGATCACTTTGAAACTTGGTATGCTTGTTTGGGTGACCTCTAGATGGGAGCTATCGATTTTCTTCAATTTCTGTCAAAAAATGTTGCCACGGCCAACGTTCTTAGAACTTAGTTTAGTCAGACCACAATATTTCCCTCTGGCACACACTACAGGCCACATTTTTGATCGGATTGGTTCGAAACCAGGTACGCTTATTTAGGGTGACCCCTAGATGGGAGCTATCGATTTTCTTCAATTTCTGTCAAAAAATGTTGCCACGGCCAACGTTCTTAGAGCTTAGTTTAGTCAGACCTCAATATTTCCCTCTGGCACACACTACAGGCCACATTTTTGATCGGATTGGTTCGAAACCAGGTACGCTTATTTAGGGTGACCCCTAGATGGGAGCTATCGATTTTCTTCAATTTCTGTCAAAAAATGTTGCCGCGGCCAACGTTCTTAGAACTTAGTTTAGTCAGAAGACCTCAATATTTCCCTTTGGCACACCCTACAGGGCACATTTATGATCGGATTGCTTTGAAACCTGGCATGCTTGTTTAGGGTGTCCTCTAGATGGGAGCTATCAATTTCCGTCAAAATATGTTGCCGCGGCCGACGTTCTTAGAACTTAGTTTAGTCAGACCACAATACTTCCCTTTGGCACACCCTACAGGGCATATTTATGATTGGATTGCGTTGAAACCTGGTATGCTTGTTTAGGGTGACCTCTAGATGGGAGCTATCGATTTTCTTCAATTTCCGTCAAAAAATGTTGCCACGGCCAACATTCTTAGAACTTAGTTTTAGCCCAAGAACATTAGGTTTCACTAGGGAAAAAAATCGGAGAAAGCTGATTTTTTCAGGGAATGTCGAGTACATGTCACTGAACGATTAGACAAAAGTCCCCTAAAATCCCAGTTGAGCTTTTTTTTTCTACAGCCTTTTTTCGAAAACGCGTTTGAAAAAAATAAAAAAAAATCGCACGAACTTTGTAACCTCGAATTGATCCAACTGTATTTTTTGTTTACGCGTATTTCGAGCTACATAATGTCTAATATACATTTACCTAGAGGAAAATGTGCATTCTGTGACAATTTCTGCAAAAAATTATTGAAAATTCACAAAAAAGTATCGGATTTACGCAAAAAATGACGATTTTCCTAATGGATTTGCCCAAAGGGTCGTAGTACAGAACGGGATGTTAGTTGGACAGACGATAAAAAATCCACCACCATTTGAAGACTTTTATCATTGCTTACAAAATAGACATTATGGAAGACCCCCTCTGCTTCTGGCCGAGTTCCCCTTTTGGCATAAAATTCGTCAGCATGAGAACTCAACTATTTTCGGGCTTGGGACCGAACAGACACGTCTGTGTCTGGCAGCATTAGATCAATAAATAATATTTACAGAATGTACAAAAATCAATAAATAATATTTACAGAATGTACAAATCAATCAACATGGATTAAGTTACATTGACTATTATCAACGCTATATACAGAAATGACATGACCTATATACATATTATTCATCGAACTCAGAAACTTTTGACAGGACAGTGTTTCTGTGGTTGTTACAAGAATCCGAACTGCAATTACACAAACCTGAGCAAGAGAGTCCTGCCTTCTTACACCCACACCTTTTTGTACAAGCACTCTTGCAACCACAACTGATCAGATTCAGTAGGTTATCGGGGGCACATGGCTTTGTGGCTGCAGTCGGTACAAGAAGTCCATTGTCTAGCGACCACCCCCAATCCGTCGGAGGAAGCGAAGTGCCCAGCCATTGTTGGACCTGGAGATAACATCTGTAGACATGTTGTTGTGCAGCATCGCTGCTTGGTGGGAGTAAGGCTAGGTCGATGGGTTTATTCAGTTTAGATTTTGCTACATAACGCTTGTAAGTGACATATCTATATTGGTCGAGAGAGGAAACAGTTTTACTCCCGTATAAGATCAGGAGAAGTTGTTCCCCGGCAGCGGCTACTGCACTTGGTGTACTGTCATCTGCCAAAATTGTGTTGACATACTGTTGTGAGTCGCTAGTAACATCGGAGACAATTGTACTGAATACTTTCTTCTTACCAACTCGAAAGAGTGCAGAAGTAGTGTCACAAACACTTATAGAATGTGCTACAAGGAGGTTGCTTCTATGGTCACCCATTTTGGTTGCTATTTCACTAACTGAAACTAGTAAGTTTGGGGTAATGGAATACATCATGTGAATAGTACATCCCGGTTGAACTCGAGAGGTAAGAATGACTAACAAGTCTGTGTCTGTTCCCACGACAACATTGTTGTCATCTTGAGCGATGTCAAGTGCAGTTTCGGCTATCAGTACATAAGCATCAGCCTCGGCCTGCTTGGACTGAATATTGATAGCAGATAGTTCCTGCATTAGAAGATCGATCAGTTGGGTTTTGTTCTTGGCATTTGCAAGGAAATCGGATTGGGGTGTGGTGGCTGGTAACTCGGGTGAGATATTGATATCAATGGAATACCTGTCTTTAGATCTACG
The DNA here is from genome assembly GCA_031216915.1 of Pictodentalium vernedei. NCBI lineage: Eukaryota > Metazoa > Mollusca > Scaphopoda > Dentaliida > Dentaliidae > Pictodentalium > Pictodentalium vernedei. Next base: position 369,143,043 of record CM062294.1, on the reverse strand, counting down.
GGCTTGTTCCATGCCCTTTGTCGACATTGTACAAGCATAACCATCAAAAACAACCACGACGTTCGCCCCAAAATGTCTCACTAGATAATTGGAATATGATGTACATATGTCCTTATATGACAGCTGTTTAGGCCATACAACTGCCCTCAATAAAAATCCACCATCTACAACAAACAGAGAATGTTCTGGGATTTTAGTTTGCTCGGAACCGTATGTGTTGAGGATCTTACCGAGCATGCTTTTCTGTGTCTTCCTCATTCCAGCAGAATCAAACAATGCTGGTGGTTTCGGGGCGAGTTCATATTTGAGATACTCTTCCATCTCTGCTTGTGACTGAATAACACATGTGATGCGGTTGAAGAGAATTGTGGGGTCAATCACTACCTTACTTCCACGGACTTTGATGCTATTTGCCATCGACGCGAAAGACTTCACAGTGTCAACATGTCGTAGTTTGATGCTGTTGAACGTTTTGCTTACAACATTCGATACGCAACATTCACCAATTTTGCGAACTTGGTCACAGTTCACAGTTTCGTCGGCCACAAGCCCAGTCGCTATAGAGACTAATTGTAGTGGATCTCTATTCTGAAAGGGGGAATGCACTCTGAGCCAGTTCAATAATTTGGTGATATCATTGGCATCAGTCAATTGTGAACTTTGACGGAGATCCCGATGTTGTTCGCCATGACCAGTGTGAACATGAACAACATTTTCGAGAGCATTACATATCGGAAGGCAAAGAGGTAGTCCATGTACCCATTTCGCAACAGTGCTATCGGTTATTCCCCTGCCATGTGTGAGACCACCAGGGAGCTTGAACATTCTCATTAAACACTGCTCTATGGTCTGATCAGAATATATCCTGTCCCAGAATTTATCTGAGTGCCTTATGGTAAAGTAACCTTTCTCAGTGAACAACTTCAAATCATCCTGTTGCATTATTTCTGTTAGCTCATTCATCTGCTGCAAATAGAGATGAGAACTTTTTGCGTATGCAAAATGACCACCTGCGTGAAATACTGGAATCATATTGCGAACACAATATGTGTGGAGTTCGCAGTCGCCTGTGCGCTCTGTTCTCAAGAACAACTGGAGAAGACCTATTTGCTCGTAGTATTGTACCCAAAGCTTTCCTGTGCGTCCTACGGACGCATTCTGGAGCAGTTCATGTAATTTTGACAGTAGATGTTTATGAGTACACATCAAGGGCGTGCACACATTACATGCCAATGCATCTTGAGTGTAGGCGAACACCACATTATGTGATTTAATCGAACATGGAAATTGAAACAATGATGCTATAATACGGTATTTGAATGAGAAAAGTCGATGCCGTTTGAATTTGAGTTTAAGGGGTATGGTTAATATTTCACACGTTTCACCAGTTCATTAATGAATAAATGACTATTGTTATATATCATTATAAAGCCACTGCTTTTCTGCAATTTTTGATATATAATTTAACTCCCAAAGTAGTCGTAGATTTGATTTAATGGACGTTGTGTACCGTTGTGTGTATGAAAACAATAAAAAAAATTTCGTAATTTTGTACATTTTCGTGAATATTTCACCATTGAGTGTGAGGATTGGTACAAAGTTGGCATTTTCTGTTGGGGATATGTATTCTCAATATAATTCAGCACGATATTTATGATTCTCACCCTACTAAGGCGAATAAGAATGAGAAATATGGAGCTGGGTCGAATTTTTTTTAAAATTTTTTTTTTCATCAAAAAAAACGCTATAACTGAAAAAGCTCAACTCGGATTCGTGGGGACTTTTCACACTTTATCCGCAATGTGTGTCCCGGAAACATATAAAAAAATCAGCTTTCTCCGATTTTTTTCCTTACTTTCTCATTTTTATGTCTAATGTGCCTGGACTATTTAGTCAGACCACAATATTTCCCATTGGCACACCCTACAGGGCACATTTATGATTGGATTGCTTTGAAACCTGGTATGCTTGTTTGAGGTGACCTCTTGATGGGAGCTATCGATTTTTTCCCATTTCCGTCAAAAAATGTTGCCACGGCCAACGTTATTAGAACTTAGTTTAGTCAGAAGACCTCAATATTTCCCATTGGCACACCCTACAGGGCACATTTATGATTGGATTGCGATGAAACCTGGTATGCTTGTTTAGGATGACCTCTAGATGGGAGCTATCGATTTTCTTCAATTTCCGTCAAAAAATGTTGCCACGGCCAACATTCTTAGAACTTAGTTTAGTCAGACCACAATATTTCCCATTGGCACACTCTATAGGGCACATTTATGATTGGATTGCTTTGAAACCTGGTATGCTTGTTTGAGGTGACCTCTAGATGGGAGCTATCAATTTTTTCCCATTTCCGTCAAAAAATGTTGCCACGGCCAACGTTATTAGAACTTAGTTTAGTCAGAAGACCTCAATATTTCCCATTGGCACACCCTACAGGGCACATTGATGATCGGATTGCTTTGAAACCTGGCATGCTTGTTTGGGATGACCTCTAGATGTGAGCTATCGATTTTCTCCCATTTCCGTAAAAAAATGTTGCCACGGCCAACGTTCTTAGAACTTAGTTTAGTCAGACCTCAATATTTACCTTTGGCACACCCTACAGGGCACATTTATGATCAGATTGCTTTGAAACCTGGCATGCTTGTTTGGGGTGACCTCTGGATGGGAGCTATCGATTTTCTTCCATTTCCCTCGAAAAATGTTGCCACTGCCAACGTTCTTAGAACTTAGTTTAGTCAGACCTCAATATTTCCCTTTGGCACACCCTACAGGGCACATTTATGATTGGATTGCTTCGAAACCTGCCATGCTTGTTTGGGGTGACCTCTAGATGGGAGCTATCGATTTTCTTCCATTTCCGTCCGTCAAAAAATGTTGCCGCTGGCAACAATCTTTGAACTTAGTTTAGTCAGGCATCAATATATTTCTTTGGCATGCCCTACAGGGCACATTTATGATCAGATCGGTTTGAAACTTTGTATGCTTGTTTGGGGTTACCTCTAGATGGAAGCAATCGATTTTCGTCAATTTCGATCAAAAAAATGTTGCCACTGGCAATGACCTTCGATGAACTTAGTAAAAACTTAGTGCAGTTAAGCATCAATATTTCCCATTGACACTCCCTGCAGGGCACATTTATGATTTGATCGCTTGCAAACTTGGTGTGCTTGTTTAGGGTGACATCTATATGGGAGTTAACGATTTTCTTCCATTTCTGTCAAAAAATGTTGCCTCTGACCTTTGAACTCAGTTTAGTCAGTCCTCAATATTTCCCTTTAACACACCCTTCAGCACACATTTATGATCAGATCATTTTGAAATTTTTAGGTGTGTTAGAGGTTACCTCTAGATGTGAGCTATTGCTTTTTTTCATTTCCATAAAAAAAAACTATTGTCGTTATCACCAGCCTTTGAACTTCCTGCATTTGTGCATCAACTTATCCCTTTTGCACTCTCTGCAGGGTATATTTATGAATTTCCATAACCCCCCCCCCCCCCCCCAAAAAAAAAAACAGAAAAAACATTGCCACAAGCAATGACCTTCTACTTAGTGCATTTGTGCATTAACATCTTCATTTGGCATGCCTCAGAGGGCACATTCATTATCAGGTTGTTTTGAAAGTTTGTATTCTTATGCAGGGTGACAAAGATAAGTGCTATTGATTTTCTTTTCATTTCCATCAAAAACTGTTGCTGTTAGCAACAATCTTTGAATTTATTGCATTTGTGCATCAACATTCTTTGACATGGCCTACAAGCCACATTTATCATAGGATTGTTTTTGAACTTGGTGTGCTCATTAGGCAAGACCTTTAGATAAGAGCTATTGATTAGTATTCATTTCTGTGAAAAAAGTTCCCGTTTACAATAACCTCTGAACTTACTGCATTTGTGTATCAACATTCTTTCTTTAGCCGTGGCGACTTGCAGTTTACATTTAAAAATGAATGGATCACTCTAACGTTGTGCACACACAATACTGTTATTTTTAAATTTCACCAACATTGGTCCCAGTAATCTTCAATTTTGCCATTTCACTTATAACTTACCAAGTTCAAGTTTGTCAAGTTGAGCTACAGTGTCATTGACACTTTCATTTTTCATTTCAGTCATATTCATCTCATATTAAATGCATGAAATAAAATAATAATAAAAATTATATAATGTTATTTACTTTGACCATTTATTCCCCATGTGATACTCGTTGATGCCGTAAATCCATTATATTTTGCACATAACAACATGAGGGAGAGTACTTCAAAAGGAGGCGAGAGGTCCAGTGAGGAATCGAGGAACAGGACAGTGAATGGAGTCACTGTATTATGGTGATGTTAAACATAACAGAAAAGTTACAACTCCAAATTAGTTATTTTATCAAAATTAAAACTGAACACAAAATAACAAAACAGGTTTATAATGTACAGCAGTGGCGGCATCAGGATTTCAATTTGTGGGGGGAGGGGGTGGCTAAGCAAGATGTGAGTGTTCATGGTTGAAATGCCATTGGCATCTTCCAAAGTCCTGAGCTAGGGTGGGCATGGGAGGGTGTGTCCCCCCCCCCCCCCCCCCCCCCCCCCCCCCCCCGTTGATTTGGGATATGGGGGCCCGGCACAAGGAAAAAGTTTTCATATTTGGATAATTTGGATGCCATGGGAACGATATCTGAGCATTGATTGTGTCAGATAGCAATTTGAAGTTTGGTTTTGGGGGGCCCCGTGGAAACACCCCCCCACCCCCCCACCCCCCCCCCCACCCCCATGACACTGCCACTGATGTATTGCATTATTTACCAAATAGAACATATACAACAAGAACACAAACAAAAGACATACAATCTACCCCAAATTCATATTAACACTCCGTCAACTGAGTGCTAGTGAAGTGTGCTATGTCCCAGTGCTGCTAGTAGGATATAGTACACTTTAAATAGCTCTCATGTGACATATCTATGGTCTTTTCTAGTAAGATGATAGTGATTTAGAGTAATTGAAGGGCCTGGAAAGTAATACCGAAAAATAGAACGGAAACTGAAGTTTAAAAAAAAATAAAACGGAAACCGAACTTGGAAAAAACAAGAGGCCCCAGGGGGCCTGAGGGTGCACACCTGACATGGTAGCCTAAATATCAACCCAGGAAATAGATTTGAACAAGTTGCATCTGCCCCTCCTAAGAAAAGCTTATACCAAATATCCAAAGATTCTGACCGGTGGATGTGAAAAAAAAAAGATTTTTAAAGAATATTCCTCATATTGAACTAAGTTATAATTCAGGCTCTCACAGGAAGCCCAAATATGAACCCAGGGATTTGGTTTGAACAAACTTGAATCTTACCACCCTAAGGATGCTGTACACCAAATATCAAAAGATTCTGACCACTGGATCTGAAGAAAAATATTTTTAAAGAATATTCGTCATATTGAACTAAGTTATAATTCGGGCTCCCACAGGGAGCCCAAATATGACCCCAGAGATGTGGCTTGAACAAACTTGAATCTCACCCCCTAAGGATGCTGCATACCAAATATCAAAAGATTCTGATGGGTGAATCGGAAGAAGAAGATTTTTAAAGAAAACTCCTCATATTGCACTAATCTGAACATCTGAACTCCCATAGAGAGCCCAAATCTGGACCCTGGGATTTGATTTTAACAAACATGTGAATGAATCTTCCAAAGATGTTATATGTGAAATATGAAAGCCTTTGTAACAGTGGTATGGAGGAAGAAGATTCTTTAATGTTTTTCCCATTACTCACAGTGTTAAAAAATGATGACTCAGCATTTTTTTCAAAGTTCTGGAAAAGTACCCTACCATAAAGCCGATGGCAATATTTTTTTGGACCATTCCTTTCTGCTGTTCCTAAAGAAGCTTCACACAAAATAAAACTTCTCAGTGCCGTGTAGTTTTGAAGATATGGGCGTTATAAATTTTTTTCTATTTTTAGGTCCTGTGGTCCTCATGGGGCGACAGGAAAATTTTGGGGGCATAAATTAGGTACTTATGACCCAATAAGCCCTCATATCAAATTTGGTTCAAATCGGCCTCTCAGGTCGGAAAATAGAAATTTTGGTACAATTTGGGCTCCCACAGGAAGCCCAAATATGAACTCAGGGACTTGGCTTTAATAAACTTATATCTCACCTCCCTAAGGATACTGTATACCAAATATCAAAAGATTCTGACTGGTGGATGTGAAGAAGCAGATTTTTTAAGAATATTGCTCATATTGAACTAAGTTATAATTTGGGCTCCCACAGGGAGCCCAAATATCAACCCAAGGACTTGGCTTGAACAAACTTGAATCTCACCCCCCTAAGGATGCTGCATACCAAATATCAAACGATTCTGATTGGTGGATCTGAAGAAGATTTTTAAAGAATAGTCCTCATACTGCAATAATTTAAAAATTTGGGCTCCCATAGAGAGCCCAAATATGGACCCAGGGATTTGATTTCAATAAACATGTGAAACAATCTTCCAAAGATGTTATATGTGAAAATTGAAAGCTTTTGGAAAGTGGTTTGTGAGAAGAAGAGTCTTAAATGTTTTTCCCAATTCACCACAGTGTTAAAAAATGCTAATGTTTTTCCCAATTCTCACAGTGTTAAAAAATGCTGACTCAGCACTTTTTCAAAGTCCCGAAGAAGTACCCTGTGATAAAATCTATAGCAATTTTTTTTTACCATTACATTCTGTTTGTCCTAAGGAAGATTCACACCAAATAAGAATTCTTAATGCCATGTAGTTTAGGAGATATGGGTGCTTTAAATTTTTTCTATTTTTAGCTCCTGCGGTTCCCATGGGGTGACGGGACATTTTTTTTGGCATAAATTAAGTGCTTATGACCCAATAAGTCCTTATATGAAATTTGGTTCAAATCAGCCTCTCGGTTTGGAAAATAGAAATTTTGGGTGGGGCAAAAATTCTTGCCCCTCCCATAACGACGGCAAATATAGCCCCTCAAACTTCTCTTGAACAAATCTGAGTCTACACCTCAAAGGGAAGTTGCACACCAAATACCAAGTCTCTGCTACTGCTGGTCCATGAAAAGAAGATTTTTTAAGATTTAAGCACACTTTTTGGGCGTGGCCCTACCGAGGGGTGGGGCAACTTGATTTGAACAAAATCAAAATGCGATGTCATAACAAACAATTATCTCAAATTTCACTTAAATTGGTTCAGCGGTTTTGGAGAAGACGCAAACACCATGTTCACGAACAGAGCGGACAACAGATGACGGACGGTGAGTGATCACTATAGCTCACCTGACTGAAATTCAGGCGAGCTAAAAACACTCCATGCACTACCATTAGAATGGAATGGTAAAAAAAAAAAATTGCCATTGGTTGTGTCATGGTGTTCTTTAGGGGGGCATCGAAAAAATGCTGAGTCGGCATATTTGGAAAAATTAAAGAAAATTTCCTCTCCAGAACCACTGATCAGAATCTTTTGATATTTGGTATGCAGCATCCATAGGGGGGTCAGTGTGTTCAAATTAAGCCCCTCATATTTGTTCAATATTTGAGCTCAAAATGTTTAGCTCACCAGACAGAAAGTCAGGGGGAGCTCAAGTGATCACTTTCAATTCGTCCATCCGCACACACAAATGACTACTTATGTGGCTACGAGTTAGTAAAACAGGATACTTATTTGGTTAAAGTCTGTTCGCCAAGTCTAGCCACGTAACAGAATCTCTTATTGTGTGTGTGTGTGTGGGGGGGGGGGGGGGGCATTTGGATAAATGTAGGGTGGGGTTAGGGCATTCTGGGGTGGGGTTTAGGGGAGGGTGGGGTCAGTGAAGGGGTGTTAGAGTTATGTGGCAGGGTTAGGATTAGCTTAGGGTTAGGGTCAGTAAAGGTTAGGGTTAGCTGACCCCCAAAAAATTTTCCCCCAAAAAACTTGTTTTATTATGTTGGGCATGTGTTTTAGGTTAGCCACCTAACATGTCCATAAAATAGCCACATAAGTAGCCATTTGTAAGAACGTACGTCTATCCGTCCATCTCTCTGTCCGTCGGAACTTTACATTATCAACTTCTCTTAAACCCCTGCGCCAAATTGAACCAAATTTGATATGCATGGCCCTTATTTGTCAATTCAGGTCTGTTCATATAAAGTTGCCATGCTCCATAGGGAAGGGGTGGAGGAAAATGCTCCAAAATTCTTGCAAAACCTTCTTCTCATGAACCAGTGGGTACAATGACTGGATAGTTGGTGTGGAGCTTCCTTTTGAGGTGTAGAATCAAGTTTGTTCAAACGAAGTTCGTGGAGCAATATTTGCCTTCATAATGGGAGGGGCACTGCCCAAAATTTCTATTTTCTGAACCTATGTCCGATTTGAATGAAATTTGGTATGTGATGTTATTGGGTCATAAGTACTTGATTCATGCTAAAAAAATGTCCCATGTTCCCTGTGGGGACTCCAGGAGCTAAAAATAGAAAATATTTTCAAACGCCCATATTTCCCAAGCCACACAGAACAGAAAACTGTTATTTGATATGAAGCATCCTTAGGACCAGTAGACTCGACTGATAAAAAAAAATGACACCAGTTGTGTCAGGGTGTTCTGTATGGGGCATCAAAAAAATGCTGAGTCGGCATTTTTGCAAATATTAAAAAAAAAAAAAAATTATCCAGAACCACTGATCAAAATCTTTTGATATTTGGCATACAGCATCCATAAGCCCCTCAGTTCGTATTTGAGCTCAATACAGGAGCCCAAATCTTAACTGAGGGCAATATGGGAAATAAACTTTAAAAATCTTCTTCAGAACCACTGGTCAAAATGTTTTAATATTTGGTAAACCTCATTGTTACGAGGGTCAGATTCACGTTTGTTCGAAACAAGTCTCGTTAATATTTGGGCTTCCTATGGGGGCCCGCATTTTATGTGCAATATGAGGAAATTTCTTGAAAAATCTTCTTCAGATCCACCAGTCAGAATCCTTTCATAATAATAATGCTATGTTAACGTCTTGAATCCACCACAGTGCTCTCTGACTTACATTATTACCCTGTGTCATATTTGGTAAAAAGCATCTCTAGGCGGGTCAGATTCATGTTTGTTCAAATCGAGTTCCTGGGTTAATATTTGGGCTCTCTATGGAGGTCCAAATTTTACCTTAGTGCAATATGTGGAAATTTCTTTAAAAAATCTTTTTCTTCAGATCCACCAGTCAGAATGCTTTCATATTTGGTCAGATTCACGTTTGTTTATATCGGGGCTCCTGGGTTAATATCAGTGTTTGAAATAAACAAAATTGACGGGTGCAGTTTTAAGCTCCTGTGAAATCAGAGATGGGAGTAAATTGCACCCATAAAATGCTGGCATATGTCACCAAACACCAGAACCTTCAAATGTATAATGACCTGCTGAACTGTAACGGCAACTTCCCATTGGCCAAGGTGCAGCTTTCTCAAAACAACACACATTTTTATGTCCTCACAGTTATTAGTGCTCCACAATATTTTTATACCCCCGCTTCGAAGAAGTGGGGGCTATATAGGAATCGCCCTGTACGTCCGTACGTCCGTCCGTCCGTCCGTCTGTCCATCCGTCCATACATCCGTCCGTACGTCTTTCCGGACATGAAATTCTTGTGTGTGCAACTCCTCCTACATTTATCAATCAATTTGGACAAAACTTTTCAGACATCATCACTACTAAGTGAACATGCGCATATTCCAAGATTTTTGATCTGCGACAATTTTAACCAGGTTTTCTCCCTTTGACTTAGATTTATTGTGTCTTTCCATCCGAACAAATTCTTGTGTGCGCAACTCCTCCTACATTAATGAACCGATTTTGATGAAACCTTTCAAACATCATCTCTACTAAGTGAACATGTGCATATTCCAAACTTTTTAATCTGCGACAATTTTAACCAGGTTATCTCTCTTGAACTTTGATTTAATATGGGTTTCTACATGAAATTCTTGTGTGCGCAACTCCTCCTACATTTATCAATCAATTTGGACAAAACTTTTCAGACATCATCACTACTAAGTGAACATGCGCATATTCCAAGATTTTTGATCTGTGACAATTTTAACCAGGTTATCTCCCTTTGACTTAGATTTATTATGTCTTTCTGTTCGAACAAATTCTTGTGTGCGCAACTCCTCCTACATTAATGAACCGATTTTGATGAAACCTTTCAAACATCATCTCTACTAAGTGAACATGTGCATATTCCAAACTTTTTGATCTGCGACAATTTTAACCAGGTTATCTCTCTTGAACTTTGATTTAATATGGGTTTCGGCATGAAATTCTTGTGTGCGCAACTCCTCCTACATTTATCAATCAATTTGGACGAAAGTTTACAGACATCATCACTACTAAGTGAACATGCGCATATTCCAAAATTTTTGAGCTGTGGCAATTTTAACTAGGTTATCTCCCTTTAACTTAGATTTATTATGGGTTTCTACATGAAATTCTTGTGCGTGCAACTCCTCCTACGTTTATCAGTCAATTTGGACAAAACTTTTCAGACATTATCACTACTAAGTGAACATGCGCATATTCCAAGATTTTTTATCTGCGACAATTTTAACCAGGTTATCTCCCTTTGACTTAGATTTATTATGTCTTTCCGTTCGAACAAATTCTTGTGTGCGCAACTCCTCCTACATTAATGAACCGATTTTGATGAAACCTTTCAAACATCATCTCTACTAAGTGAACATGTGCATATTCCAAACTTTTTGATCTACGACAATTTTAACCAGGTTATCTCTCTTGAACTTTGATTTAATATGGGTTTCTGCATGAAATTCTTGTGTGCGCAACTCCTCCTACATTTATCAATCAATTTGGACAAAAGTTTACAGACATCATCACTACTAAGTAAACATGCGCATATTCCAAAAATTTTAGAGCTGTGGCAATTTTAACTAGGTTATCTCCCTTTAACTTAGATTTATTATGGGTTTCTACATGAAATTCTTGTGCGTGCAACTCCTCCTACATTTATCAATCAATTTTGACGAAACCTTTCAAACATTATCACAACTAAGTGAACATACGCATATTCCCAAATTTTTGATCTGCGACAATTTTAACCAGGTTATCTCCCTTTAACTTGGATTTATTATGGGTTTTCAAATGGGATTCTTGTGTGTGCAACTCCTCCTACATTAATGAACCGTTTTTGAATACATGTTACACATTGTAAATGTGTTTTTCCAAATGTAAACCATATATGTGTGGGCTCTTTAAGTATTCAGTGCTGTTCTGTGGAAGGCCACATGCAAATACAAATTTCAACAACAAAAAATGATCTTTATGTATACATTTCCTTATGGCCTTCGCCTACATGATCAGAAGTGCATTCCTCTAAAAACCCAAAGCGGGGGTATTAATCACCTTCAGTGATAGTTCTAGTTTAACAAGTGCATTTTTTAGCTCCTGTAAAATAGAAAACACGGGTGCTGATGAGAGCAATTCCACTCACACCCATCTCATTTCCGGGACAGGTTAATATTTGAGCTCTCTATTGGAGCCCCAAGTTTAACTTAGTGCAATATGAGGGAATTTCTTTAAAAACCTTCTCCAGAACCATCAGTTAGAATCTTTTGATATTTGGTATACATCATCTCTGAGGGGTCAGATTCACGTTTGTTCAAATCAAAGCCCTGGGTTAATAATTGGGCTCGCTATGGGAGGCCGAATTTTACCTTGCAATATGAGGAAATTTCTTTAGAAATCTTTTTCTTCAGTTCCACCAGTCAGAATGCTTTCATATTTGGTATGCAACATATTTAGGGGGCTCAGATTCAAATTTGTTAAAATCGGGTTCCTAGTTTAATATTTGGGCTCTCTGTTGGAGTCCAAAGTGCAATATAATGGAATTTCTTTAAAAAAATTTCTTCAGATCCACCTGTCAGAATCCTTTCATACATATTTGGTATACAACAACAACAAGTGGGTGGGGAGGGGGGGGGGGGTGCAGATTGAAATCGAGTCCCAGAGGATATATTTGGGCTCCCTATGGAAGCCCGAATTTTAACTTAGTACAATATGAGGGAATTTCTTTAAAAATCTTTTTCTTCAGATCCACCAGTCAGAATGCTTTCATATTTGGGGGGTTAGGTCCAACCTTGTTCAAATCCATTCCTTCGTGTTTTTCCATAAATTTGCATTTTAAACGTCAGTGACATAATAACCTTTGGAAGTTTGGCAGTGCTGGTCTACAGCTGATAGAATTGGAAGCAGTCAGGAAGACCTATGATAATAATCATCCGACATGAATACTAGAGTCATGAATAATTTCATAACTTCATTCCTCTGTGTTGTTGATGAACCATGACTAAATGAATGTGACCTTTCTCTGAAACTGGGAAAGTTGGCACGCACCTTGGGATTTGCAGCAACCAAAACCCCTTAGGGAAGGGAGCTGCTGATGGGGGATGAGTTACCTGAACTTGCGGCCCACCGTGAGCTCTACGTTCATCTGTCAGAAGTCAGCACCATGGACGATGTTTACAACGGGCTACCCAGCACACTACTCAGAACAGTACCTGTAGCAAATGAAAAAATGTGCCAGTGGCAGAACAGTAGCTTTCTCTCATTTGCAATACAAAAGTCTTGTCCCAGGCCCTATAGGCAATGTTACAGTCCACGTTTTAGATAGCAGGTGGACCTATTGAATTGCAGCACCTATCCGTAACATTACATATTCAAAATATTCCTACGGAACAACAGCAACAGCTGCAACAAGTGTAAAGACGTGGTGAATAGCGGAGGACCAGGAGCCACATGATGCATTGCCTTGCACGACCCTTCAGCTGGCTGATCTCGGGGACATGCAGGGCTTTGGAGAACCAGGGGTGACGACAAATTGTATGTATTTCAGCTCTCCGAGGAGCTATACAAGAGAAAAGAGCTGCCCGCAACATTACATATTCGAAATATTCCTATGGAACAAAAGCAACAGCTGCAATAAGTGTAAAGACATGGTGAATAGCGGAGGACCAGGAGCACATGATGCAGTGCCTTGCATGACCCTTCAGCTGGCTGTTCTTGGGGACACGCAGGGCTTTGGAGAGCCAGAGGTGACAGACAAATTGTATGTATTTCAGCTCCCGAGCTATACAAGACAAAAGAGCTGCCCGTTGTTGTTCCTTCGGAACTGCAACAAGCTACATTTACCAAGCTGCGTGGTTTGAACCTGGAAGGCTTGGCCCCGTGGAGGAGCTACGAACTTATCCAGAATGACTCCAGTCAGTGGTCTCTGTATAGGCACCCTGTTCGCGGTGGGTGGGAACTTGACTTCAGGGTCATCCAACCTCACATCCAACTGGTCCGAGGCCACAGGCTCCGGAAACCCCAGAACAGTGGCCATGTGTTCTTCTTATATCCCGAAAGGTGCTATTTATGTTCACGAAAGCAATGCCGGGTATGTGTTGGGAGGGATAAAAGGAGGTGCGATGATGAAGCTCTTTTGGGAGTTTGATCATCTTACTCCTGGCAAGGCTACCACCACAATTGTACAGACAGTGGGTATACCATCCATCGACGTCATACCAGTGCTACATGGGCTTGACCTAAAATGGTGTCGGCAGCATAATGGCAAAGAACTTGTCATCATTATCCGTGGCAAAGATGTGTTGCTCTCATTAACTGGTAGAGTGCTGGAAGCCCATACTTGGACTTTACTCTGAAATGCATGTGCTGCCTCAAAAGGCTTTATATTCTCTGGATGTACTTCGAATTATCTTTGAGGTGAACTTATTTAGCCTGTACAAACTTGCCGTGTTACATTTTATGGGAGAGTGTAACAAGGCAAAAGCATGTGATCAAGTTCTGCCAAGCAAAAATAATTCAGCACTCTACCAGTTAAGTGGTGTCGAGTACAAGGTCACAGATGTTAGGTTTCCAACCGACACATTCAATACCCTACATCTTGGACCAGCTAAACTCAAGCACCTGCGGTTTACCAGACAGATACTGACGGATGATGATTTAAAGGTATTAGAAAATGATGTATAATACCAATAAGAATGGGCTTGTATCCAGAACTCAATACTAGCGACGCGAATACTTTCTGCATCCAGGAGACCGGAGATGTAAGAGCCTGTCTCATGGCCGAACGAGACTGCATGCGTTCTCTCGGCAAGAAATACCAGCGAGGGGTCAATATCGCAGATGGCATCGAAACATTTCTATCTGCGACCGGCATAGGGATCAGTGTTGTTGCCAAAAGTAGCTGCAATTCCTATGGTTATAGCACTAGAGGCAGCAGCAGGTGTTTTCGGGAAGTTTGTAAACCAAAGGCTCACAAAGAAGGCAAAAAAGCACAACACAATCGCCACCTTAACGGAGGCCAAGCTTTCAAGCATCACATTCAAAGGCTGTTGCTGATGGCCAGATATCCGAGGAGGAATTCAGTCATGTACTCGCTGAGGAAGAGAAATTCAACCAACTCCGGTTTGATGTCCGCTAGGCATCTCGCCGAGAGAGCCCGCAGACTCAAAAAACGAGATGATTTTGTTGATACGCCAAGAACTCGCCAGACAGAGACAGGGACCTCTTGTTCCGAAGAAACGGCTGAGACTACACATCGGGGTCATCCCAAATCCATGGATGGTCGTGGTATGTTTTGTTGTATTTGATAGTGAGACAGAGCACCACAATGTTCCGAAACACGCTCCGGTAAAGGCCCTCCAGCAGTTCCTGAGCAAAAACTGCCTTGCCTCAGCCTGTTTGATCGCACATAATGGCTGCGTGGGGCTCCGTTAGGAAAAGGTCATTAATAAACTGTGTTGGTGAACCGGCCATTTTCAGTGTTAAGCTGCACATCCATGAGAACGAACAGATATATGTTCAATGAACCACTCGCCTCTGCTGTCTTTGTGATCTGGATAATGATACCTTCACTGGTGTTTTCTATTTTCCGGCCACTGCCATGTAGTCTGCTATCATCCGAGGTCCGCAGGTCAAGTTATGGTGCATACTTGTTGGTCAAGAACTCTCTTAATGTGACATCGGCCAGAGATAGCTCCTTTGCGACCAGAGCCACCTCAGGATCTCTTTTGCTGCTGGGGCAAGCTCCAAAGTGCCGAGTGGCTTTGTTCCTTTTCTGGTTGGCACGCAATCCCTGGGAGTACAGCTGGTTGGGCACCCCTTCGATGATAACCTCAACTGTGGTGATCTTGGGGTTATAAAAGACCTCAGGCTTCCTACTGAAAGCTGCACCAGCCGCAGCAGGGTCCTCGAACAGCAACAGGATCCCTTTCATGCTCTTTGCAGCAACGTTGAGGTTCGTGTTCCACAGAGAGTCGCTCTTGTCTTTGATCATTTTGCAATGGTGAAGGATGCGATCGTATAGGATTGCGAGACGACCAGCATACTGGGTGCAGACAATGCTAGCAAGATCAGGTTGGGTGACCATTTCATATTCCAGGCTGATATTATCAATGATGTAACTGGCAGAGGCATCGCCTGTGGCCAGGTCCACTTGACTGTAATCATTGAATGTCAGCTCGTACTCGAGCTGATCCCCAAGCGCACTCTGGTAGAAAGGCATATGAGCCTCAAGGAGTTCAAAGTCCAGCGGGATACAGAACCGATTGCCATAGGCATCAACGATAGCCTTATCTACAACAAAAGTATCAGCCTTGTCTTCTGAGCCGACCCGCAGCTTAATAGCATTACTTTTCGCAAAGGTATCAATGCCCTGGTAGTGCACATTTTTGCGCTCTTAGGCTGTCTTCCAAAGGTCAAGATAGCATTGGTACACGTCTGCATCGTCGACCGACATCACCTCGTTCCCGCTGATCCTGATTGCCATTTTCTTGACGATGACATGGCCAAGGTTCTGAACGACTGACCTGTTAACATCAGTTGAGTTCAGGGTGACTGCAAAGGCTAGGCTCGTTGTACCCGGTACGTTAAGGTCATGGGGCACGGGGTTTGGGAACCAGATATTGAGCTGTTAATTCGAGCCAATCGTACTAGGGTTGTGCGTGATCACAACCGACTGCCAAACTCTCTATACCTCAAGAGGCTCTCATAGTTTGCGGTATGGGTTGAGCTTGCGTCCATATTGATTTGACATGTTGAATATAATGAACATATCTCAGATCAGTCTTCAATACAATGGCAGACTTTGACCTCGACGAGTTCGTAAGATGACAGGACGATGATGATGCAACAGAGTTGCAAGATGAAACTAGCTTTACCCGCGCCCCTGACAGCAGAGCTGTTGTGGAACAAGAAACAGCGTTAAAATACCTTCATTGCAGCATGAGCTCTTGGAGGAGGCTGTCAATAGCTACTACCAGAATCTGTCTGAGAAAGGGATTGTGCGCCTTCTACGTGACTATTTCAAGTTTGAGCTCGACAAAAATGGGCAGCTAAGGCTGAAGGCCTAAGCAGATGTCGACATCATCAGTAAAATCGGGGGCACCATTGCTCTCTCAACAATTGCTGGAAGGCATGGTGGGGGTGAAGTCATCCGGAATGAGCTGGGGTTTGTGAGCTGGATTCGAGGGAAAAAGACGCTTAGGCCAAAGGCGCTTGAAGCACTGCGGGTCAATAACAATGAGTTTGATGAAGCAACTGCTATGATAGGATTGGATAATATAGAACTACAAGACTTGAGACAGGTGGCTATTGCTGCATCAAAGTCCACTCAAAACGTGGTGGAAAGTCGTACCGAGGAGGAAGAAACAGCACTTAAAATCTTACACGACCCTCCACTTGATACCGTGGGATTGGATTACAGCCTCAGAGAGCTCTGCGGACTCGACAGGCCAATGCAGACCACCCGAGGTGAGTCAACGAACAACCTGGCCAGACTGCCCGGGTTGGATGAGCACATCGCTTTGGAAAAGAAAAAGCTTGATGAAGCTCAAGATTATCAGTTTAGTAGGCGCCGGATAGCAGAACGCTTGTGCAACCTGGAAGATGAACGAGCATCCCATCTGGAGGTGGCCACGACGAATAGAGAGGCTCTCCGATCTCAAATCAACTGAATCAGAGAGACGATCAATCGAATCCTCAATGAGGACACGACACGCGGCGAGCGCATTCGCACCCTCTTCCGGGAACAAGCGATTATGATCGCAACTATCCTCACAGCGATTGGGATGGCAATCTCGACCTTAATACTTGCATTGACCGGTGGGGGTGGAAGTACCCCCACTCCCACTCCACCACCATCTGATAAGTGTGGCCTCGAAGAGTAGGTGTAAAAGCACCTACAGGCTCTTGGGCGCATCCTGGACAAGCTAGCTGGGAAGGTGGCAATGACGGCTGCGCTACCTGGAATTATAGGCTCCATTGTTTTGTGGCTGTTCAAGCTGCTCACAAAAACTGTTGGCTGGCTGGCTGAAAACCGGTGGGCCATGGTCCTTGCTGTCACGGATCTGCTTCTTGTGGTGGCTCGTTAGTGGCTATCTCGACAGAAACCAAAGCGCAAGTAATCCAACCATAACCCTGCCTACAATAATGGCAGTTTTCTCATCATCGTGTTGGCATGTTGCCGCAATTCCTGTTGCCGCCAATGATGCTGAGTCAGCGGCATCAGCATCGGAGGCACCTCCACTACGGGTCTCCACTGGCACATCAATAGCCATGGCAGGGGGCTTGACCAGTCCCATGGACCCGGCGGGAGGGATTGGTGCAGTGTTTATGTTTGTATTTAGTCCCAGGGTCATGGGTGGTTGTGGCAATAACGATCCCACTGTTATACCCCATGAGGCCGTGTGAAAGGCCACCTAGTTCCATATTGGAAGGTGCCATGTAGAGGTCTTGGCCAAATACATAATCTGTTTTTGACTTGGCGTGAGACAACACGCTTTGATAGCGTTTAATTCCACTCTCCAGGTCCACTGGGCGGCAATGGCATCTTCCACATTCTCCTCAAACTGCTTTTGGACATCTAACGCTGTACCTGTTCCGAGGATCGATGAACAGGTCTGAGCCTGGGACCCGATTATTGCCCAGATGTATCTCCTAATGGACTCCTTGATTCTTTCGACCCCTGCCCTTGTAAACCTGTTTACCCTGTCAACTGTAAACGTAGTATAATCTGCATGCCCTTTCCTGATAAAGTCTGCATGAGTATGCCCGTACCCTGAGCGTTCGGTGAATGTGACCGTATGGTCGTATCTTCAACTTGGCGTAATGTCAGGGGATAGCTGTAGTATGCAGCGACTTGGTATAAAGTGCCCAACCCGTCATAATCCTCCTTTTCTCTCCAATCTGTATCGGGCGACACACCGAATTCATTTGATAGTCCATCAAAATCATGTCTGTCATATGAGTTATTGTATCTAGACTATGCATGATCCTGGGGTAAGGCAACTTTCATTTCGGCTAAAATCCGCCGTGTCTGGTAGTAGAAATGGAATAGCCAGAAACCTCTGTGGTTTGGTTCAGGTGGTCAGTAGCCGAGACCCTGCACCCTGTCGATGCACACCATACAGAGAAGTTCACCTGGTTTTGCCAGAAAAACATGGGCGAATGCCATTGCTGGATGACTGCTCCAGAATTTATATCTGGGTGCTTATACTTTGAGAAGATGTCCAAGTGATTGGTTTCAAAACTCTTGGTCTCTGAGCTATGCGGAGGGGTTAAAGCCACATGAATTTTGTTGATATCACTTAGTTTCTTGCGTTTGTAGAATCCACCAGCCTTATATCTGGCAGCGGCACCGTACCTGAAGGCTTTTGGGTGGTCAGCCCTCAATAGGAACAACTGTGCGTACAGTGTTAAGTCTTTCACTAGTGTAAGTATTTGCTCTGATTAGATTCAATGAGCGTGTAAAACTGAAACCTCTCGGTGAATGTATAATATGTCTAATAAATGAGTTTAACTGGTTGTGAATTATTTTTATGATTTTCAATCACGCTGTATGTTGTTAAGAAATGGGTCACTCGATTTCGTAAAGTGTAGTCGCAAAGAAAATTGGAGCAAAAAAGAAGAAATTAAGACCAAAAAAGATGAAAATTAGAGCCAAAAAGGGGAAAACTTTCCACATGCTTATGGGCCATGGCTGGATGTGTAGCTCCGGCAGCCTCTGCCCTCACACATCCATGGAGTGTCACTTATAGCTTTGACTGCAGGTACATTATAACAACCACCGGCTGATACAGTATCTGCTGACCCCAGGCAGTGGGTCGAAGCATGTAGCCCATCGGTTTCCGTACCCTTGTCCTCAGCTAGTACAGTCTGGGGCCCCCTGCCTGCCACCATGTTGTGCCACCATGTTGTGCTGGGGGGGGGGGGGGGGGGGGGGGGTGTGTCGGTGAGAGTGATGAGTCGGCCCAATACCCGTGCCAGTCACCAGATGGAGCTGGGGGGTCAGTGAGGGTGATGGGCTGGCCCAGGGGTCCTCCAAGTTGGTCTATTTCCCCCCCCCCCCCCCCCCCCCCCCCCCCCCGCTGCTATTTTGGTCGTGATCGGCCAGCCATGACAGCCGTATGGGCATGTGACCTAGATTTATTTAGCGCAGTCTACAGTTCATATTTATGAAGTGATTTCATTGTAGTTTGGTAAGATAACCCAGTTGATGTCTAGATGAGACTCTCGTATTTTTGTCACAATTGGTCATCTGCTGCCCATCACTTACCAACACGCTCATCTCTGACAACAACATGAGCCAGGTGAGCATTTTATGCTGACTTTAGCCTCTGGTTTATATGATATATTGTTTTCCAATGCTTCTATAGGTTAGTTATAATATATATTCTTTTGACAGGTTTTTCTGGTCAATTATTTGTCACTTTGGCTTTGTTTTCATGGTTACCCTATATTCTGCTTGTGTTTTTCAGGTACCGTGTACAGAATTCCTCACACCATTTTGTTATTTTGTTAGCTCACCAACTTTAGTTGTGTGAGCTTATGGCATGGCTCGATCGGTCGGCGTCAGTGTACGTGTCCAATAATGTTAAAGCTTCTGTTTAGGTCACTTACTCACCCTATTTCCATATCATGGCTTTTATAATGCTGCTGTATGATGATTATTATCATTTTACCATGATTTAACCCCTCATACCCTACATTTTAGACATTTTTCTTGACATTTTTAGTTGCGTTTAGTTTTCTGTTTAGCTCAGAATTTCATATTTAACTAAGTGTTTAGGTCAGCTGCTGTACTCCTTCTCTTTCCATGGCACTTATGTTCATCATACGTGTTCCTCAGTATCATTGTTCCATGATTAACCCCTCATACCCTGCATTTTAAACATTTTTCTTGACATTTTTAGTTGCGTTTAGTTTTCTGTTTAGCTCAGAATTTCATGTTTAACTAAGTGTTTAGGTCAGCTGCTGTGCTCCTTCTCTTCCCATGGCACTTATATTCATTATACATGTTTCTCAGGATCATTGTTCTATGATTAACCCCTCATACCCTCAATTTTAAACATTTTTCTTGACATTTTTAGTTGTGTTTAGTTTTCTGTTTAGCTCAGATTTTCAAGTTTAACAGAGTCTTTGTGGGTACTAGGTCGGGAGATCACAGTCTCCCTTTTGAATTAGTGCCGCTTTGGTAGCTACAACAGTAGTGAACGACCCTGCTTTGTACTCAGGGGTGGAGGGCCTTATCTGGTATTCCGGTGTCAGGGACTTGTGAAAACATAACCCACCCTTTTCAGGTAAAAGTATACAGACTCGATGTGTGAGAGATGCATCGGGTAAATGCACAACTGATTTTGGCTAAGACCAATTCCGAACACACGGTGAAGCCAAATTGAGCTCACACACTGAAGTTCTTAGTTTATTTTGTGGTTGGGGTGACCCTTGAGAGCCGAGTCTTTGTGGGTACTAGGTTGGGAGATCACAGTCTCCCTTATTACCTTAGCACCGTGTCGGTTGCTACTACAGTAGTAAACGACCCTGCATTGTACTCGGGAGTGGAGGTCCTTATCTGGCATCCTGGTGTCCAGGACTTTTGTAAACATAATCCACTCTTCTCGGGGTCAGAATCTATGGACTCTATATGGTGAGCATTGCTTCGGGTAAGAGCGCATCTGATTTTTGCTGAACCAATTCCGAACACACGGCGAAGCCAAATTAAGCTCACACACTGAAGTTCTTAGTAGTGTTCCTTTGGAAAGCCAGCATTTAGGTAAGTCTAACCTCAGTACTCCGCAAGCCAGGTATCATATTAGTATTATCCATCAGAAGTGCGCTATTCTGGATGCGTTAATACCCAAAAGCTTGCAGAGTATACAGGTTAGTACTCATTACCTTTACCTTACTCTGCTAGTTTAGTGGACTCTCGACCTCCGGATGCATCATTACCTCCATCTTTCACATCTGGTCATCGAGAGGGTGTTGCACATTATACCTCATCAAGTCTCCAATAATGGCAAGCATTTTGCCACCGAAAAAGACGATTCATTTCTTCAATATGAGCTTAGTCTATTGGGTCATAGATGTTCTTACAGTTCTTCAGCCTACGGTGATAGATCTGTACTTCATCTTTCTGATTCTGTTACGGAACGAGATACATCATCTGCTTCTCATCGTTTCGTATCATTCAGGTCTACTGTAGGGGAACATGCTTCTGACCCAATTTCCATATTAGACATTTGGCTTGGGCATTCTGTTCATTACTGATTCCATTGCTCCTCAGAAGAGAGTTGCTCATTAGAATCGGCACCTAATGGAGTCGCTATGCTTCTCATTCTGATTCTTACCTCTCTGTTTCACAACCTACTTAGAAACTCAGATGATTCATCTCGTCAATATGAGCAAAGTCCATTGGGTCATAGACGCATTAATGGGTCTACTGCCTACAGTGATTGTTCTGTACATCGCTTTTCTGTTTCTCTTTGCGGAACAGGATACTTCTTCTGCCTCTCACCATTCCGATGCGATCAGGTCTTCTGCAGCGACTGCTTCTCTCAGCCCAACTTCGATATTTCAACATTTTACTTTGTCACCTGTTGCAAATGTTGATTGGTATTGTGTTAGTGGGAACTACTATTTGTCTCTTTTCTCTGATCATGGTCTGTTGGTTCCAGGAGTAAGTACGGTTCTTCTCATACATGTGATAGGTCAGTATTTTGTTCTCCTGAGTGCCAATGGAGATTGGCATTTTCGCTTTCCTCATTTGGTTCCTTGTCTTCGGGATCTTCTGTAGTGGAACATGCTTCCTTTTCCGAGGTCTGTTTATTGTCATATTGATATTCTCTCGAAAGAGAACCTACTAACGCACAATGCATTTGGCACCCTACGAACTTGTGTTGATTCGCAGTCTGATATGTTTATCTACGTTTCTATGACTGTGGTGTCGACACAATTATAGCTCTACATATAGGAGGTGCTCGCTATACTGTTCTGCTATTTATGAAAGCCACTGATCAGGTTTTCCCCTTTTTGTGCTTTCAGCACCCCCAGTATTTCGTTTACTGACATTCTCTAGCATACTGTGTGTCTGTATTACACTTTTCCAGGTGCATTAATATTTTATGCTTATGACCTTTTTCTCTCAGTTATCAGGAAGCTTTCTATCCTGGCGCTTTTCTCTTAGTGGATTCTCACGTACCTGATGCACCATTGCTGCTATCAGATTGGTCAGGTCATTAAGACTGTGTCGCTCATTATTCCATATTGTGTTTTGCCGATTCTGTTTGGTATTCTGAGAGCTGCACTGACGATAGATCTTATTCATTGGGTGTTTCCTATTGGACTTCAGGAGTGATTACAGATCTTTTGTTTACCTTGTTAGATCCTTATGTTATGTGTTACTTCTTTCGATCTAGATTCTACTGTGGGATGCGACAGCACCCTTATACGCGTCACAGCACTTTCCAGGCAGTGATTTATAGTCTCATATTTTGACCGTTTCGTCAAATATGGTCGTACTACATGGGGGGTGTTCTCTATACACATTCTCCTTCCACATATAGCGATACCCATACTTTTAGCCTACATACTTTGGCTATAGTTACTACCATATATTGGTAGCCAGGCTGCAGGTCCGGTGGCAAGTTCTACTGTCTTTCATCAACCTCTGTAAGGTGTAAGCTTGCCTGGTTATTTGTGTTATCTATCTGAAGTGCTCATTACCGGAGGTGTTAATACATATAGGTTTCGGTTAACGCAGGTAAGCAGTCAGGCTGCTTCTACTAGTCTTGGCGCTTTCCATGCTTCTTTTTCAAGTTGTCAATGGATTCTCGTGTACATGACTCTATGCCTAAGCTGAGGTTTGGGTCAGTTCATCAAATTTTTGTTGCACACACAATACCAAATCATGCTTTTCCAATTTTGATCTGTTTCCAGCATGCGATTTTTATGATTCTTCACTTTTGGTTGACAGTTAGTTTGTGTTTTGCAGGAGTGATTACAGATTTTTTCTCTCTACTTAAAAGATCAGGTTGTTTTCTCTATATTTCTCCTGTGGAATGGAATTTTAAAACTACTGTTTCCGTTTTCATTCCTTTCATTTTATTGCTTTTACCATTAACGCTGTTTTGCTCCTGTCTTTAACGGAGTAAGTGCTTTTGCTCAGTCTGATTTGGCTTTCTCCATTATTCTGTCATTGGGTCCTATTACTTTATATTTGGACGCATAAAATGGCAATTTTTACATGTTTTACGGTGTCAATTTTGCCTTTTTTTGACCATTCAGATTGTTATCTTTCCATGATATGGTGTGAAATTTATGTTTGTTATGGTGATTTTTGTCATCATCTGACATCTGGCATCCTCAGTCATACATTCTGTCTCGCAGAGCTAAAACATAAGCTAGTAGCAGAGGTAGTTTTTCTCCTCTTTGAGGCTCATAAGCCAGTACTATATACTGGTCACCTTGGCTGGGAATTAGCATTATTCGTTTTCCATTATCTCAGTCTCGTGTCTCTATCTACTCCTAGTTTGTGGCTCTATTCAATGGGATTAGATTTAGGGTTTTCGCATTCAAGTGTTTATTTAGTTCTAACAACTAATCTTCCTCAAGTTTTTCTGTTGCCAGCGTTTTTTAGTGTTAGGAATTTTGCCACTATCACATTCTTTATGGAGCATTTTCATATTATTAACGTACTCTGTTTTTCTCTGTTGCGCCCAGTCCCCCATTCTCAGTTTTTATCCTCAATTTTCTGATGTGAATTAGAAGATTAACTGATCAAATTTTTTCTGTGCGAGTTTGTTGCTTATTGTCTTTGTGTCTACTTTGGCTCCCTTTTTAGGCCATGCTGGGCACTCAGGTAACTACGCACTGATTCTTACACTTCTTACACTTAATTTTCTATCGGATGAATCTCATTAATATTCAAGGGTTTTTAGCAGGGAATGGCAGCTGCCATCCTTCCAGGCTTTTTGCCATTGCTGCATATCTCATAAAATCTTGTGACCTACTACATTTCGTGTCTGACGTCACTACTTTCGGTGTCCTGGACTACTATGCGGCCTATCTTGACACTTTTTATTTTAATTTAATTATATTTCTTGGGATCAGAAACGTGAAAAGCAATAAGCAGTAATTTAGACCAGATTTGAGTCATGTTTAATACTTTATATCCATCTTCCTTAGATTGTTCTTTGATTTTTCTTTCGGAAGACGGAAAGGGGGGGGGGGGGGAACGTGTATGAATGTAATGTCTCTTTGTTTTATGCACATTACCCTTCTGCTAGGTTATAGAGTTCAGTTCTGAAATTCTTCTGTGACTCTTTTTTTTTCCCTTGGTTAGGCCTACTCGAGTGGACTGGATTTCTGATGTTAGTGCTGATCAAGATATTAGAACCCTGTCGTCTTCAATAGCAGTAGCTTATATGTCATTTTATTTTATTAGTTATTCTTTCCCTATCATTATGGAATGAATATTTACTATTATCCAAATTAGTTTAAATTGTAAATATTGTGTCGGCACTATTTTATGTATTTCTTGCAGACAAGTTTCATTCCTTTCTCGGATATATATTTCAATCTGAATTCAAACGGATTTAAATTCTATTGTCTGTAGGAACAGGTACTAATAAGCCTGTCAGGCTTTATTGTCATTATTTGTGGGAATTGAATAACTCATTCACATATTGTATATTGTGTTCTGGTTATATATTAATTATTGACTGGAAGCAAGCAGAACACCAGGCACAATAAATGTACTATAATTTATTTAGGTGGTGAGGTCAACTTGATGTTGAAATGATACAACTGAAAGTATAGATAAACTATATACAAGGTTTTAATACATAGAGACTAATTAAAACATTAATCTTACAAACAAGTTATCATCAAAAGATGACTTGAAGAAATGTAGCTAAGAGCAGTTATAAAACACAACTTAAATAGTTATTATTTAGAAGGCACATGACTAGGGAATGTCTTATTGATGACTCCGACTGATTATAATCCTTAGGCAAATAGGGGGTTAAGTCAACAGCAATGAAAACATTCTTCAAATCTCTGCAAGGCTGTGACACAGCTAACAGGGATGTGGAGAATCAACCATTAAAACTGATATTCACAAAATCTTTGAAAAGCTTACACAAATATAATTTCATGGGGTTTAAATCACTCAGCATTTATATAATTTATAAAACAGAATCTGAATTACTGACAAAAGGAGATCTTACAATCATCACTATAAAATAGGCCTGAAAATCACGAAAATGATAAGATTTTCAGGGTTACATAATACCTATATGATTTACAAGAAGATGAGTCATCGACTAGTAAATAATGTGACTTGAAGGAGGAATTAAGAAGTCCAATGGAAAGAGTAATGTTCAAATGGGAGGGAGGGTGGGGAAAAAAATCAAAATGAAATGATCAAGGAATCAACTGATTTCAAACAATTTAACCTCAAAACTGATGAGGAATTTGAAAACACAATGAGAAGTGTTCACTCGCCTCTTCGTCCAATGAAATCACTGAACCTTAAACACAAGGACACCAGTCAATACGACAATCGGGTTAAAGGTCTACCGACAGCCAGTCAACAATTATGCAATTTGAGATCTGTGAATCTCAAATGTAAACTATGTTAAATTTTCGTCATTTTCCCATGTAACCCTGTTCTTGGGAAATGCTGAATTTTTAATTACTATTTTCATTATAGCATTAATTCCCTCTCAGGCTTAAATTTTTATTACATTATATCTATTAATCAGACGCAATATGCATGATACTCCCTCTGTCTATTTCTAATTCAGGCACTTTTGTTACGTTGGTTGATTGGGAAAAATTAAAATTTTATACCAAATTTTATTTTATATTATACTTACCAAAGTAACACAAAAAATAGTGCCCTCCAGGCAATATAAACTGTTATTTATGTGTGCTTTCTCCCCACTCTCATGAATCTATGCGTCATTGTCTTTGAAATTCAGAAATTGACTTCGCACATGATGGGCGGGAATTGGACAATAGGTCACTGTTCTTTGTGGGATATTGGTCACCAGGATTTGTGTACCTACTCATATCGGTACCTGGTGAACTCAGGTCTAAATTTTGACTTTTGGGATTTTTAACCCAACTAAAAGATTTTTTATTAGGATTCTCTAAAATTTGCCATCTTTTCCATTTGAGAGTAAAGAAGAGGAACAGGCACTTGTGTTACTTTGGTAAGTATAATAAACAATAAAATTTGGTATAAAATTTTAATATTCGTGTCTAGGGGGGGGGTTTGACCATCCCCAACTAGTCGGGGTCCTCAGGTGACAGATAGAGGACATCCTGCTCAATTGGGCAGGTTTGCTGGTTTTAAATTAGCAGGTTTACTCAATTGAGCTGGTTTGCTGCGGAATATACAAATACGCAGCCCCGGACCAAAATGGTCAATCCTGCTAATAACGTCTTGCAGGCACCTTGTTCTCCAAAACTTGCATCCCAAAGGCCCCGGAGGAAGGAATCCTGGCAGTTGAGGACAGAGTGGCTTCGGTTAGGGCAAATCTCCCAGATGGAGATCAGGTCGTAAACACTGCTTTGGCCCTGCTCTCCATTTTTAGCTTAACATGACAAAGTCAAGATAAGCTATTGCCATCACGTGTGCGGATTTCTGTTAGTCTGTGAATCTGTTAGTCTGTGAGTCTGTTCACATTTTCCTTTAGCATGGGCTACATCCCGCAGTTCTTGTCTGATCGTCACAAAATTTCATATGCAGGTTTCCGGTCATGTCTAGATGAGAACATCCCCCTTTTGGTCGAGATCGGTCAACCGGTATGGCTGCCAGAGCCCAAAACCCGAAAACCATTACCACAGTCTACAGGTTGTATTTATGAAGGGATTTCATTGTAACTTGGTAGGATGCCTCTGTATAATGCCTAGATGAGAACGTCCCCTTTTGGGCATGATCTGTCAACCGTGATGGCTGCCCAAGCCCGAAACCCAAAAACTTTTAGCAAAGTCTGCAGGTCATGTTTAATATGGAGGGATTTCATTGTAACTTGGTAGAATGACTCCTTATCATGTCTAGATGAAAATTTCCCCATTTGGGCATGATCTGCCAACCGTGACGACTGCCCGAGCCCAAAACCCGAAAACCTTTAGTCTACAGGTCATATTTATTGAGGAATTTCATTGTAACTTGGTGGGTTGACTTCATATAAAGTCTAGATAAGAAAGTCCCCTTTTGGACATGATTGACTGTGACGGCTACAGGGGCCCGAAGCCCGAAAACCTTTAGCACAGTCTACAGGCCATATTTATGAAGGGATTTCATTTGTAACTTGGTAGAATGACTCCAAATAATGTCTAGATGAGAACGTCCCATTTTGATCACGATCATTCAGCCTTGAAGGGTGCCCGAGCCCAAAAACCTTTAGCATAGGCAAAAGGTCATATTTATGGAAGGATTTCATTGTAACTTGTTATGTTGACTCCATATAATGCCTAGATGATGACATCCCCTTTTGGTCATGATTGGTCAGCTGTGATGGCTACAGGTGCCCGAAGCCCGAAAACCTTGAGCACAGTCTACAGGTCATATTTATGAAGGGATTTCATTGTAACTTCGTAGGATCACTCCAGATGAGGCTGTCCCCTTTGGTTGCGATCATTCAACCATGATGGCTGCCCGAGCCTGAAGCCCGAAAACCTTTAGCACAGTCTACAGGTCATATTTATGAAGGGATTTCATTGTAACTTTGTAGGATCACTCCAGATGAGATTGTCCCCTTTGGTTGCGATCATTCAACCATGATGGCTGCTCGAGCCTGAAGCCCGAAAACCTTTAGCACAGTCTACAGGTCATATTTATGAAGGGATTTCATTGTAACTTGGTAGGTTGACTTCATATAATGTCTAGATGAGAACAGCCCCTTTTGGACACCATTAGGCAACTGTGACAGCTATAGGAGCCTGAAGCCCGAAAACCTTTAGCACAGTCTACAGGTGATATTTATGAAGGAATTTCATTGTACCTTGGCAGGATGACTCCAAATAATGTCTAGATGAGAACGTCCCTTTTGGTTGCGATCATTCAGCCTTGATGGCTGCCCAAGCCCAAAACCTTTAGCATAGTCTACAGGTCATATTTATGGAAGGATTTCATTGTAACCTGTTAGTTTGACTCCATATAATGCCTAGTTGATAACATCCCTTTTTGGTTGTGATTGGTCAACTGTGACGGCTTCAGGGGCTTGAAGCATGAAAACTTTGAGCACAGTCTACAGGTAATATTTATGAAGGGATTTCATTGTAACTTCATAGGATCACTCCAGATGATGCCCAGATGAGAATGTCCCCTTTTGGTTGCGATCATTCAACCATGATGGCTGCCCGAGCCCAAAGCCCAAAAACCTTTAGCACAGTCTACAGGTCATATTTATGAAGGGATTTCATTGTAACTTGGTAGGTTGACTTCATATAATGTCTAGATGAGAACGTCCCCTTTGGACGCAATTGGGAAACTGACGGCTACAGGGGCCCGAATCCCAAAAACCTTTAGCACAGTCTACAGGCCATATTTATGAAGGGATTTCAATGTAACTTGATAGGATGACTCGTTTTGGAATAATTTCACTGTAACTTGGTAACTTTCGTTGATATACGTTAACTCTGAGGGCCACATACGATAACTGTGAGGTCATATTAACCCACCCCTCTGCTCTTTAGTACAGTGTACACCTCATATTATTTTTATCATAAACATAGCATACAGGAAAAAGAAGTAAACATATTCCCAATTATCACAATTCTTCTCTTATTTCCTAATCCTTTCAAAAACATTGAACATTATCCTTTTCATCAAACACAACACACAAGTTAAGCTACAGTGTCATTGACACTTTCCTTCAGATTATGTCCAAAACACTGCTTTGGCCCCAACTTCGGGTGTAGACAGATAGTCAGACAGCCTGTTCTGGCCAATTGGGAGCCCCCAACCCCAAAAAAAGGGTGTCTGGGGGTGGGGGTGGGGGGGAGTGGGTGGTCATTCAATCAATTATTTCCTTTAGTTTGATTTTATCATTACTAACGTACACTGACTTTTAATGAATTTAATTCTTTTTTTTTAACATCTTCCATTTTGTTGCACTATCTGCATTGGTTGTCAGAAGTAGTTTTTTGTTGCACTTTTTTAGCTCACCGAAGGGAGCTTAACTTATCACTTGCTGTCATTCGTCGTCCAGCGTCGTCCGTCGTGAACTTTACATTATCGACTTCTCCTCCCAAACTACTGGACCAAATTGAACCAAATTTGGTGTGCATGTTCCTTATCATATGTCAATTCAAGTTTGTACAAATAAACTTTCCGCGTCCACAGGGTTCACCACAAGGGGCATTACTCTGCAAGCACCCATACATTTTTTTTTTTAAATTAAAAAAATCTTCTCCAGAACCATCATTTAGAATCTTTTGATATTTGGTATACAACATCTCTATTGGGGTCAGCTTCAAATTTGTTCAAATCAAGTCCCTGGGTTAATAATTGGGCTCCCTGTAGGAGCCCGAATTTTAACTTAGTGAAATATGAGGAAATTTCTTTAAAAATCTTCTTCTTCAGATCCACTAGTTAGAATGCTTTCATATTTGGTATACAACATCTATAGGGGGGCAGATTCAAGCTTGTACAAATCGGGTCCCTGAGTGAGTATTTGGGCTCTCTATTGGAGCCCAAAGTTTAACTTCGTGCAATTTGAGGAAATTTCTTTAAAAATCTTCTTCTTCAGATCCACCAGTCAGAATCCTTTCATATTTGGTATACAACATCTATAGGGGGGTCAGATTCAAGTTTGTACAAATCAGGTCCCTGAGTTAGTATTTGGGCTCTCTATTGAAGCCCAAAGTTTAACTTCGTACAATTTGAGGAAATTTCTTTAAAAATCTTCTTCTTCAGCTCCACCAGTCAGAATCCTTTCATGTTTGGTATAAAACATCTATAGGGGGAGGGGGGGGGGGGGGGGGGAGGGTCAGAATCAAGTTTGGTCAAATCGATTCCCTGGGTTTATATTTGGGCTCCCTGTGAGAGCCTGAATTTTAACTTAGTGACATATGAGGAAATTTCTTTAAAAATCTTCTTCTTCAGATCCACCAGTCAGAATGCTTTCATATTTGGTATACAATATCTATAGGGGGGGGGTCAGATTCAAGCTTGTACAAATCAGGTCCCTGAGTTGGTATTTGGGCTCTCTATTGAAGCCCAAAGTTTAACTTCGTACAATTTGAGGAAATTTCTTTAAAAATCTTCTTCTTCAGCTCCACCAGTCAGAATCATTTCATGTTTGGTATACAACATCTATAGTGGGAGGGGGGGGGAGGGGGGGGGGGGGGGGTCAGAATCAAGTTTGTTCAAATCGAGTCCCTGGGTTTATATTTGTGCTCCCTGTGAGAGCCTGAATTTTAACTTCGTGAAATATGAGGAAATTTCTTTAAAAATCTTCTTCTTCAGATCCACCAGTCAGAATGCTTTCATATTTGGTATACAATATCTATAGGGGGGGTCAGATTCAAGCTTGTACAAATCAGGTCCCTGAGTGAGTATTTGGGCTCTCTATTGGAGCCCAAAGTTTAACTTGGTGCAATTTGAGGAAATTTCTTTAAAAATCTTCTTCTTCAGATCCACCAGTCAGAATCCTTTCATATTTGGTATACAACAACATCTATTGGGGGGTCAGATTCCAGTTTGTACGAATCAGGTCCCTGAGTTAGTATTTGGGCTCTCTATTGGAGCCCAAAGTTTAACTTAGTGAAATATGAGGAAATTTCTTTAAAAATCTTCTTCTTCAGATCCACCAATCTGAATGCATTCATTTTTGGTATACAACATCTTGAGGTGGGTCAGTTTCTGGTTTGTTCAAATTGCTTACCTGGGTAAATTAATTTTTGGGCTCCCTGTGGGAGCCCGAATATCAACTTAGTGCAATATAGGGAATTTTTTAAAAAAAATTCTCTTCTTTAGATCCTGTAGTCAGAATGTTTTCATATTTGGTATACAACATCTCTAGGAGGGTCCGATTCAAGTTTGTTCAATTCTGGTCTATGGGTTGATATTTGGCTTCGTATGGGGGCCCGAATTTTAAATTAGTGCAATATGAGGAAATTTCTTTTAAAAGTCTTCTTCAGATCCACCAATCAGAATTCTTTCATATTTGGTATACAATACCTCTAGGTGGGTCAGATTCAAGTTTGTTCAAATCGGGTCCCTGGGTTAATATTTTGGCTCCCTATTTCATTACAAGTCGCATAGACTATTGCAGCTCTCTCTTATTTGGTTGTAAACAGAGCATCATTAACAAAATTGCCACCATACAAAAATGTTCAGCAAGTGTAATTACTATGACCAAACGTTCCTGCCACATTACACCTATTCTTAAAAATCTGCACTGGCTGCCTCTGAGGGAACGCATTGAATTCAAAATTCTCATATTAACTTGGAAATGCTTAAATGGCGAGGCCCCACCGTATCTGTCCACTTTGGTTTCATGTTATGAACCCGGTAGATCACTACGTTCAAAAACGTCACACAATCTTGTCCATGCACCAGGTGACCTCACAACAGCTGGCGATCGGGCCTTTTCGGTGGCTGCTCCATTCCTTTGGAATCTGCTTCCGACTGGGCTGAAAGCATCCCAGAGTCTCCCATCTTTCCGATCAGCTCTCAAATCACCTTTGGTCTAGCGGGTATATAACTTACGATGAAGACCGCTGATTGTGATTCATCCGATTGGAGACAGTCAGTAAATAGGAAATGCAGAGTGATATATGAAAATAAAGGTTTTTTTTGTGTGTTAAGCCCAAGAGCTCTATGAGGATTTTCAGTTTTAAACTACATTTATTATTATTATTATTAGGCTTTCCCAAACCCAGTTTGGGAAAGACTATTGTTATTCTTCTTTTTCAAAATTGTTCTTTTATTTTTTTTTATTTTTTTTTTTTTTTTTTCCTCCCTGAATTTTGTCTGTTGAACTGCTCGAAAACAAGCTGTACGATTTTGACCAAATTTGGCACACTTATGTAATGTCCTAAAATCTAGTGAAATGCGGTATCATATCTGTGAAAATATTCTGCCAAAACCTTCAAAATTTCACCATTTTTCGAATGTCTCAAAATTGTTTACAGTTATTTAGCTCAACTTTTCCACACATTTAGAGCATAATATGATACACCACAATCACCACTCAGATCTTTCAACTTTAACCCCCACTGGCCAAAAATGACATGAATATAGAATTTTTCTTCAAAATTGACCAACTTCAAGGGCAAATTTCTCTAATAACAAGGTTGTTGTAACAATTATTTCGGTTTGGATAGATGCAACAATGATTGCGGAAGAAAGTTACTGTTTACTTTTTCATCTCAGATTTAACCCTCAATGAGAGTGAGAATAAGAGTACCGTTTGAAAATGCCAAAATTAGCCAACTTTGGTTGCTTTTTTTCCAGCATTTTGGAAAAAGGTACAATTTCAAAACACTTTTCATGTACGTATTTACAATTGACTACCGAGCATATTTGCTGTTGTAAGTTTGGTTGTAAAGTTTAAACCCTATCCCATTCTGGTTGCATAAAAGTAGGTGCCGTCCAAAAAAACTCAGAATTTGGTAAGTTTACGTGACGATTTACTCCATTTTTAATTGCTTGAGCTCTGAATGTTTTCTATAGCTGCTTGCAGCAGTCAAAGTATGACAAATTTTGTTCTATATGTTATTATTAAAAAGTGTAACCCTTGGCAGATTTGAGTCTTCCCATAAGGGTACTGTCGAAATATTTGTTATTTTCGCCAACTTCAAGAGCAAATTTTTCTAATTACAAGGTAGTTTTAATAATTATTTTGGAATGGCTAGATGCAACAATGATTGTGGAAGAAAGCTACTGTTTACTTCTTAATCTCAGATTTAACCCTCTAGCACAATGAGGGCGAGAATAAGAGTACCGTTTGAAAAATGCCAAAAATAGCCATTTTTGGTTGCCTTTTCTATCATTTTGGAAAGGGTTAATTTCAAACACTTTTCATGTACGTATTCACAATTGACTATCACTCATATTTGCTGTTGTTAGTTTGGTTGTAAAAGTTTAACCCTATCCCATTGTGGTTGCATAAAAGTAGGTACCGTCCAAAAAATTACCAATTTTTTCAGAATTTGGTAAATTTAGGTGCCGATTTACTCCATTTTTGATTACTTGAGCTCTGAATGTTTTCTATAGCTGCTTGCAGCAGACAAAGTATGACAAATTTTGTTCTATATGTTATTATTAAAAGTTTAACCCTTGGCAGATTTGAGACTTCCCATAAGGGTACTGTCAGAATAATTGTTATTTTCGCCAACGTTTACATGCGCTTTATCAGCACTGGAGCCATATTGTCTCAAATCCTTTTCCATGAGAGGATTGGGCCTTCATCCAAGAACAATTTTGCTGTTATATATTTTATTCAAAGTTTTAACCTTCACCCAGTTTTTGGGCCTTGAATTTGAGTGAACTAAAATTCTTCATAAAATTGGCTAATTTGGAGCTCATTTTCTTCCATTTTCGATATCGAAAAATGATTTACATGTTCGTATTTACAATTGCCTACCAAGCATATTTGCTGTTGTAAGTTTGGTTGTAAAGTTTAACCCAATGCTCGTTCTGTTTGCATAAAGGTAGGTGCAGTCCAAAAAAACTCTCGTTTTCAGAATTTGGTAAGTTTAAGTGACGATTTACTCCATTCCTAATTGATTGAGTGCTGAACGTTTTCTATGGCTGTATGCAGCAGTCATAGTATGACAACTTTTGTTTTATATGTCATTATTAAAAGTTTAACTGTTGGCAGATTCGAGACTGCCCATATGGGTATTGTCGGAATAATTTTAATTTTCCTGAAATCACTGAATATTGATAAGCGTGCAGTGGTAGTTTGGAATAGAATATCCGAAAATGCTTTCGAAATTCAGATTCACAGTTCAATTCCAAGAATATTTTCTGTTATAAGGTTGCTGTAAAGTTTAACGCAATCCCTGTCTCAGACGCATAATGGTAGATGTCGTCGAAAAAAACTCATTTTTTCAGAATTTCGTAGGTTTAAGTGACAATTTACTCCATTCCTAATTCATTGAGCGTTGAATGTTTTCTATGCCTGCATGCAGCAATCGTGGCATGACAACTTCTGTTTTATACATCATTATCAAAAGTTTAACCCTTGGCATATTTAGGAGTTCCCATGTGGGTATAGGCGGAATAATTGTTATTTTCGTAAAATCAATCCCTGAATATATTGGTAACCATGCAGTGGCCTTTCAGTGGTGCTACACGAAGCCGCAAATAGTTAAGGTTGAAAAGTTCATCAAATAGGCAAATATAATACCTAACTCAGCCGGTGACAGGTAAATAATGAATGGAAAAGTTGTTGAGTTGAGAATAAAGTAGAGATGAATCGTGCCCTCGGTTTCCGCTTGATCCACGATATTTCCACGCGGTCTCGGCACTTGACGAAGATACTAAACTGTCGGGCAGGGACAGTAGGAAACATTCTGAGAATTTCAAGTTGCTACCTTGCATGATTGGGACATAATTGGAATATATCCGACATTGTATCTGTCGGATATATTCCAATTATGTCCTGATCACTTCACCCCCAACTGTCCGCATGGGGGCACCATGACGCCGTGTACTAAGGCATACTGCACGTCTATGGTGCGCATGTCTTCAACCAATCTAACCCTGCCTGTGCTACAGTGCGGAGGCTCTATGTTGGGGAGATGGCAGCTGCTCGTCATTGCTCGGTGGTTCTCTCTCTGGGTACACCGGCTTCCTCCACCCATACAACTATCACCGACATAATATGACTTTGGCTGTTAATGTGTCGTTAAAATCTAATAAATAAATAAATAAATCCAGTACCAGTTTTGCTTGTACAAATATTAGTACCGTCAGACAAAATTTATTTTCTGATTAATTTCGTACTTTTCTGTACTCACCTTCCCTGAGTAAGATTGGTATACCTTTTCAATCTCAGATTTAACCCTCAAGCACAATGAGAGTGAGAATAAGTGTACCATTTGGAAATACCCAAATTATCCAACTTTGGTTACTCTCTACTATCATTTTGGAATGGGTTAATTTGAGACACTTTGCCTTGCTATAGGCAGAGATGTTTACTCAATAAATCCGGCTTTAGTTATGTTCTGGGACTTAATGAAACATGTGCTTTGCCCACTTAAAAATAGCACTGTCTGCAAAAAAATGACTTTGAGTGAATACTCACTTGTCCAAAAACAAAAAGGAAAGAGCTCTTTGAGCTTTTCATAACTGCTTTCAAAAATCAATGGGGAACAAATTTTGTGTTATATGTTTTGGTGTTCCGTGTTATCCAACACCAGTTTGGTCATACAAATATGAATACCGCCAGGAAAGAAAGCACGTTTTCTCAGTGGTAGACTGTTTGACTTCTGTGATAGAGGTCCTGAGTTTGATCCCTATCTGTGACGACCCACGTAATGTCCTTGGGCAAGGCACTTTATCCCAGTTGACAACATGGGGGCACGATGATGTCATGTACTAAGGCGTACTGCATGTCAATGGTGCACATGTCTCCAACCACTGGTACCCTGCTTCAGCGGAGCTTGAACATGATTAGAATGTTGAGCTGACAGTTGCTCGTCGATGCTCGGTGGTTCTCTCTGGGTCCTCCGACTTCCCCCACCCGTAAAACAGTCACGGTCACGATTAGCCATTGTGGATAAGTATGTGACCATAAACACCAATAAATAAATACCGTCAGGGAAACCCTCTGTGAAATCCTTCTGTCAATAAATAGCAAAGTAGTAATGTAATGCAAGAAATATTAACAAGCTGTTCAACATCCCTTTAATCAACTCATTTTGACTTGAACTGTACCCATCACTGTGTATATTAGCTCTCTAGATGGTTTAAACCATATCAAATAAACAACTAATTTGTGTGTGACAGTAACTCATTACATGTATTTCATTGTATCTGAAACAGATATGCTGGAAAAATTGTGAAATCATGGAGTTGGAAGCTTACCCTCGTTTGTTGACAAATCCCACACATTCACAAACAGACAAAATGATAGAGAATAAATTAGTTTTTGATATTTAAGTTCACTTTCAGCATCTACAGCTATATCATGACCATAATATAGGTATTTATTCAAGTCCAGGTATTCATTGCATAGGCATACAGGGCTATTTTTCAGGGGGGGCGGGGGGGGGGGGGGGGGGGGGGGGGGGATGAACCCTTTTAGCCCTAAAAAGTTGAATCTCAGGAGGAAATGCCAAATGTTGGTATGGGAGGGAGGGTGGGGGGGTTCCCTCCCATTGAGTACCTGGAGAGAATCACCAAGCAATGGCAAGCGACTCAGACTCCCAACATACTAACTCCACAAACACAGGGTTAGCATTGGATGAAGACAAGTGCACCCTCAAAGTACCCTTAGTACACATCGCCATCATGCCCCCCCCCCCCCCCCCCCCCCCCCCCCCCACATGGGAAATTAAATTGGGATGAAGTGTCTTGCTCAAGGACACAATGTGGTTGCCACAGGTGAGATTCGAACCGAGGACTTCTTGGATTGCAACAATCATCTCTACCTTCTGAGCCACCGTGCTCCCGTAATATGCAGTAATAGAGCTCTTTATGTGTACTTGTGTGATTATAAATGAATAATATTAACATGGATACGGTTCCACTGAATCAACTTGTACAGTTTTATGGTCAGTTTACTTGCAACTTCTAAGTGATGAGATAGGAAAACAATATTTTGTGTGGAAAACCAAAATGTTTTGTGGTCATTTCTGGCAACTAAATTGTCCGAAATGTTCTGGCATATTGGCCGAAAAATCGGCTCCTTCCTGACTCAGGGGTTGGTTGGGGCACAGTCCTTCATGAAACCCGGCCCGTACGCCCATAATTCATATGTACTAATTTTTTCCAAAGCACAAAGGACATCGCTTGTTTTGCTTTCTATGAAAATATTCTGTAATTATTGAAGAGCAAATTTTGTGTTAAATGTTTTGGTGTCCTGCTGTATCTCAAGTATCTGTTTTGGCTGCATAAAAACTAGTAGCATCACAAAAACTTTGATTTCCACTAAATTTTCTGTTTTCAAAACTGATCGATAGTTTTGTGTACAATACAGTTAGCCTTTTCACATTAAAAAGTTGGGGAAAGCCCGTAATTTGTCCAACAAATTACAATTCTCTAGCTTTTTTTTAAATTTTTTTTTTTCCTCCCTGAATTTTGTCTGTTGAACTGCTCGAAAACAAGCTGTACGATTTTGACCAAATTTGGCACACTTATGTAATGTCCTAAAATCTTGTGAAATGTGGCATCGTCATATCTGTGAAAACACGTGTTTTCAAAATATTCTGCCAAAACCTTCAAAATTTCACCATTTTTCGAATGTCTCAAAATTGTTTACAGTTATTTAGCTCAAATTTTCCACACATTTAGAGCATAATATGATACACCACAATCACCACTCAGATCTTTTAACTTTAACCCCCACTGGCCAAAAATGACATGAATATAGAATTTTTCTTCAAAATTGACCAACTTCAAGGGCAAATTTCTCTAATAACAAGGTTGTTGTAACAGTTATTTTGGTTTGGATAGATGCAACAATGATTGCGGAAGAAAGTTAATGTTTATTTTTTAATCTCAGATTTAACCCTCAAGCACAATGAGGGTGAGAATAAGAGTACCGTTTGAAAATGCCAAAATTAGCCAACTTGGGTTGTTTTTTCATCATTTTGGAAAAGGGTAAATTTCAAACACTTTTCGTCTACGTATTCACAATTGACTACCGAGCATATTTGCTGTTGTAAGTTTGGTTGTAAAGTTTAACCCTATCCCATTCTGGTTGCATAAAAGTAGGTACCGTCCAAAAAAACTCCAATTTTTTCAGAATTTGGTAAGTTTAGGTGATGATTTACTCCATTTTTGATTGCTTGAGCTCTGAATGTTTTCTATATCTACTTGCAGCAATCAAAGTGTGACAAATTTTGTTCTATATGTTATTATTAAAAGTTTAACCCTTGGCAGATTTTAGACTTCTCATAAGGGTGCTGTCGGAATATTTGTTATGTTCGCCAACTTCAAGAGCAAATTTTTCTAATTACAAGGTAGTTGTAATAATTATTTTGGTATGGCTAGATGCAACAATGATTGTGGAAGAAAGTTACTGTTTACTTCTTAATCTCAGATTTAACCCTCTAGCACAATGAGGGCGAGAATAAGAGTACCGTTTGAAAATACCAAAATTAGCCATTTTTGGTTGCCTTTTCTATCATTTTGGAAAGGGTTAATTTCAAACACTTTTCATGTACGTATTCACAATTGACTATCGAGCATATTTGCTGTTGTTAGTTTGGTTGTAAGGTTTAACCCTATCCCATTGTGGTTGCATAAAAGTAGGTACCGTCCAAAAAATTTCCAATTTTTTCAGAATTTGGTAAATTTAGGTGGCGATTTACTCCATTTTTAATTGCTTGAGCTCTGAATGTTTTCTATAGCTGCTTGCAGCAGTCAAAGTATGACAAATTTTGTTCTATATGTTATTATTAAAAGTTTAACCCTTGGCAGATGTGAGACTTCCCATAAGGGTACTGTCAGAATAATTGTTATTTTCGCCAACGTTTACATGCACTTTCTCAGCACTGGAGCCATATTGTCTCAAAACCTTTTCCATGAGAGGATTGGGCCTTCATCCAAGAACAATTTTGCTGTTATATATTTTATTCCAAGTTTTAACCTTCACCCAGTTTTCAGGCCTTGAATTTGAGTGCCCTAAAATTCTTCATAAAACTGGCTAATTTGGAGCTCATTTTCTTCCATTTTCGAAAGGAATATCGAAAAATGATTTACATGTTCGTATTTACAATTGCTTACCGATCATATTTGCTGTTGTAAGTTTGGTTGTAAAGTTTAACCCTATGCTCGTTCTGTTTGCATAAAGATAGGTGCAGTCCAAAAATACTCTCGTTTTCAGAATTTGGTAAGTTTAAGTGACGATTTACTCCATTCCTAATTGATTGAGCGCTGAACGTTTTCTATAGCTGTATGCAGCAGTCATAGTATGACAACTTTTGTTTTATATGTCATTATTAAAAGTTTAACCGTTGGCAGATTCGAGACTGCCCATATGGGTATGGTCGGAATAATTTTAATTTTCATAAAATCACTGAATATTGATAAGCGTGCAGTGGTAATTTGGAATAGAATATCCGAAAATGCTTTCGATATTCGGATTTACAGTTCAATTCCAAGAATATTTTCTGTTATAAGGTTGCTGTAAAGTTTAACGCAATCCCTGTCTCAGAAGCATAATGGTAGATGCTGTCGAAAAAAACTAATTTTTTCAGAATTTCGTAGGTTTAAGTGACAATTTACTCCATTCCTAATTCATTGAGCGCTGAATGTTTTCTATGCCTGCATGCAGCAAGCATAGCATGACAACTTCTGTTTTATACGTCATTATCAAAAGTTTAACCCTTGGCATATTTAGGAGTTCCCATGTGGGTATAGTCGGAATAATTGTTATTTTCGTAAAATCAATCCCTGAATATATTGGTAACCGTGCAGTGGCCTTTCAGTGGTGCTACATGAAGCCACAAATAGTTAAGGTTGAAAAGTTCATCAAATAGACAAATATAATACCTAACTCAGTCGATGACAGGTAAATAATGAATGGAAAAGTCGTGGAGTTGAGAATAAAGTAGGGACGAATCGTGCCCTCGGTTTCCACCTGATCGACGGGATTTCCACGCGGTCTCGGCACTTGATAAAGATACTAAACTGTCGGGCAGGGACAGTAGGAAACATTCTGAGAATTTCAAGTTGCTGCCTTGCATGATCGGGACATAATTGGAATATATCCGACAATATATCTTCGGATATATTCCAATTACGTCCCGATCACTTCACCCCGACTGTCCGCATGGGGGCACCATGACTCCGTGTACTAAGGCATACTGCACGTCGATGGTGCGCATGCCTTCAACCAATCTAACCCTGCCTGTGCTACAGTGGGAAGGCACTATGTTGGGGCACTGGCAGCTGCTAGTCATTGCTCGGTGGTTCTCTCTGGGTATTCTGGCTTCCTCCACCCATACAACTGTCACCGACATAATATGACCTTGGTTGTTAATGTGTCGTTAAAACCTAATAAATAAATAAATAAATCCAGTACCAGTTGTGCTTGTACAAATTTTAGTACCGTCAGACAAAATTCATTTTCTGATTAATTTCGTACTTTTCTGTACTCACCTTCCCTGAGTAAGATTGGTATGCTTTTTCAATCTCAGATTTAACCCTCAAGCACAATGAGAGTGAGAATAAGTGTACCATTTGGAAATACCCAAATTATCCAACTTTGGTTACTCTCTACTATCATTTTGGAATGGGTTAATTTGAGACACTTTGCTTTGCTATATGCAGAGATGTTTAATCAATAAATCCGGCTTTAGTTATGTTCTGGGACTTAATGAAACATGTGCTTTGGCCACTTAAAAATAGCACTGTCTGCAAAAAATGACTTTGAGTGAATACTCACTTGTCCAAAAACAAAAAGGAAAGAGCTCTTTGAGCTTTCCATAACTGCTTTCAAAAATCAATGGGGAACAAATTTTGTGTTATATGTTTTGGTGTTCCATGTTATCCAACATCAGTTTGGCCGTACAAATATGAATACCGCCAGGAAAGAAAGCACATTTTCTCAGTGGTAGACTGTTTGACTTCTATGATAGAGGTCCCCGAGTTTGATCCCTATCTGGGACGACCCACGTAATGTCCTTGGGCAAGGCACTTTATCCCGGTTACCAACATGGGGACACGATGATGCCATGCACTAAGGCGTACTGCATGTCAGTGGTGCACATGTCTTCAACCGCTGGTACCCTGCTTTAGCAGAACTTGAACATGATTAGAAGGTTGAGCTGATGGTTGCTCGTCGATTCTCAGTGGTTCTCTCTGGGTCCTCCGACTTCCCCCACCCGTAAAACTATCACGGTCACGATTAGCCATTGTGGATAAGTATGTGACCGTAAACACCAATAAATAAATACCGTCAGGGAAACCCTCTGTGAAATCCTTCTGTCAATAAATAGCAAAGTAGTAATGTAATGCAAGAAATATTAACAAGCTGTTCAACATCCCTTTAATCAACTCATTTTGACTTGAACTGTACCCATCACTGTGTATACTAGGTCTCTAGATGGTTTAAACCATATCAAATAAACAACTAATTTGTGTGTGACAGTAACTCATATTACATGTATTTCATTGTATCTGAAACAGATATGTTGGAAACATTGTGAAATCATGGAGTAGGAAGCTTACCCTCGTTTGTTGACAAATCCCACACATTCACAAACAGACAAAATGATAGAGAATAAATTAATTATTGATATTTAAGGTCACTTTCAGCATCTACAGCTATATCATGACCATAATATAGGTATTTATTCAAGTCCAGGTATTTATTGCATAGGCGTACAGGGCTATTTTTCAGGGGGGGGGGGGGGGGGGGATGAACCCTTTTAGCCTGAAAAAGTTGAATCTCAGGAGGAAATGCCAAATGTGGGTATGGGAGGGAGGGGGGTCTCCCTCCCATTGAGTACCTGAGGAGAACCACAGAGCAATGGCAAGCGACTCAGACTCCCCAACATACTAAGTCCACAAAAGCAGGGTTAGCATTGGTTGAAGACAAGTGCACCCTCAAAGTGCACATCGCCATCATCCCCCCCCACCCCCCTGTGGATACGGTTCCACTGAATCAACTTGTACAGTATAATGGTCAGTTTACTTGCAACTTCTAAGTGATGAGATAGGAAAACAACATTTTATGTGGGAAACCAAAATGTTTTGTGGTCATTTCTGGCAATTAAATTGTCCAAAATTTTCTGGCATATTGGCCGAAAAATTGGCTCCTTCCTGACTCAGGGGTGGGTTGGGGCACTGTCCTTCATGAAACCCAGGCCCGTACGCCCATAATTCATATGTACTAATTTTTTCCAAAGCACTAAGGACATCGCTTGTTTTGCTTTCTATGAAAATATTCTGTAATTATTGAAGATCAAATTTTGTGTTAAATGTTTTGGTGTCCTGCTGTATCTCAAATATCTGTTTTGGCTGCATAAAAACTAGTAGCATCACAAAAACTTTGATTTCCACTAAGTTTTCTGTTTTCAAAACTGATCGATAGTTTTGTGTACAATACAGTTTACCTTTTCAAATTAAAAAGTTGAGAAAGCCCGTAATTTGTCCAACAAATTACAATTCTCTAGTTATTATTATTATTATTTGAGCCCAAAGTTTAACTTAATGCAATGTGAGGACATTTCTTTAAAAACCTCCTTGTTCAGATCCACCAGTCAGAATTCTTTCATATTTGGTATATACATTTGTAACATCTCAAGAGGGATCAGATTCAAGTTTGTTCAATTTGAGTCCTTGGCTTATTATTTGGGCTCTCTATGGGCAGGGTTGGGGGGGGGGGGGGGGGGGGGAGCAGGGGGAGCATGTTAGGTTGAGGTTTGTTCAGATCCATTTCCATAAAATTTGCATTTGCATGGCTTCATTCCTTTGTAGTGTTGAATGTGACCCCAAACACTTCTTTGAACCACTTTGGCCGGTGAGCGATTAAGGCCCCTTGGGGCCTCTTGTTTTAAGGAAATGATTGGTTGAATGACTGCCATGACCTAGCACTTCCCAGAAACTCTACAGGTCAATCCTCCGGTGGTATGCATTAGCATCAACGCCGGAGGAGTATACTCTTTATGTACTCTTGGTTTTGTCACCACCTGTTGCTAGGCTGAAACATACCATCTAAGTTGGGCTCGAAGTAAGGGTGGGAGGCATGAAGTGAAGATTCTTTAACACTATAACACTATGGCTAAACCTCCACAAAAAATAAAACGACAGCATGAATTAGCAAACGTTGACAGTAC
This sequence comes from Pictodentalium vernedei, assembly GCA_031216915.1. Lineage (NCBI taxonomy): Eukaryota > Metazoa > Mollusca > Scaphopoda > Dentaliida > Dentaliidae > Pictodentalium > Pictodentalium vernedei. Next base: position 369,099,749 of record CM062294.1, on the reverse strand, counting down.
TTCTGACTCTAGACTCCGAAAATTTTATTGACTCAACAATGCATTGTGGCCAAAATTTATCACTATTTCCTCAACAAACGAAAATACTCCAGTCACTAAATTCAATCCTTTCTTACTACAAAAAGCTATTCCAGGTATTGCTGGTACAGTTATAGATGTGAAAAAATTAAGAATAGGTGGTATTCTTGTGGAATGTGCTCGTGAAATTCAGTCAGTGGCATTGTTAAAAATTAACAAATCACATGATATAGAAGTGCATGCTTGTGCTCAAAAGACCTTCAATAACAGCAGAGGTGTCATAAGAACTCATGAGCTATATGGAATAACATAATATTGAAGAATAAATTTAGTCTCAGGGAGTTATAGGGGTAAAAAGAATTGAAATTAGGAAAGATGGAAGACATCTCAAAACAAACACATGTATTTTTAGCTCACCTACATCTGTAAGATGTGGTGAGCTATTGTCATAACCTCGGACGTCAGCGTCGGCGTCGGCATCTGGCGTGTCCAATATTGTAAGATTTAATGTTAAGGTTAATTTCTCAAACATCAGTGGGCTCAGGCCTTTGATATTGCATATATAGGTTGTAGGGGACTATCAGAACAGTATTTAACTCTGATACTACGACTTTTTTCCAAATTTCACCTAAAATTTTCTGCCAAAAGTTGTAAGAATTTGCGTTTAGGTGTTGTAAGAATTTGTGTTAAAGTCAGCTTTTGTGCAGATTGTGCTGCTTTAACTTCTCATTACTGTTGATTTTCATATTTCAATAACAACTGTAGGTATTAACCCGACTGTATGCAGAAATTTAACGGAAATTTTTTTTTTTTTCAGTCAAAATTTTCATGTTTTTCTCGGACTTAGTAAATTTTAAGTTCTAAAACTTTGTAAACTTTGTGTTTAAATGAGTTGTGTTTCTATGTGTCTTTCCAGGCGATTAATATTCTACGCTTGAGTTACTGAACTCCATTGCAGTAATATTTAACCCTCATTACATGCATATTTGAGGAATTTGAGGCTGATGTTCTGCCAAAACTTGTAAGAATTAGCGTTTAGGTGTTGTAAGAATTTGCGTTAAAGTCAGCTTTTGTGCAGATTGTGGTGCCTTCACCTTTCATTACTGTTTATTTTCTCATTTCAATAACAACTGTAGGTATTAACCCTACTGTATGCAGAAATTTAACTGATTTCTTTTCTTTTTTTCAGTCACAATGTTCACGTTTTTGTCTGACTTACTCAATTTTAAGTTCTAAAAGTTTGTGTTAAGGTGAGGTGTTAAGGTGAGTTCTGTTTCTATTTGTCTTTCCAGGCAATTGATATTGTACGCATGGGTTACTGAACTACATTGCGGTAACGTTGCACCCTTATTACATGCATATTTGAGGAATTTGAGGGGGATTTTTGGGACTTATATTCACTTACTTTAAAAAAAAATTTTTTTAACTTTTTTTTTTTATTTAATACTTTCTCATACTTGTTACTAGTAACATTAAGGCTTATTTTAGTTGTTGATGTGATGTATTTTTGTTGGGACGTATAGTCACTTTCTTGAACAAATGTTTTTCCACAACTCCTCTTTAAACAATGAATGTACTTCAATTACAATTTCAGTGATTTATGAAAGCCTTTCCTAATTCTTATTTATGATCTAATATCTGGCCTCACGATTCATATTCTTAATCATAAACATTTCTAAAAGAAAAAAATGCTTTTATATCCAATGATTCTATGTTGAATTGATATATAATAAATGCAGAAATATAGACTTTCCAAAGCCATCACATAAACCACATTAATCATTTGATGCCTAGTTAATGATTTATATTAACTAAATATTAGGCATGTTACATTGGAACGACATTATCAAGCGCGAATGTAGGTGAGCGTTGGGATGTAACATCCCTCTTGTTACATTCAATACCCCTCATCCACCGAAGGCAGTTAAAATTGGCTACGTAAACATTCGACTGGATCTGTTCCTTCCGAATCCACTTAGATGCTTCAGGTGTCAAAAGTTCGGCCATAATAAAGATGCTTTTTTAGGCCTGGTAATTTGTCATCGATGCGGCCAAAAACATGACGAGCCATGTACAAGCGAAACTATCAACTGCCAGGGCAATCATATGTCATCATCCAAAGATTGCCCGTCTGGAAAAAAGAAAAACTGATTCAAAAAATAAAGTGTGAAAAACAAGTAAGTTTTAAAGAGGCCAGAGACATAATATCATCCATGCCTAGCATGAATAATATCTCAACACCATCATATGGCAATACATTAAAGCACAAAATATCCACAAAATCAGTAAATGCCAGACACCATGGACATGGCTCGAGAGCACAATCCCATCATTATTACAAGCCTTTACAGTAGAACATTCTGACCAAATTTCACCAGAGTCGAGGCAAAGTACAAACTACTCCAGCAATAACTGAGACAAAAACAAAACAGGGACAGATACAACAGTCGATCACATCAGAACACGAAAAAAACTACACTCCTAAACCAGAAAAGAACAGAAACCAAAACACATCACAACCAAAGCCACAACGAAAACCGTTACAACAAAATCTTAGAGTCAGAAAAAAGAACTAGAAAAGGAACAGAAGAAAAAAGAAAACCAGGTATCAGACAGGATGCTCAAAGCAATTCAATACCCATTTGCTCGCAACCGTTTTGAAGGCTTTGAAGAGATTGCGGTTGATGAATACATTGATGAAACATTCTGGCAACTGAGCCCGAACCTATTCAAGAGTAGGTCCCCAAGGAAAAGGTCTCCAAAGAAAACTACCGGGACTATATTGCCCATACGTCCACTAACTCTCCATCTAAACATGGATAATACAACCAAAAATAATATCACACAATGGAATTGTCAAGGTTTTAGAGCGAATTATAATGAACTCGGTCTTTTACGCCAAAAAAGAATATCGCCCTGCTGCTTTTTGTCTGCAGGAAACACTTCTAAAGAAACCTGACGTGTCAAGATTCGGCTTTTAATCATTATACGATCATTATATATTGTATAATGCTTGTACAGATGAAAATGATCTTCATGTCCATGGAATTTCCATCTTGGTTAGAAACATCATCATTCACAGTCCTGTTTTTATACAAACAAATTTACAAGCTGTAGCGGTACGCCTATCTTTAGACAAGATGATCACATTATGTTCACTTTAAGTGTCGCCAAATAAAGCACTTGGGCTGATTAATCTTGAACAACTGATTCAACAGCTACAAACTCTGTACGTTTTGTTTGGTGATTTTAATGGTCATAGTCCTCTTTGGGGTGATTCCTGCAACAAAAAAGACTTAAAAGGCAAAATAGTCGAAGAATTTATTACAAAACTTGACTTGTGTTTGTTGAATGATGGGTCAGACACTTATCTGCACCCCGCATCTGGTTCTTAACACTTAATTGATCTTTTAATTACATGCCCTTCTATCTTCCTCGATGTTTCTTGGAAGATAGAGGATGACTTGTACGGGAGTGACCTCTTTCTGATTGTGTTTGGAGAGTGTTGTTCCAGCGGATGATGAGAGGGTGCCCCAGTGGAACTTTAAAAAAGCTGACTGGAACACACACTCGTCGCTTTGTTCTGAATGCCTCACACAGGAGAAATTTGAGGATAGTGCTGATCAAATTAGGCTCCATCGAAAATCAAAATTCGATTCAAAAGTCAATATTCGATTTAGTCTGATTTGAAATTGGGAATTTGAAAATACTTTGGCCATAACGGTGAATGTTTACAGATTGTACAACAGTTGTAGATACATTGCTACAAGCACAATTACCGCTACAGCTGTTCATTTCAACTTATTGTGCATCATGATCAGTGACCATTTATAAAAAGTTTTGAACTTGGAAAAGTTATTTAGCTGTTCAGCTTCAATAAAGATAGATAGAAAGATGGATAGATATTTTATTTTACAGTATATCAATAACGTTTTACAATTTACAGATAATCAATAACAAGAAACAAAAATATTGATACACCGTAGGGAGATAACATAGCCAGATTGGCTGTCTACCTGTTATCTCCCAGGTAAAGAAAAGAAAGCACCGAATGTTGACTGCGAATGAAAGTTTTCTTTTTTCTGGCGGTTGAAGATTCAGGATATAGAATTACACATTTAGTTGCATATGTGCGCATACACACGCATATACATATACATGCATGCATTTCCATACATATACATACATTTACACATATATACATATACACACACACATAGATGCATACATATGAAGGCAAACCTACTTGATTTTCGCAGTAAGGCACACCTATTTACTTTTCACAGGATACATGTATACACATATATACATACCTCACAAAGTCCAGTAATTACGGATAGAACCCCAGCCGCATCAGAAATTGTCTGCAACTGGTAGGTCACTCTACGCATTTGTTAAGGCTGTCAGTTTTTTTTCATATGCCTTGGACACGATAAATGCCTCAGCCAGCGAACCACCGGATTGAAGCCGGAGGTCCATTGGCTGAGGCATTACCTCTGCGACCTGTTGATAATTAGGACCCATCACGCCCCTGCTGCCAGCTTATGAGGAGATTATGTCAAAAGTAGGTGCCGAGTTAGTAGCAGGATCTCGAGCTCTGAGTGCAATTAAGTCGTCAAACAACCGACACAATCGAGAGTTCGCTTTTTGAGATGGCCCCTAACGCTTGTCACATAATCAGGTTTTGGCCAATCAAGAAATGCATGACATTTTATTTGACATTTGCAGGCATTACACCAGTTTGTCTCACCGAAAAGGGCACATTGGGTCGCGACAGTAGCTCTACAGGGTTAGATAAATGATTTGTTCCACAACATTATCACATTATTTTATATTGAGTATTGTTCTGTTCGATCACAGTTACTGGATACATCATCAAAAGCAAAGGTTTTCTAAAAGAATGTGCCTGATTATTATATAAACAGAAGTGGGGCAGGCTTTAATTTACAAGTGGTTTGACACCATTCAGCATTGAATTATCATTTCGTTTTAGTGATTCCGCATTTTATTTAAAACAAATGGCTTCTCGACCGAATGGAGTCGATCCGATTTGAAACAAGTTTTTTTCCCCTATCAGCCAGGTTCGTTTAAAAATGTTTATTGCTGCAGTTTTGAAGCTACAACGTCAATTCGAATAGTTTCAATCAATAGCTTGTATATTGGTTTATATCTCAATTTATAGTGTGGGAAGAGGTGAAGCGAAAAATGCACTCTACATAACTGTGTGTCTTAATAATCAGGGTTATTATTTCAGAAAAAAACTTTTCTTGTGTTGATGTATCCATTAACTGTGATGCGATTTGAAGTTTGATTCAAAATTTGATTCGTTTTCACCAATTCGATTCAGTATTTGATTCAATCAAAATCGCAGGTCCCTAGATCAAGTAGAACATTTTACAAACGAATTGCTTGACATTGCAAACACAGTCATTCCTAAAACCTTGGCAAATCCAAAACGTTTCACTTAACCATGGTTTGATATGGATTGTAAACAGGCTGTAAAAGAATGTAAGAATACAGAACGGGAATTGAATAAGTCACCAACAACAGATAATTTAGACAAACTATGTATAAATCGGGCAAAAACAAGACGACTCATAAAACAAAAAAACAAAAAGTTCTTGCGGAAAGTTATGTCTCTAATATTAACCCCATCACACCCATTAACAAAATTTGGAAAATGATTAAAAAAATTAAAGGAAAGGAAACAAAATCAACTGTACAACACCTGCAAGATAACAACACACTCATTACATCAAAACAAGAAATAGAACTGACTTCCACAAATTCGTTGTCTGAAATTTGTAATCTGGAATTTGTTAAAATTAAAAAAAACAACAGGAAAAACAAAAAATTAAATTTACCTCCAACAACTTAGAGCCTTACAATGAACTTTTTCACTGGTGAAAAATTAAACACCTCTTTATATAAAGCAAAGGATACTGCTACTGGACCCGATAAAATACATTATCAACTTTTAAAACACCTGCCACAATCATCACTTTTATTACCACTTTTCAATGAAATATTGGTGACTGGCCAGTTTCCACCTTTCTGGTGTAAAGCAACAATAATTCCCATCTCAAAGCCTGATAAAGATCACTGCAATCCAAGTAATTACAGACCTGTCGCCTTAACAAGTTGTCTGTGTAAAACCATGGAAAGGATGATCAATGATCGACTTGTCTGGTTTCTGAAATCAAACATCGACTTGCAAATGTTCAGTGTGGTTTCAGAAGCCAGAGATATACTGTGGACCATTTAGTCAGACTTGAAACGTTCATACAAAATGCCTTTCGCCAGAAAGGAATATGTGGTTGCCATCTTCTTTGACCTGGAAAAGGCATATGATACAACGTGGACGTATGGGATTTTAAAAGTTCTTTTTAACATGGAGTTGAGAGGGTGTATGCCTCTTTTTATAGAAAATATTTTACAGGACCGCCAATTTCAAGTTCTTGTTGGGTCAACGTTATCTGATCCTCACGAACAAGAATTGGGGGTTCCTCAGGGTAGTATTTCATCAGTTACCCTGTTTTCAGTCAAAATTAATTGTATCATCGATGCAATTGATAATATAGTAGATTCTTCATTGTATGTTGATGACTTTTTAATCTGCTATAGTGGCAAAAAGATGAATACCTGTAGAGCGCAAACTTCAGCTGTGTTTAAATAGAATTCAAAATTGGGACACAGAAAATGGTTTTAAGTTTTCAAAGACAAAAACAAATTGTGTTCATTTTTGTAAGCTTCGGAAACATCACCTTGATCCGGAGTTAAAAATTGATGGGAGTCCCATTAAAGTTGTTAAAGAAGTGAAATTCTTAGGTTTGTTGTTTGGCAACAAACTGAATTTCACTTCTCACATAAAACAACTAAAAGTTAAATGTAAGAAGCCACTGAACCTCCTGAAGGTTGTTGGTAGCTCTGATTGGGGTGCTGACCAAAAAACATTAATCCATCTGTATAGATCACTTGTTAGATCAAAATTAGATTACAGTTGTGTAGTTTACAGTTCTGCGAGAAAGTTATACCTCAAGCCACTTGATGCAATTCATAATAGTGGTATTAGATTTAGCTTGGGTGCGTTTAGAACATCACCAATAGATTTGGGAGGGGGCAAAAATTCTTGCCCCTCTCATAATGACGACAAATATTGCACCTCAAACTTCTCTTGAACAAACTTGAGTCTACACCTCAAAAGGAAGCTGGATACCAAATATCAAGTCTGCTACAGCTGGTTCATGAGAAGAAGATCTATAAAAAAGAATTGGGGCATTTTGGCCCCACCCCCTCCTCAATATGAGCAGAAACCCAGCTTGAAGAAAAAACCAAATGTCCCTATATAACCACTATTCATGTGGAATTTCATTAAAATGTGGCCAGTAGTTTGGGAGAAAAAGACCCAAACACTACCTTCACGACAGACGACGGACAACAGATGAAAAGTTATGAGAATAGCTTAACCTGACTTTCAGTCAGGTGAGCTAAAAACCCAAAGAGACTGCCAACATGCATTTAACTAGAGTGATGTCACGCATAGAGCCTGACTGTTCCAGCAATGACAATAGACGCAAAATAGTCTGCTATTTTCTGTTAACCATTATTCCTGTGGGAACCCCAGGAAGTAAGCAGCACTTGTTTACTGTGGTAAACCAGTTACGCTTTACTAGTAAAATAGGACCCAGTTACCAATGCTTGGGGTGATAGTCCTCTAAAATGGGCAACATGTTGATCAACGATTGACTAAACTTAACTTCATCTCCATGTTGTGTCACGATTAGCCATAGTGCATAAATATGTGACGTTAACCACCAACAAACAAACAAACGTTAACCATTTACCTAACGAATCTGCCATATCTGCACACGTGATATACCAAAACTGCTATTCAAATTTTATTTCTTCATTTTTCTACCCCAAAACGTACCTCATGACCTATTAATGGATCAAGCTTAATGAGCATATCAAAAACCACAAGTCTGAATCTCTTTGATATATGGTATACAGAATCTGTACAGGGGTCAGATTCTTATTTGTCCATCACAAAGATTTACTACCAATCTGAGGAATTTACCCGGTGTGAAATTCATTTGTCACAATGGTCTTGCTAAGAGTGCAAAGATCCTTTCAGGTATTTCTTCAGTTACAATCTCATATAATTCTGAGTGGATATCTCCAAAAGCGAAAAAAAGACACTAACTGCCCACATCAAGGATCAAACGTGTATGTTAATATTTGTATCAATTGAAAGTTTCTGCTTTGCTACGAAGACAAGGATTTTTAGAGCGACAATTAACAAGTTTTGCTTTTAAAAGTGTTTGTGCAATCCATTTCAAGAGTTATTAATGTATCTTCACTTGGTATATTCACATTTAGAAACCTAACCTATAAAATATTACTGGCTTTCCATATAATTCGACGATGTATGGTCTGGCATGTAGGAAGTGGAGGTCTTTGGGCCAGGCATGGATGATATTTGCCACTATTGTAGATATCCTCACCGGTGATATCCCTAAGAATTATTGCTCTCTTAACCCTTTACCCAACATAACGGCCAAAACCGGCCAGCTCTATTCTCAAAAATTGCCAATTAATTTTCATTTTTTGTCTCAAAAAGATAGGTTATGACCCCTCATTGGAACGAGCTCGTCGAGCTCGTTCCAATGAGGGGTCATAACCTATCTTTTTGAGACAAAAAATGAAAAAAATTACTTATTCAAGAATTTTTTTTGCAAGTGTCGTCTGCTTTTCATGTTAGGTAAAGGGTTAAGGAGTAGTTTCATGGATCCTTTCCTCCCAATCCTATATCTTCGGTCATCTGGTTTGAGTTAGGCTCTGTCCTCTGAGAGCATTTTCAAAATATTCAACCACTCTGGGAAACACAATTCAGACCACCAACTGTCCGTGGTACTAGATTTTCTGAGTGGAGCCCTCTGAGTGGGTAGAGCCTGTAGACCACAGTGGTAATGGGATAGGCATTTTGGTAGTATGAGCTGTCAATCCAGCAGGCACAGATCCAGGAATTTTGGGGTTAAACCCATTTTTCAATTGAGGATGTCCCCAAATAAATTGGGATGTCTTAATAGAGATGATTAGACCACTTGATGTGTCTTGAAGTGCTTTTTATCAACTGCATGTGTATAGATTTTTATTAAATATTGGAGCTGACAGTTGCTCGCCGTTGCTCAGTGGTTCTCTCTGGGTACTCCGGCTTCCTCCACCCGTAAAACTGTCACGGTCCTGATTAGCCATTGTGCATAAATTTGTGACCTTAAACACCAATAAATAAATAAATAAATTAAATATTGGAAATAATTGCTTCAAAACTGCAAGATTTCAAAAGTTGAATGATATTTTCCTGCAGGAACTTGGGGGACATTTGGGCTCCAGAGTTTGGGCACCCATACCTGTAACAGGTATCAAATTGGTTCTGAATCTGTCGCTGAATCCCAGTAAGGGCTCCTGGCCTCGTATCTCCAAGTAATTTTGACAACACTCTGGCCTTTCTGTCTTTACTGTGTTAAACTTTTCTTCGACTACCCAGTCCTCTTTGTCCTGCTTGTGTAGGAACTTGATCTTCAGGACGTACTCACCCTCTGGTAGTTATCTAATGAGCTGGTCTTTCATCTGTCATCAATGGCCATACAGCCTGCCCTAGCTTCGATTTTGTCGTTGATCTGGATGTTGCCAAAATCTAAACAGGTCTTCTCCCTCAACCCTCCATGTGTGGAAGACCACAATTGCACCATCAACTTAAAATGCATCTTTGGCATCGTTCATCATTATGACCAGTTGTTTGTTGACAAGTATCATCGCCACACCTGGGAGGGACGTGGATGTCCATGTTGATGAATTGTTGCCCCTTTCTTTAATAAGATCACACATAGTACACATGATTCTCTGGTATGCCTAATAATCTCATTTGTCTAAATATTTTTTTATAGACCTCTATTGCCTCAAACTGCCTAAATTCAGTATTAAAATATCATTATTTTCTCCACCATTGTTATTTTTCACTATCTGGTACCCACATCTCCAGCAAAAAGCCAGCCAATTTCCAACTCCTTTACCACATTTAGAACAAGGGATTTTCTTGACACTTGTGGAGAATTTCCAGGTGGTTTTTACAGCATTGTTGTAAATAGTGCTTTCCACATAGCTCTGTAGAACTAAGAACATGCCAGTTGCAATTGCCTGTAGCTTTCATTTTACCTTAGGTGTACTAAAGAATACAACCTCTCTAAATAGGTATAACCATCTGATTCAGTAGATGGGTCAGCCTTATGGCTTGAGATTTGACTGCAATATAGGCTTGAGATTTGGCTACAAGACAGGTTGGGAGGCTTCATTCAGGTTGGGAGGGCCTTTATCAAAAGGCCATCTCCCCCTCCTGCTGCAACTCATGAGAGTGGAAGCTGTACATGGATTTTGCAATGAATACAAAGCCCAAAATTAGACAAGTCACTGACCGTAATTATAGTTTGGAGACTACATGACTTGACTGAATTAGAAAGGCAGTCCATTGATATGACATCCATGTAATTGTCAGGCTAATAAAGTATCACTGTTGCAACTTAGCTTTACCTCATGTTAGCTATTACATCAGTTGTTCGCTCTTAACTGCTAGAGTGCTTGAAGCCTATATTTGGGCATTATTTGAAAGTGTAAGTACCACAACTTAAAGGCTCCATATTCTGTGGATTTTCTTTATAGTATCTTTGAAGTGACATTATTTAGTCTGTTTGGATTTACCTTGTTTCAGTTTATGGCAGAGTACCCAGAGGAAATGAGAGAGATATTCATAAAAAAATTGCCAATTCAAATTTTATTATTTTTCCATTTTAGCCACCAAAACATAGTTTATGACCACCCATTGGAATTAGCTCTTTCAGCACGTTCTAATGAGGCATATTAAACAGTTTTTGAAACAAAAATTTATAAATTTTATTTATCCATGAAAAATATGCAGGTGTATACTGTCGTCTGTGTAAGGTAAAGGGTTTCCCTGTGGAAACCCTAGGGAGTGAAACAGTGAATGTTTACTGTGATAAACAAGCTCTGTTTTACTGGTAAAATAGACCCTGGTAACCAATGCCTGGGGTGGAAGTCCTCTAAAATGAGCAACATGGATTTTATTAGACTTTCCCAAACCCAGTTTGGGAAAGACTATTGTTATTCTTTTTCAAAATTTTTTTTCTCTATTTTTTTTTTCCTCCCTGAATTTTGTCTGTTGAACTGCTCGAAAACAAGCTGTACGATTTTGACCAAATTTGGCACACTTATGTAATGTCATAAAATCTAGTGAAATGCGGTATCGTCATATCTGTGAAAACGCGTGTATTCAAAATATTCTGCCAAAACCTTTAAAATTTCACCATTTTTCGAATGTCTCAAAACTGTTTACAGTTATTTAGCTCAAATTTTCCACACATTTAGAGCATAATATGATACACCACAATCACCACTCAGATCTTTCAACTTTAACCCCCTCTGGCCAAAAATGACATGAATATAGAATTTTTCTTCAAAATTGACCAACTTCAAGGGCAAATTTCTCTAATAACAAGGTTGTTGTAGCAGTTATTTTGGTTTGGATAGATGCAACAATGATTGCGGAAGAAAGTTACTGTTTACTTTTTAATCTCAGATTTAACCCTCAAGCACAATGAGGGTGAGAATAAGAGTACCGTTTGAAAATGTCAAAATTAGCCAACTTTGGTTGCTTTTTCCATCATTTTGGAAAAGGGTTAATTTCAAACACTTTTCGTCTACGTATTCACAATTGACTACCGAGCATATTTGTTGTAAGTTTGGTTGTAAAGTTTAACCCTATCCCATTCTGGTTGCATAAAAGTAGGTACCGTCCAAAAAAACTCCAATTTTTTCAGAATTTGGTAAGTTTAGGTGACGATTTACCACATTTTTAATTGCTTGAGCTCTGAATGTTTTCTATAGCTGCTTGCAGCAGTCAAAGTATGACAAATTTTGTTCTCTATGTTATTATTAAAAGTTTAACCCTTGGCAGATTTGAGACTTCCCATAAGGGTACTGTCGGAATATTTGTTATTTTCGCCAACTTCAGGAGCAAATTTTTCTAATTACAAGGTAGTTGTAATAATTATTTTGGTATGGCTAGATGCAACAATGATTGTGGAAGAAAGTTACTGTTTACTTCTTTATCTCAGATTTAACCCTCTAGCACAATGAGGGCGAGAATAAGAGTACCATTTGAAAATGCCAAAATTAGCCATTTTTAGTTGCCTTTTCTATCATTTTGGAAAGGGTTAATTTCAAACACTTTTCATGTACGTATTCACAATTGACTATCGAGCATATTTGCTGTTGTTAGTTTGGTTGTAAAGTTTAACCCTATCCCATTCTGGTTGCATAAAAGTAGGTACCGTCCAAAAAAATTCCAATTTTTTCAGAATTTGGTAAATTTAGGTGCCGATTTACTCCATTTTTAATGGCTTGAGCTCTGAATGTTTTCTATAGCTGCTTGCAGCAGTCAAAGTATGACAAATTTTGTTCTATATGTTATTATTAAAAGTTTAACCCTTGGCAGATTTGAGACTTTCCATAAGGGTACTGTCAGACTAATTGTTATTTTCGCCAACGTTTACATGCACTTTCTCAGCACTGGAGCCATATTGTCTCAAAACCTTTTCCATGAGAGGATTGGGCCTTCATCCAAGAACAATTTTGCTGTTATATATTTTATTCCAAGTTTTAACCTTCACCCAGTTTTCAGGCCTTGAATTTGAGTGCCATAAAATTCTTCATAAAATTGGCTAATTTGGAGCTCACTTTTCTTCCATTTTCGAAAGGAATATCGAAAAATGATTTACATGTTCGTATTTACAATTGTCTACCGAGCATATTTGCTGTTGTAAGTTTTGTTGTAAAGTTTAACCCTATGCTCGTTCTGTTTGCATAAAGATAGGTGCAGTCCAAAAAAACTCTTGTTTTCAGAATTTGGTAAGTTTATGTGACGATTTACTCCATTCGTAATTGATTGAGCGCTGGACGTTTTCTATGGCTGTATGCAGCAGTCATAGTATGACCACTTTTGTTTTATATGTCATTATTAAAAGTTTAACCATTGGCAGATTTGAGACTGCCCATATGGGTATGGTCGGAATAATTTTAATTTTCATAAAATCACTGAATATTGATAAGCATGCAGTGGTAGTTTGGAATAGAATATCCGAAAATGCTTTTGAAATTCGGATTCACAGTTCAATTCCAAGAATATTTTCTGTTATAAGGTTGCTGTAAAGTATAACGCAATCCCTGACTCAGATGCATAATGGTAGATGCCGTCGAAAAAAACTCATTTTTTCCGAATTTCGTAGGTTTAAGTGACAATTTACTCCATTCCTAATTCATTAAGCGCTGAATGTTTTCTATGCCTGCATGCAGCAAGCATATCATGACCACTTCTGTTTCATACATCATTATCAAAAGTTTAACCCTTGGCATATTTAGGAGTTCCCATGTGGGTATAGTCGGAATAATTGTTATTTTCGTAAAATCAATCCCTGAATATATTGGTAACCGTGCAGTGGCGTTTCAGTGGTGCTACATGAAGCCACAAATAGTTAAGGTTGAAAAGTTTATCAAATAGACAAATATGATACCTAACTCAACCGGTGACAGGTAAATAATGAATGGAAAAGTCGTTGAGTTGAGAATTAAGTAGGGACGAATCGTGCCCTCGGTTTCCACCTGATCCACGGTATTTCCATGCGGTCTCAGCACTTGACAAAGATACTAAACTGTCAGGCAGGGACAGTAGGAAACATTCTGAGAATTTCAAGTTGCTGCCTTGCATGATCGGGACATAATTGGACTATATCCGACATTGTATCTGTCGGATATATTCCAATTATGTCCCGATCACTTCACCTTGACTCTCCGCATGGGGGCACCATGACGCCGTGTACTAAGGCATACTGCACGTCGATGGTGCGCATGTCTTCAACCAATCTACCCCTGCCTGTGCTACAGTGGGGAGGCACTATGTTGGGGAGCTGGCAGCTGCTCGTCATTGCTTGGTGTTTCTCTCTGGGTACTCCAGCTTTCTCCACCCATACAACTGTCGCCGACATAATGTGACCTTGGCTGTTAATGTGTCGTTAAAACCTAATAAATAAATCCAGTACCAGTTTTGCTCGTACAAATATTAGTACCGTCAGACAAGATTCGTTTTCTGATTAATTTCGTACTTTTCTGTACTCACCTTCCCTGAGTAAGATTGGTATACCCTTTCAATCTCAGATTTAACCCTCAAGCCCAATGAGAATGAGAATAAGTGTACCATTTGGAAATACCCAAATTATCCAACTTTGGTTTCTCTCTACTATCATTTTGGAATGGGTTAATTTGAGACACTTTGCCTTGCTATATGCAGAGATGTTTAATCAATAAATCCGGCTTTAGTTATGTTCTTGGACTTAATGAAACATGTGCTTTGGCCACTTAAAAATAGCACTGTCTGCAAAAAATGACTTTGAGTGAATACTCACTTGTCCAAAAACAAAAAGGAAAGAGCTCTTTGAGCTTTCCATAACTGCTTTCAAAAATCAATGGGGAACAAATTTTGTGTTATATGTTTTGGTGTTCCATGTTATCCAACATCAGTTTGGCCGTACAAATATGAATACCGCCAGGAAAGAAAGCACATTTTCTCAGTGGTAGACTGTTTGACTTCTATGATAGAGGTCCCGAGTTTGATCCCTATCTGGGACGACCCACGTAATGTCCTTGGGCAAGGCACTTTATCCCAGTTGCTAACATGGGGGCACGATGATGCCATGTACTAAGGCGTACTGCATGTCAGTGGTGCACATGTCTTCAACCGCTGGTACCCTGCTTCAGCGGAGCTTGAACATAATTAGAATGTTGAGCTGACAGTTGCTCGTCGATGCTCGGTGGTTCTCTCTGGGTTCTCCGACTTCCCCCACCCGTAAAACTGTCACGGTCACGATTAGCCATTGTGGATAAGTATGTGACCATAAACACCAATAAATAAATACCGTCAGGGAAACCCTCTGTGAAATCCTTCTGTCAATAAATAGCAAAGTAGTAATGTAATGCAAGAAATATTAACAAGCTCTTCAGCATCCCTTTAATCAACTCATTTTGACTTGAACTGTACCCATCACTGTGTATACTAGCTCTCTAGATGGTTCAACCATATCAAATAAACAACTAATTTGTGTGTGACAGTAACTCATATTACATGTATTTCATTGTATCTAAAACAGATATGTTGGAAACATTGTGAAATCATGGAGTAGGAAGCTTACCCTCGTTTGTTGACAAATCCCACACATTCACAAACAGACAGAATGATAGAGAATAAATTAATTATTGATATTTAAGGTCACTTTCAGCATCTACAGCTATATCATGACCATAATATAGGTATTTATTCAAGTCCAGGTATTTATTGCATAGGCGTACAGGGCTATTTTTCAGGGGGAGGGGGGGAGGGAATGAACCCTTTTAGCCCGAAAAAGTTGAATCTCAGGAGGAAATGCCAAATGTGGGTATGGGACGGGGGAGGGGGGGGGTCTCCCTCCCATTGAGTACCTGGAGAGAACCACTGAGCAATGGCAAGCGACTCAGACTCCCCAACATACTAACTCCACAAAAGCAGGGTTAGCATTGGTTGAAGACAAGTGCACCCTCAAAGTGCCCTTAGTACACATCGCCATCATGCCCCCCCATCCCCCCCCCCCCCCACCACGTGGGAAATTAAATTGGGATGAAGTGTCTTGCTCAAGGACACAATGTGGTTGCCACAGGCATGATTCGAACCGAGGACTTCTTGGATTGCAACAATCATCTCTACCTTCTGAGCCACCATGCTCCCATAATATGCAGTAATAGAACTCTTTATATGTACTTGTGTGATTATAAATGAATAATATTAACGTGGATACGGTTCCACTGAATCAACTTGTACAGTATAATGGTCAGTTTAATTGCAACTTCTAAGTGATGAGATAGGAAAACAGCATTTTGTGTGGAAAACCAAAATGTTTTGTGGTCATTTCTGGCAACTAAATTGTCCGAAATTTTCTGGCATATTGGCTGAAAAATCGGCTCCTCTTGACTGAGAGGTGGGTTGGGGCACAGTCCTTCATGAAACCCCAGCCTGAACGCCCATAATTCATATGTACTAATTTTTTTCCAAAGCAGAAAGGACATCGCTTGTTTTGTTTTCTATGAAAATATTCTGTAATTATTCTGTAATTATTGAAGAGCAAATTTTGTGTTAAATGTTTTGGTGTCCTGCTGTATCTCAAATATCTGTTTTGGCTGCATGAAAACTAGTAACATCACAAAAAACTTTGATTTCCACTAAATTTTCTGTTTTCAAAACTGATCGATAGTTACAATACAGTTTGCATTTTTACATTAAAAAGTTGGGAAAGCCCGTAATTTGTCCAACAAATTACAATTCTCTAGTTTATTTATTTATTGGTGTTTAAGGTGACATACTTATGCACAATGGCTAATCATAACCGTGACAGTTTTACGGGTGGAGGAAACCGGAGTATCCGGAGAGAACCACCGAGCATCAACAAGCAACTGTCAGCACCTCAACATTCTAACTCTGTTCAAGCAGGGTTACTGCGGTTGAAGACATGTGCACCATCAACATTCAGTACGCCTTAGTACACGGCATCATCGTGCCCCATGTAGACAACCGGGTAAAGTGCCTTGCCCAAGGACACAACGCAGGTCATCCTGGACAGAGATCGAACTCGAGACCTCTAGCATAGAAGTCCAACAGTCTACCACTGAGCCACCGTTCTAACTGACAACATGGATATAAACAATTGACTGGACTTGACTTTATATCCATGTTTCAGTCACTATTAACCATTGTTCAGAAATATTTGACCTTAAACACCAGTAAATAAATAATTACGGTAAAGGGTTGACATAATGCCACACATGACACAAAATGGATTGCACCACCTTCAACGGGACTCCAGGTGAATTCTAATGAATTGGGGAAAATTTCGAGAGGTTCACTGACAGAGTGAGGGTGACTGCATATGAGAATACTCTGTGTATCCGATTACACATGACAGGTGTTGCACATTTGTTATAAAAATCAAAGTATACTAGAAATATAATTTATTTATATATGTATCACAGAATCACATGTGAACAGGGAATCTGGACAGCCACCTGCTGATCATGATAACACAGACGACTATGATAGACTTCTGGCAATGCACCTAGCACAGGATTTAAATGGATCAGATGATGATTTGGAAGACATAATCAGACGCCTTGAGAAAGATACTCCAAACACTCGACAACCAGATAATATTGAAACCAGTAATACAAATAGACCTCCAACTGGTGTGTATGATTTTTTTTTGTTTTCAATCAAAAGTTTGAAGTTGTTCATCAGTTTGTCTATTTACTCATTATGATTTGCTTTTTCTGAACTTTTAATTCTCTTGTTGGAAGCCCAGGAAGTGCAGTAGTGCTTGTTTACTGTGAGCAGCATATTAACAACTAGCTAAACTTGTCTTTATAGTTATGATGTGTTCATGATATCGAATGCTGAAAGCGACTTGGAACATAATTAAATTAATAAATAAATAAAAATAAATAACTTTACCAAATACACACTGTATAAAAAATTTGGGTTTTTTTTTAATATTTTTGTTTCAAATTTTTCTAAATTTCAATGAATCCATATCATGTGACCCTCACTGGGATGGGCTTTAGATTGGTCTAATTTAGGGACACAGGATTTGAGTCAAAAATGTCCACAAAATATGAGAAACTTCATGATTAGTCAATTTACATACAAATAGAATATAATACATGGCTTTCTAAGACCTATTTTGCAAGGTGCAAAAGTATTTCTTAAGAAATGTCTTCATTTTAGAATGTTACAACAAGCTGTTGGTAGCCATCTCCAAATTCGGGGACACCCTTTACCAGCTTGAATTTGGGGTAATATAAGACATGAGCTTGACAAGCTTTCTCCATTGAGGGGGTCACATGATATGGTTTTGTAGAAAACTTTTGAAATTGCTCAATTTGCAAATTATGTGGGTCGATGGAGCCGATTCATAAGTTAAAGGGTCAAGTACCAAGGCAGATCTCATCAGCCTAAAATAATTATTATCTCTTATTATTCTTGGAGTTTCTTCTGTCAAGCTGATGCTGCTATGTGACTCACTCTTAGAAAGTGCATTCAGATCCCACGTGGCAAGGAAGCTCTGTTTTACTGATAAAATAGGACCCAGCAACAAATACTTGTGGTGGAAGTCCACTAAAATGTGCCAAATGGGTATAAAATGTTTGGCTAAACTTGAAAAATAAATAAATAAATACCCCATAAATAAATAGTACATGGGCTTTCCAACAGTGTATTATCTTACAGCAAGCAGTTGTTAGAAAACCAAGATATGCTATGATATATTTCCCTTTCTAGAAAGGTTCACTGAGACAGTTAGCCCTTTTCCTAATGTGAGTAGTAGTGTTGAAACAACAAGAAAATTTTCGAGCTAACTTGTCGCCAACTGTAAGTTAACTTAAAGTCATCTACTCATTCCCCACTACTTACAGTACAATCCGAATGGAACTCCCTGTATCAAGTTAGAGTGCCTCCATATGTTGTGTGATCAGAGTTAATTATGAAATGGCAGTGATGAATCCCTGATCAATCAGATAAAAGCAACAGGACAATCAATGTTGACACTCTTGTCATCTGTTACTGCCTGTCAGAATTAATTTTTCATGTGTGTGAATTCCTGAATTTATTGTTATTAGGGTGTCTGTGATAATTAGGGGATAACTATGTTGTATTTGATTGTTTGGGGCCATAAACAATGGTTTTACTGTCACAAATTGAGTTTTGCTGGCGACACGATATTTGCAACAGTAAAACCATTGTTTACAGCCCAAACAATCAAATACAACATAGTTATCACCATTCTAATATAATTCAGCTGAAAACGGGTAAAGTGTTTTTTTATCTCCCAACTATAAAACAATGGCATGGCGGGGGTCGAACCCACGCCGAGAGAGTTTCCTTCGGTACTTAGATGCAACTATCTGATATAAAACAATGCCTTGTTGAAGGCAACAATGTAATTTAAAAATACAGTCTTCATAACGTCATTTGGGAGTTCTGAACGAAATCACCAAATATACTTTATGCTGCCACTATACCAATAGTTCCAAACGGTTTAGTCATTTTATGAGCAATAACAAAATATATTCATATTTGTACTGACAAAATTTATCACGTTTAAATGTTTTTGACACTCTGAAAACAAAAAAGTGATGGCTTGTGAAATTACGCTACTGGTATTGGCATAATTGTTGCAGAACGAATAGTTCACCTCTCTCAGTGGTAAAAGCATTGCTGTAGCTGCACATGTTGGTGCCACGAACGCAGACGACAAATTCAAAAATGAATGGACCACTTGCACTTGAAGTCGATGTTATAAAAAAAAATTGCTATTTATATATTATAATATCACTGACGTGTTCCACACGGTTACTGTTAAGCCTGTCGGAATCAGTTTTTTCAACTTCTTTCATTTCAATTTTCATTACTCATCAGTCTCTAACAAACCTCTTCCGCATTAATATTAAAGTTTTCAACTTCATCCACATTAATCTCAATTAATTACAAGACAGATAGAAAACTTCGTCTTTATTTTTACAGAAAGTCAAAGCACCCACAGTGTTTATTTACCTTGGATACGGAAGTCAATGACTCCAAATGGAACGAAAATAGAATGCCCACAAATACATGTTGAATTACCTGAAATAGTTTTCGACAACACAAAATTTCCGACAGGTTTACGCCGACTTTACTGTCGCAAAGTTTCTTGATTAACCAATCAAATTTCAAGAGTTATAGTAATTGTATTAGAATGATGTGTTTGGTACACACTTCAGAATGTATTGTTTGGACGTCAATCTTATTCAAGGCAA
Organism: Pictodentalium vernedei; assembly: GCA_031216915.1. Lineage (NCBI taxonomy): Eukaryota > Metazoa > Mollusca > Scaphopoda > Dentaliida > Dentaliidae > Pictodentalium > Pictodentalium vernedei. Next base: position 369,079,736 of record CM062294.1, on the reverse strand, counting down.
CCCAAGTTTATTCTGTAAAAAATGTGAGTGAAAATTTTGACTGACTGCACAGTATCAGTGTGGCTGCTGATTAAAGGCCATACCTATCCGATGACACATTTAAATTTAATTCAATGCCAAGAAGGCATGTGCACTTGATGTCAATTTAGTATTTACCCAAATTCTGTGTGTGACTGGTAATCCTGCACTAAGGAATTTGAGAGGTGCAAATACAAGTTGACCATTGAAGACAGATGTTGCACATTCATGTGATCATAATCATATGTGCACACTAAAAAACTTGTGAGAGCTTAATTTTGTGTGCACCATGGAGCACTTGATGCAAGTAAATGCCTTTCTCTTCTATGTACTGGAGCGAAGAAATTTAAAATGTTCTCACAAATCACTGGAAATGATGATTAACAATACTGTTAAAGTATGATCCAGTGGTCAGATTTAAGGGATCTGAGGGCTTCAAGTTTCTCCTGTTTGGTAATCATCAGTGGATCTCATCAGGGCTGTGATTAATTAGAAATGAATGCCTCGTAATGATCCCAGTACTGTCAAACAGGATTGATTGATGGGTTAAATTCCTATTTGCATTGTCAGAAAAATGTGCATCTCGTAATTTTGATATTTTTACACTGCAAACCAATGGCCCAGACTAGCTGGTGCTTAACTCAAAGTTATTAAGGGCCAAACACAAATTTTGAACCCCCCCAATCCCCAAAATTTGCTTGCAAAACTGACAATTAAAAGTCCTATCTGGCCCTCCATACATTTACTCTCTGCGCATGCGCAGACGTCAGGAAGTGACCGGAATTGGCGCCAACATCATTCTTTGTTTGGGCCTAAAGTCATCAACAATGAAATGACATCTGTGCTTTAAAATCTCCTTTTTTGAGGATGCCAGACACAAATCAATGCAAGAATTGGTGGATACAAGGCTGTTATTGGATGAAGGAAGTGTTCAATGGTGATTTTGGACATTCAGGGCTGTAACTTTATAATATTTATAAAATTATTTTATGTTTACCAGTTTCGGGACGTATGCCTGACGTCATCATTTTAAAAATGATTTTTCCACTGTTTGTTAAGTATTCCTTCCCTATCCTTCCATGAACCCTTCCTGTTAAACTCTTCAGCATTTTGGCTATTTTTTATTGAAATTTTTTATTAAAAATCTTGGGAGTTTAACATTTATTACAGAATATTATTCTGTTTCTTCCCCAGGGTTACGTCCTCACTCTAGGGGTTTTGGGCCGTTTAGTCTTGCATATTCTATCCGATGTATCGTTTTTTCTTCATATGAAGATCTAGCTTTGCATCTGATAGCATTTCAATTGGTTCTGACTTTGGGCCTTTTTGTGTGCCTGATGTCTTGTTTACATTGACGTTGTTTACATTGTCAAAGTCATCATATATAGGTAGTTTTTTATGTGTACCCATACTATGTATGGTACATATAATATCGGCATCCGGGGTGACCATCCATCGTTCGCCCATCCTTTGTCCGTCCGTCCATCTGTCCGTCTGGCGTCCGTATCCATTTCTTTGGCATTCAGTAACTTGAAAAATATTGCTTGGATTGTCAAGTTACTTTATATTTGTGTTCAGGTTACTGATGTGCCGAGCTGTATAGTTTTTGGTGTAAATCAGATAATTTGATCCTGAGATATTAACCCTTTATCCTTCAAATTGAAAATTCCTCCAATCCCTTTGGCATTCGATAAGTTGAAAAATATTGCTTGGATTGTTTAGTTACTTTATATTTCTGTTCAGGTTACTGATTTGCCAAGCTGTATAGTTTTTGGTGTAAATCTGATGATTTGATCCCGAGATATTAACCCTTTATCCATCAAATTGAAAATTCCTCCAATCCCTTTGGCATTCGATAACTTGAAAAATATTGCTTGGATTGTCAAGTTACTTTATATTTGTGTTCAGGTTACTGATGTGCCGAGCTGTATAGTTTTTGGTGTAAATCTATTATTTTGTTCCTGAGATATTAACCCTTTATCTTTCAAATTGAAAATTTCTCCAATCCCTTTGGCATTCGATAACTTGAAAAAATATTGCTTGGATTGTCAAGTTACTTTATATTTGTGTTCAGGTTACTGATGTGCCGAGCTGTATAGTTTTTGGTGTAAATTGGATAATTTGATCCCAAGATATTAACCCTTCATCCTTCAAATTGAAAATTCCTCCAATCCCTTTGGCATTCGATAACTTGAAAAATATTGCTTGGATTGTCTAGTTACTTTATATTTGTGTTCAGGTTACTGATGTGCCGAGCTGTATAGTTTTTGGTGTAAATCTGTTATTTTGATCCTGAGATATTAACCCTTTATCCTTCAAATTGAAAATTCCTCCAATCCCTTTGGCATTCGATAACTTGAAAAATATTGCTTGGATTGTCAAGTTACTTTATATTTGTGTTCAGGTTACCGATGTGCCGAGCTGTACAGTTTTTGGTGTAAATCTGATAATTTAATCCCGAGATATTAACCCTTTATCCTTCAAATTGAAAATTCTCTAATCCCTTTGGCATTCGATAACTTGAAAAATATTGCTTGGATTGTCAAGTTACTTTATATTTGTGTTCAGGTTACTGATGTACCGAGCTGTATAGTTTTAGGTGTAAATCTGTTATTTTGATCCTGAGATATTAACCCTTTATCCTTCAAATTGAAAATTCCTCCAATCCCTTTGGCATTTGATAACTTGAAAAATATTGCTTGGATTGTCAAGTTGCTTTATAATTGTGTTCAGGTTACTGATGTGCTGAGCTGTATAGTTTTTGGTGTAAATCTGATAATTTGATCCAGAGTTATTAACCCCCTTTATCCTTCAAATTGAAAATTTCTCCAATCCCTTTGGCATGAGATAACTCAAAAAATATCAATCCGATTGTCATGTTACTTTATATATTTATTCAGGTTACTGATGTGCTGTGCTGTATAGTTTTTTATGTAAATCTGATAATTTGCTTCGGAGATATTAACCCTTTATCCATCAAATTAGACACTCCTCCAATCCATTTCTATATGTACCCATACCTTGTATGGTGTACATAATGTCAGCATCCGTGGTGGCCCTCCGTCATACAGCTTTCTAGTAGTTGCGCGTATGGGTACACATCTGATGATTTCATCGGCCTATTTTTATATTCTATTACTGTAGTATACTGTAGGATACATGGATTGTTATTCCGGTAGTGTAGCTCAAAAATTTTGGATTTTGTCCACACTTAGGTTCTGTCGGGATGTCCTTGGGCTCTTAATGTTCCCTTTGGGAACTTGGGCGTTTTTTCAAAAATTTTTGTTTACAAAAAATATTTTGAATTTAATTATGATTGCTATTATTCAAGTATCTCAGTTATATTATATATTGTGGAGTTTGGAGGACTGATATCGACTTTAGTTGATACACTCATGCGGACTCTTGTCATTCTTGTGTTGCACTGGGATGACTGTTGTTGGAGTCAGGTGTCAAAGTGCGTTGTTGGTGATGAGGTTCTGAGGATCAGAGCCTCTCACTGCGTTTTAATTTATTCTGTCAGTTTCTATTTCAGAGGAACATGAACATGGTGATGATATTCTGACACCCATCCAAGTGTGCTACCGTAGTCACGCTGCAGTGCTCATTATTGCAAGAGTTAGGGCCTTTCGTTAATGGTTTTAATCGCTTGCAAGCAGCTAGCTCGACCGGTGAAGCAGTACTCCGTCTGTGGGTGCCGTGATGCCGGGTAAGTCCGTTGCGGTCTAAGAAGTGGATTGGGTAGAGCGAGCACTATAATACAAAAAGCTCACCCAGCAACGACAGAAATAGGAAGGAAGTCAGCAAGTTTTTGTACTCGGCGAGGTCTGATAGACCACAAGCGGGAGAGGCCCCCTCTCTAATCTAGCAACGTCTGGGGTCAGATGTTGTTTTGAGAAACTTGCACAAGCTAGAGCATATGTCCGCCCTCCACTCGGGACTCTCTGTTTAGTCTGCAGCCGGGGTCGGCTTCAGTCAAGGCTTCTTCCGCTACGTTTCACAAGGCCGAAATGAAGTTTTCTGGTTGGAAACTTGCACGAGACGGAGCATATGTGCGCCCGCAGCTCGGGACGCTCCGTCTAGTCTGCAGCCGGGGTTGGCTTCCGTCACAGCTTCCTCCGCTACATTATTTAAGCACACACGATCACATCCTAGCTACCCGACTATGGATATCCAGCCTGTTGCACGAAGAAGGAACCACTCTTTGCCCATGAAGTCGGACCATCCGGTAGCTAGGGAGATGAGGCCTTGATCATCGGAACGTTCGGAGAAAGGATCCGTTTCCGACACACTATCCCAGGAGCAGCATGCGGCTAAGGAACGGAAAACCTCTGCTCCTCAGGCCTCGATGACAGACTTGCTGTCGCAGATTGCGCAGCTGTTCGCAGCATCCCAGCAAGTGCAGTTAAGCCTCCCTCAGACTCAGAATATGAGCTGTCGGACGGTTCTGGGTCAGTCCAGTCATCTGTTCACGCAGATGCAATGGACCGAGATTCGCAACTGATTCTCTTGGATGGTGAAAGGGATAAGGAAGAGGATTACCCTTCCCTTTCAGAACAGTACATGGTTGCGATGGCTTTCATCCATCAATACTTCCCTGATTTTGTTTCGCCGAATCAGAATGCTGCGACGACAAGAGAGAAACCACTGGCGTCGTTAGGCGCAGACTATATCCGGACAAAGGAGGAAGTCCTTTCTTTTCCGGTTCAGTTTATGCAGGTGTCGCACGCCTTTGGCCATATAGACGACGCCATATTTATCCTCTTGAGTGCGAGGAAGAAGGTGGTTTCTTATCTTCATCTTCCGTATACATACCGTTTTTGGACCACGTTCATTTAAAAACTGTCGGGGAAGATGTTCAGAGAGTTCTTCAGCATTTGGATGAGCAGGCCGGGGATCTAGAGGTATCCTTACCTGTATCATTCACTATTCGCTCAGACACAATTGAGACGGCAATTTTTTCAAATAGAGCGAATTTGGACGTTATGTCTTACGTAGATCATCTTACAAGAGCCATGGTGCAGCGTCTTTTAAAGGAAAGGAATTTGAGGACGTTTGTACCCCTCTTTGAGTTCTTTCCAGGACAATTATGTATACCACGTATAACTCTGCCCTAACAATGGCTAATCTGGGGTTAATCAGACGTAATGCTGCCTTTGCGTCGTCGTCACTGATAAGATGACAAGGTGAAAAGCTCTCTCCGAGTCGCTCCAGTTTCTGGACATTTTATTTTAGACGACTAGCTTTCGTTAGTCTATGAACAGGCTACTAAGAAAGCATCTAGTGCTCTGCTTTTGAAGTCGGCCCACTTCAGCAGACAAGAGTAAGGAGGGCGTTCCAGACAAAAATTGTCAAAAGGAAACTCCTCACGAGGGTACAAGAAACCCTCTTATAATTACTTTGGAGGTCGTCAGTATAGCGACTCGGGAAAGGGGCATAGATCTGATTGGTACTATAGGTCAGATGCCCCTAGGCCGATGAGACGAGGTTTTTCACGGGGAGGACGTGGTTCTTCCTCCCGTAAGCCTCGCAGGTCATACAGGTGATGGTTTAGACCTCTATTGCTGGCCAGTTGGCAGAAGGTTATCAAGATCCGCAAAAAACTGGATAATAATCACGGAAGATCAGTGGGTGAGAAGTCTAGTCTCGGACGGCTATCATTCCGAGTAATAACCCCACTAACACGTTGTCTGCGTTGGACAAATCTTACATCAAATTCTTGCATAAGAGAGTTTTTCCTACCGGAGGTATAAGCTCTCTTATCCAAGGAAGCAATACAGGTTGTCGAGAATCAGGATTCTCAAGATTTCTACAGCTACCAGTTCCTCGTATTGAAGCCAGACGGCTCGTTCCAACCGGTAATAGACTTGAGCTGGATAACAAGCTTATCGTGGCTCCAAAAGTTTATTTATGGAAATCATTCAGTCGGTAAAAGCGAGCGTTTGAGTGATCGACTATGCGGCAAGCATAGATCTAAGGATGCGTAGTTTGATGTTCTGGTACATCCGTCATTCTAAAAGTACCTGTGGTTCGCCATACAAGGGAAGGTGTATCAGTTCAGAACAATATGCTTTGGTCTGAATCTGGTCTCCTGGGTGTTTCACTCGAATAATGAACTCAGTAATGTCTTACAAGCTCTTATGTCTGCGGTAACGTCGTCTTACTTGGACGACCTTCTTCAGGGATACGGCAACAGAATTATTCTTCAGAACGATGTTCAGAGTCTGCTTCTATTACTCCGACGTCTCGGTTTCTTCGTAAACAAGAAAAAGTTGGATTTAGCTCTGTACAAGTCATCTGTTCACTTGAGATTGACTTTTGAGACTCACAACAATCTGGTTTGTCTGCTGTTACCCAGAGCGAAGTTAGTCAGTAGTTGTTATGCTCACTTTTGTCTACACTCAGACGCATTAATAGTGAGGGAATTCATGCGACTGTTGGAGCTGTGCAGAGCGGTTGTGGATCTCATTCCGATGGGCCGTCTGCGTGCACGTCCCCTCCAGATATTCTTTACTCAGAACTGGAGTGGGATGACGTTTTTGCTTGAACCAGTATTGTTTTAACGGACCTAGTAAAACAAGGGTTCAAATTGGGCAGATATTCAGTGGTTAACTCTGGGAGTTCCGCTGCAACTGCCAGATCTGGCTTTCACGATTATGACGTTTGTGAGTCAGACGGGTTGGGGCGTGACCCTAAGACCCGCAGTCTGGAAGTGTCAGGGTCTTTGGGACCCTCGGTTCCAGGAGAAACACAAACATCAAAGAGATGATGTCAATATGGCTAGCGCTACAACATTGGATTCACATAATCACGGACGTCCATGTTCAAATTTGGTCGGACAACTCGACAGTACAGTGGAGCCCACTTAATTGGATATCTCTTAATTGTATATCCCTGTTAATTGAATATAATTTTTGAACACAAAACCATTTACCATACCTTCAGTACAAATTTGATCTGTTAATTGCATATGGGTTGTAGAGTAAACTCCTGTTAATTGTATATAACTTTTTGTAATATGTCAAAAAAATTACTGTGACACACACCAAATTCCCCTTATTTATCAACCTTTTTGGCCTCACTACATCCAATACAGGCATTTATTCTATTATATCTTGTTTGACAGAGCTCTATGAGCTCTGTCAAACAAGATATAATAGAATAAATGCTCAGTTTACCTCCAGAACACAGGAAACTGACCAAATCCCTGTTAATTGTATACTCCTGTTAATTGAATAATTTTCACTGGCAAAATGGATATTCAATTAAGAGGATTCTACTGTAGTAGCATACATCGGGAACCAGGGCGGCACCCATTCATTTCCGTTATGCCAACTAACGAAGAAAATTTTCCTATACATCATGAATCAACATGTTCATCTTACTATCCATCCTATACCGGGTTGTCTGAATGTACTAGCAGACTCGCTCTCTCGGAAAGGTTGCCTGTTGCAATTGGAGTGGACACTCAACAAGCGAGTATTTGGGCAAATTTGCTACCAGAGGGATCGCCCCATGATAGATCTGTTTGCGACGCACCGGAACAATCGGTTACCGTCGTTCGTGTCGCCATGCCCAGACCATTGAGCGTATGCAGTAGACGCTCTGCAGCCTCTGCCGATCTCATGGGGATGAATGATAGGATACGCGTATCCTCCAATTCTGTTGATTCAGTAGATTATGTTTAAGATCAAACAGTCTCATTGTGAATCCTACTAGTAGCACCTCGGTCGTCACAGAAACCTTGGATCAGTCTTCTCAAATGTCTGTTATGAGACATTCCCCGGAAGCTTCCTCCACGAGAGGACCTTCTTTATCAGGGGAAGTTTCCCCCCCCCCCCCCTTCCCCCACCTCCCACCACCACCAATGTGTTTAGAGGCAATTATCGGGCAAGACGTAGTTTTCTTCCCGCAAGTCTCGTATGAGTTTAAATACATACATGCATTTCATGACTTCTCGATTGGCGGCTGGGTCATGTTCTATGGCGACCTCATGGGCACATCCACTTTTTAGTTGGTTGGTTTCCTGTTAGGGCCCTGCGAATCACAAATTTTCAGCGAATCGAATTTGCAAAATCGAATCGAATTTGTGAAATCGAATCGAATTTCGTTGTTAAGAAATACGATGTCGGGCGGAATTTTTCTCCTCGGATAACTTCCTTTTTATATGCTCGCTGTACATGTTCGAACTGATCATAGAAAAAGGTTGAAGAATATAATGAACACCATAATTCACATTCCTGTAGTAGCCTAGGATGTTTATTTTTCGTGCAATACGAGAAGGTTATTCCCATTCGTTAACGCCTCGTGGGAATAATCCTCCGCATGTTACTCAGAAATAACCATCGTTACTAGCCTTCGCTGAAATAGCTTGTGCGTGCAACGCTGGGTGTTTCTTGAGAAGGTGGTTCCATAGGGGTGTCGTCGTGCCGGTTGAGTGTGCTTTATACACAACATTGCACTCAATACACGTGTAAGTCTCTGCGGGTTTATCGTGCATAAAATATTTGTGGACCGCGGATTGAGGCTGGTTTGATGCCATATTGAAGAATGAAGTCACACAACGTTCTAAAGAGTATAATTCCACAGAACAGAGTGACGCTCGATTCAGGCTAGCAAATGTTCGAATCCTTACCTTAGCATTCACATGCTTATTGGTGAACAACATAGTTCAGTGAGTTGTCGGCATCGCTTTGAAATTACCGTTTGAGTGACTTGCGCTCTTCTCTGCGTAATCTACATTGCCACAATTTATTCGCAGACCAGTGTCGGCAAAAAACCTTTGATGTATTGTAACCGCCTGTCTACTCACGAAAAAAAAAATGGAACACAGTGTTGAATGAAGTTATGCATTGATCTAGTGATTACTTGAGTGTACCAATGGGACATTTGCGACAAAATAACGTATAACATATGATGGATCCAGATCGCGTTGTTATTAATATGCGCGCTTTAATTCATCAATTTCAACGGGTGATAAATATGGGAAATCTGAGGGTTAACACATTCGAATTACTATGTTTGAATCGAATTGAATCGAACAATGAAGTTCAAATCGAATTTCGAATCGAATTTCGAATATTCGCAGCCCCCTATTTCCTGTGATTGTTCGTCTATATGTCATATACTAGCGCATAATTCATCATAAATAAATTGCTAGTCTCTGGTACCTCGGAGGCTGCATAGCCAGTTAACTGGTATTCAGATGATTACATGCGGGTTTTCAATGCTCGCATTATAATGATTTATTAGGCACACACATTATTGTATGTTATGGACCTTAGAAATTATTAATTATTTCGGGGGCGGTCCGGGTCGACCCTGTTAATTATACCTACTTCCATTTCTAGATCCAGGTTTCAATTAATGTCGGTACTCAATCGAATACACCTTGTTTACACTCGTATATTCGTACGTTTATAGTGTCATAGATATCGGATAGTATACATCAGGGAGTGTTGTTACTGGAATTTATTATACGCCTGAATGGGGTCGCCTTTGGGTTACCACGGAAGTGTGCCACTTTCCAGAGATCGTTCATTGTGGTTCTATTGGACATGTGTATGTTATATATTATATCTCCTGTTTTCGACCTATTTGCGTATGCAGAGTCTGGTGTACATTATATAGCGGGCGATATTAACTACCGCTATCGTCGCTTTAGCATTAGCCTCTGAAGTGGCATTAAGCACCATTTATTAATAATAATTAATACCTGAGTGCCTGTTCGACGAATATTTATATTGTTTTTTGGTACCGCTTTTTACTGATTCCAGAGCTCTCCCCTCTTTCATTTTGAAGATTCCTTCAAAAGAAAGGGGGGGTGATTTTTTACCTCTCCTCCGGCTTGATAGGTATGTAACTATGAGTGAAGCTGTTTTGTCCGTAATTATATCCTGCATACAGCTGGAGTTTTATTGTATATGGCATATGTTTGTGAGGGATATTCTCTCATTCTCATATACGCCATCCTAATTTTTGGTGCTTAGTCCGGGCTAACCTTAAAAATTGGGATCTCGTTACATCGAATTAGCATAGTCTTCATGCTAAGTATACAGAATTACTTGAACTGGGCTCCTTTTTTGTATGATATGTCTTCTCTATTACTGTATAGAGAGACATACATGTAATTCCTAATAATTTTAATCTCCTTTCACCTTGGATTACAGGATTGGAACTGTGTTGATCTACTAATTCTGGAGTCCTAGGCCCTCCACCTTTTTACTATTCAGCTAGTCTGGACCATTGGTTTACAGTGTAAAAATGTTATAAATTTAAAGTAATTTGTATATTTTTATACTTACCAATAGACCATTCGGAGATGGCCCTCCCGTGAGTGGGCACTCATACCTCCCCGCTGAATTTTTATGCAGTACTCTTTTCTACAGTGAATGATGTTGGCGCCAATTCTGGTCACTTCCTGACGTCTGCGCATGCGCTCAGAGTAAATGTATGGAGGGCCAGATAGGACTTTTAATTTTCGGTTTTGCCAGAAAATTTTGGGGGTTCAAAATTTGTGTTTGGCCCTTAATAACTTTTGAGTTAAGCACAAGCTAGTCTGGGCCATTGTTAAGTATAAAAATATACAAATTACTTTAAATTTATAATATTTCGCCACCTGTGTTTGAAGGTTTAAGGCTAAGAGTTACTGACATATGTCTTATATCCAATACACATTTATAATATTTTTCTTCCAGATGAGTTTCTACCATGTGAGTTTTGTGATGAAGTTTTTTCACCAGATATGCTAGCTTTGCATCAGGTAACCACATCTTAAAAAATCATTTACCGTACTAACCCAGGTATAAGCCCATTACCAAATATTTTTCAGACTTCAGTTTCAGAGTCCCCTCTTTGTAAATCTCCAAATTCCTGACATTGTAATGACAGCAATGTTGACAGCCATGCTGATACATGTAAGTTGTTTCAACAAAAAAGAACCCTTTACCAACGAACATTATATCAAAATTTGTTATTATCCCCCGTCAAAATGAAGTTTGCGGGGCATATGGAAATGGGTTATATCTGTTTGTCTGTTCAATCATCCATCCATCCATAACAACTGTGGAGCTTCATTTCTCAGTCAGTGGATGTTGGATTTAAATGAACTTTGGTATCCTGATAGACCACCACAGGGGAAAGGATATTCACAAGTAACAGGGGTTTTTTTCTGGAGTTTTCCACTTTTCCCGAGCCCAAAACTCGAAAACCTTTATCACAGTCTACAGGTCATATTTATGGAGGAATTTCATTGTAACTTGGTAGGATGACTCCATATAATGTCTAGATGAGAATGTCCCCTATTGGTCGTGATCGGTCAAATGTGATGGCAACAGGGGCCAAGGCCCAAAAACCTTGAGCACAGTCTACAGGTTGTATTTATGAAGGGATTTCATTGTAACTTGGTAGGATGACTCCAGATAATTTCTAGATGAGAATTCCCCCCTTTTGGTCACGATCGTTCAACTTTGATGGCTGCCCAAGCCCCAAACTTGAAAACCTTTAGCACAGACTACAGGTCGTATTTATGAAGGGGTTTCATTGTAACTTTTTGTTTTGTTCTTTTTTTTATTGGCATCACTAGAAAAATAGTACATTATGTAAGATTACAACAAAATGAGATTTTTACAGTATAATGTATATACAGAGCAGTTCTCCAATTATTCAAAGAATGCATCAGTTAGGTAGCTCCATTTTTCCCTAATACGCTCAGCCTTGCTGATTGTGTACATGTATAGAGAATACTTTTTATTTTTTTTGTAGGATTTTATAACTCTTGCTAGATCTGAGAAAGAGGGGATGGTATTACTTCGACTGCAGGTGTAAATATGCTTTTTGTAGATGAGGAGACAGGTATTCCAGATATTTGGATAGGCATGCTCGGAAGTAGAGCCTAAAATTATTTCTCTTTTATTAATGTTTAGTTGAATTTGTGGATCCGGATTAAGGTTAACCTTTTCCACTAGTGAAAGTAAAACTGTTTTTGAGAAAGAACAATCGTAAAATAGATGTGCGGTCCTTTCTTCCGTATTTCCACAGAATGAGCACAGCTCTGTTTCCGAAAGCCCACATTTAAAGAGTCTAGATTTTGTGAATAGGATTTTGTGGTTAATCTTATATTGTAAACTTTGTAGATATTTATCATCTGTTTCCCTAAAAGTTTGTAAATATATTGCCAATCATTATGGTCAAGATTTTCGTCCAATGTGGTGTTCCATTTCTCTTGGGTATGTGTAGGTTTTTGTGATACTTTATTAAGAAATATGGGATAGAAATGGCGGTTTGCTTTAGTACAAGATATGATGTCATTTACCAAGGGATCTGAAACAACTTCAAGTTTTGTACTATTAGATATTATATTTTTCCATGACCTTGGTATTGCATTGACCACACTGAGGTAGTTGGTGAATGGTATATCAAGGTCATATTTCAGCTTAAATTCTTGAAAGTCAATAATGGATCCTGAAGCGCTATGTATATTGTTTATAAAGAAAACACCCTTTGTACACCAACGTCTGTAAAGAAACGGTTCATTATTAATTTTTATATAATTATTATAAAATGGTGGTTATGAGAGGATTTCTGTCGGGGTTGTGGGATTGCTATTTTTAGCTCACCAAAGGGAGCTAAACTTATCGCTTGCCATCCGGTGTCCGTCGTCCGTCCGGCATCGTGAACATTTTGCAAACGACTTCTCCTCTGAAACCGCTAGGTCGATTTGCTCGAAACTTGGTATGGATGTTCATTACCATATGTCAATTCAAGTTTGTTCAAATGAAATGGACATGCCCACTTGGGGCTCCATAAGGGCATAACTCCGATAGCACCCTATGCATATTGGAAAAATTACTAAAAAATCTTCTTCTCCAGCACAAGTGGGCAGAATCATTTGATATATGGTATGCAGCATTATGGGGTGGATCTGATTCAAGTTTGTTCAAATCGGCCCCCAGGGTTCATATTTGGAATCCGTAAAGGAACCCGAATTTGAACTTGGTGCATTTCAGGCAAATTTCTTTAAAAATCTTCTTCTAAAGATCCAGCAGGCAGAATCTTTTGATATTGGGTATGCAGTATGCTTAGGGGGGTGAGATTCACGTTTGTTCAAGCCACGTCCCTGGGTTGATATTTGGGTTCACTGTGGGAGCCCGAATTATAACTTAGTTCAAAATGAGGAATTTTCTTTAAAAATCTTCTTCTTCAGATCCAGCAGTCGGAATGTTTTGATATTTTGTATGCAGCATCCTTAGAGGGTGAGATTCAAGTTTGTTCAAGCCATGTCCATTGGTCCATATTTGGGATCACTGTGGGAACTCGAATTGTAACTTAGTTCAAAATCAGGAATTTTCTTTAAAATCTTCTTCAGATCCAGCAGTCGGAATGTTTTGATATTTGGCATGCGGCATCCTTAGGGGGGTGAGATTCAAGTTTGTTAAAGCCAAGTCCATAGGTTCATATTTGGGCTCCCTGTGGGAGCCCGAATTATGACTTAGTTCAATATGAGGAATTTTTCTTTAAAAATCTTATTCTTCCGATTCAGCAGTCGGAATGTTTTGATATTTGGCATGCAGCATCCTTAGGGGGGTGAGATTCAAGTTTGTTCAAGCCAAGTCCTTGAGTTTATATTTGGGCTCACTGTGGAAGCCAGAATGATAACTTAGTTCAAAATGAGGAATTTTCTTTAAAAATCTTCTGCGGAATGTTTTGATATTTGGTATGCAGCATCCTTAGGGGGATGAGATTCAAGTTTGTTCAAGCCATGTCCATTGGTCCATTTTTGGGCTCACTGTGGGAGCCCGAATTATAACTTAGTTCAAAATGAGGAATTTTCTTTTAAAATCTTCTTCAGATCCAGCAGTCGGAATGTTTTGTTATTTGGTATGCAGCATTCTTAGGGGGGGGGGGGTAAGATTCAAGTTTGTTCAAGCCATGTCCCTAGGTCCATATTTAGGCTCACTGTGGGAGCTCGAATTGTAACTTAGTTCAAAATGAGGAATTTTCTTAAAAAATCTTCTTCAAATCCAGCAGTTGGAATGTTTTGATATTTGGTGTGCAACATCCTTAGAGGGGTGAGATTCAAGTTTGTTAAAGCCAAGTCCCTGGATTCATATTTAGGCTCCCTGTGGGAGCCCAAATTATAACTTAGTTCAATATGAGGAATATTCTTTAAAAATCTTTTTTTTAGCTCACCGAAGGGAGCTAAACTTATCACTTGCCGTCCGTCGTCATCCGGCGTCGTGAACATTTTTCAAACGACTTCTCCTCTGAATCCGCTAGGTTGATTTGCTCGAAACTTGGTATGGATGTTCATTACCATATGTCAATTCAAGTTTGTTCAAATGAAATGGACATGCCCACTTGGGGCTCCATAGGGGGCATAACTCCGATAGCACCCTATGTATATTAGATAAATTACTAAAAAATCTTCTTCTCCCGCACAAGTGGGCAGAATTATTTGATATTTGGTATACAGCATTATGGGGTGGATCTGATTCAAGTTTGTTCAAATCGGCCCCCTGGATTCATATTTGGGCTCACTATAGAAGCCCAAATCGAACTTATTGCATTTCAGGCAAATTTCTTTAAAAAAATCTTCTTCTCCAGATCCAGCAGGCAGAATCTTTTGATATCTGGTATGCAACATTGTGGGGTGGATCTGATTCAAGTTTGTTCAAATCGGCCCCCTGGATTTACATTTGGGCTCACTATAGAAGCCCGAATTTGAACTTCGTGCATTTCAGGGAATTTCAGGCAAATTTATTAAAAAATCTTCTTCTCCAGATCCAGCAGGCAGAATCTTTTGATATTTGGTATGCAACATTGTGGGGTGGATCTGATTCAAGTTTGTTCAAATCGGCCCCCTGAATTCATATTTGGGCTCACTATAGAAGCTCGAATTCAAACTTGGTGCATTTCAGGCAAATTTCTTCAAAAATCTTCTTCTCCAGATCCAGCAGGCAGAATCATTTATTATTTGGTATGCAACATTGTGGAGTAGATCTGATTCAAGTTGTTCAAATCGGCCCCCTGGGTTCATATTTGGGCTCAGTATAGGAGCCCAAATTTGAACTTAGTGCATTTGAGGCAAATTTCTTTAAAAATCTTCTCAAGATCCAGCAGGCAGAATCTTTTGATATTGGGTATGCAGCATGCTTAGGAGGGTGAGATTCAAGTTTGTTCAAGCCAAGTCCCTGGGTTCATATTTGGGCTCACTGTGGTAGCCTGAATTATAACTTAGTTCAAAATGAGGAATTTTCTTTAAAAATCTTCTTCTTCAGATCCAGCAGTCGGAATGTTTTGATATTTGGTATGCAGCATCCTTAGGGGGGTGAGATTCAAGTTTGTTCAAGCCATGTCCCTAGGTCCAAATTTGGGCTCACAGTGGGAGCCCAAATTATAACTTAGTCAATATGAGGAGTTTTTCTTTAAAAATCTTCTTCTTCAGATTCAGCAGTCGGAATAGTTTGATATTTGGTATGCAGAATCCTTAGGGGGTGAGATTCAAGTCTGTTAAAGCCAAGCCCCTGGGTTCATATATGGGCTCACTCTGGGAGTTTGAATTGTAACTTAGTTCGAAATGAGGAATTTTCTTAAAAAACCTTCTTCTTCAGATCCAGCAGTCGGAATGTTTTGATATGTGGTGTGTAGCATCCTTAGGGGGGTGAGATTCAAGTTTGTTAAAGCCAAGTCCCTGGGTCCATATTTGGGCTCCCTGTGGGGGCCCGAATTATAACTTAGTCAATATGAGGAATTTTTCTTTAAAAATCTTCTTCTTCAGATTCAGCAGTCGGAATGTTTTGATATTTGGCATGCAGCATCCTTAGGGGCTGAGATTGAAGTTTGTTCAAGCCAAGTCCCTGGGTTCATATTTGGGCTCACTGTGGGAGCCTGAATGATAACTTAGTTCAAAATGAGGAATTTTCTTTAAAAATCTTCTTCAGATCCAGCAGATGAATGCTTTTGATATTTGGTATGCAGCATCCTTAGGGGGGTAAGATTCAAGTTTGTTCAAGCCATGTCCCTATTTCCATAAAAATTTGTCTCTCATGACTTCATTCCTTTGTAGTGTTGATGAACCATGTCTAACTGAATGTGACCCCAAATACTTCTTTGAACCACATAGGCCGGTGAGCGATTAAGGCTCCTTGGGGCCTCTTGTTTAAGAGAGCCCATACATTAAGCATGTTTTTCCAGAAAGGGTCTATATAATTTGAAACACTGAGTATACCATGTTTATTCGAAAGACCACATTTTGCTCCCGCCAAATTTTTAGCTCAACTTGACAAAGTCAAGCTTAGCTATTGCCATCACTTCTCGTCCATCGGCGTACATACGTTAGTATGTTAGTACGTTAGTACGTACGTCCACAATTTCCTTTGGCACACCTCACAGGTCGCATTTATGATCAGATCGCTTTAAATCTTGGTATGCTTGTTTGGGGTGACCTCTAGATGGGAGCTATCGATTTTCTTTAATTTCCTTCAAAAAATGTTGCCGCGGCCAACGTTCTTAGAACTTAGTTTAGTCAGAAGACTTCAATATTTTCCTTTGGCACACCCTACAGGGCACATTTATGATTGGATTGCTTTGAAACTTGGTATGCTTGTTTGGGGTGACCTCTAGATGGGAGCTGTCAATTTTCTTCAGTTTCCGTCAAAAAATGTTGTCGTGGCCAACATTCTTAGAACTTTTAGTCAGAAGACCTCAATATTTCCCTTTGGCACACCCTACAGGGCACATTTATGATTGGATTGCTTTGAAACCTGGCATGCTTGTTTTGGGTGACCTCTAGATGGGAGCTATCGATTTTCTTCCATTTCCGTCAAAAACTGTTGACGCGGCCAACGTTCTTAGAACTTAGTTTAGTCAGACTTCAATATTTCCCTTTGACACACCCTATAGGGCACATTTATGATCGGATTGCTTTGAAACCTGGCATGCTTGTTTAGGGTGACCTCTAGATGGGAGCTAGTAATTTTCTTCCATTTCCGTCCGTCAAAATATGTTGCCGCTGGCAACGATCTTTGAACTTAGTTTAGTCAGGCATCAATATATTCCTTTGGCAAGCCATAAAAGGCACATTTATGATCAGATTGGTTTGAAACTTTGTATGCTTGTTTGGGTTTACCTCTAGATTGGAGCTATTGATTTTCATCAAAACATTTTGCCACTGGCAATGACCTTTGATGAACTTAGTAAAAACTTAGTGCTGTTAAGCATCAATATTTCCCTTTGACACCCTGCAGGGCACATTTATGATTGGATCGCTTTTAAACTCAGTGTGCTTGTGTGGGGTGACATCTATATGGGAGCTGTCGATTTTCTTCCATATCTGTCAAAAAAATGTTGCCACTGACCTTTGAACTTAGTTTTGTCAGACCTCAGTATTTCCTTTTAACACACCCTTCAGGGCACATTTATGATTGGATCACTGTAAAACTTGGTATGTGTGTTTGTGGTGACCTCTATATGTGAGCTATAGCTCTTTTTTCATTTCTATAAAAAATTATTGTCGTTATCACCAGCCTTTGAACTTACTGCATTTGTGCATCAACTTATCCCTATTGAACTCTCAGCAGGGTATATTTATGAATTTCCATAAAAAAAAACAAAAAAAAAACATTGCCACAAGCAATGATCTTCTACTTAGTGCATTTGTGCATTAACATCTTCCTTTGGCATGCCTCCGAGGGCACATTCATTATCAGGTTGTTTTGAAACTTTGTAAGCTTATGCAGGGTGACAAAGATAGGAGCTATTGATTTTTATTCCCCCGAAAAAAATTCGGGGGAATCTAGCCGTGACGTCCGTCTGTCTGTCTGTCCGTGTCCATCTGTCTGAATGTCCGTCTGTCCATCCGGGCGTAGACGGAATTCGTGTCCGCTCCATAACTTCTTACAGCCTTCAAGGATATTAATGATACTTGGTATTATTATTGCCCACAACCAGAGAGTGTGTCGCGAATAAGGTTGGAATGGCTATCAAGGCTTTTTTGGGGGGAATCAGCCACCCTTTGGTGGCCATCCTCTAGTCTTTTCATTTCCATCAAAAACTGTTGCTGTTAGCAACAATCTTTGAATTTATTGCATTTGTGCATCAACATTCTTTGACATGACCTGCAGGTCACATTTATCATAGGATTGTTTTTGAACTTGGTGTGCTCATTAGGCAAGACCTTTAGATAAGAGCTATTGATTAGAATTCATTTCTGTGAAAAAAGTTGCCATTTACAATAACCTGTGAACATACTGCATTTGTGTATCAACATTCTTCCTTTAGCCAGTCTTACAGTTTACATTTAAAAATGCATGGATCACTCTGACGTTGTGCACACACAATGCTGTTATGTTGAAATTTCATCAAATAACATTGGTACCCTTAAGGATCTTCAGTTTTGCCATTTCATTTATAACTTAACAAGTTCAAGTTTGTCAAGTTGAGCTACAGTGTCATTGACACTTTCATTTAAAATTATCGACTACGAGTGTTTTCCATTGGGCCATTATTAGCTCATCTTGACAAAGTCAAGCTGAGCTAATCTAATCGCTTCCCATCCGTCGTCCGTCAACACCATGTTTTGGTCTTCTCCTCCAAAGCCACTTGACCAATTCAAGTGAAAGTTTGTGTGAGTGATGGTCCCAAAGGGGCATTTCATTTTTGTTCAACACAGCATGCCCAGCCCCATAGGGAGGGAGTGGGGGAAAATACTCCAAAATATTTTAAAAATCTTCTTCTCAAGAACCAGTGTGTACAATGACTTGATATTTGCTATGGAGCTTCCATATGAGGTGTAGAATCAAGTTTGTTCAAACGAAGTTCGTAAAGTAATATTTGGCTTTGTAATAGGAGGGGTACGATTTTTGGCCCTGCCCAAAATTTCTATTTTCTGAACCGATGGTCCGGTATGAACCAAATTTGGTTTGTGGTAGTATTGGGTCATAAGTACTTGACCCATGCAAAAAAAATATTCCCGCATCCCCATGGGAACCCTGGGAGCTAAAAATAGAAATATTTTCAAACGCCCATATTTCCCAAACCCCACGGAACAGAGAGCTTTTATTTGGTATGAAGTATTCTTACGACCAATAGAATTGAATGGTAAAAAAAAATTGCCATCGGTTATGTTAGGGTGTTCTGTAATGGGCATCGAAAAAATGCTGAGTCAGCATATTAGCAAAAATTTAAAAAAATCTTTTCTCCAGAACCAATCATCAGAATCTTTTGATATTTGGTATACAGCATTCATAGGGGGGTCAGATAAAAGTTTGTTGAAATAAAGCTCATTGGTTCATATTTGGGCTCTCTACAGGAGCCCGAAGTTCTAACATAGGGTAAGATGGGGAATAGTCTTTAAAAATCTTCTTCTTCAGAACCACCAGTCAGAATCTTTTAATATTTGGTATACATCATTGTTATGAGGGTCAGATTCTAGATTGTTCAAACCAAGTCCCTAGGTTAATATTTGGGCTTCCTACGGAAGCCCAAATTTTATCTTTGTTCAATATGGAGGGTAATTTAAAAAAATCTTCTTCTTCAGATCCATCAGTCAGAATGCTTTGATATTTGGTATGCAACATCTCTATGGGGGTCAGATTCAAGTTTGTTCAAATCAAATCCCTAGGTATATATTTGGGCTCACTATGGTAGCCCAAATTTTTACTTAGTGCAATATGAGAAAATTTCTTTAAAAATCTTCTTCTTCAGATCCACCAGTCGGAATGCTTTTATATTTGGTACACAACATCTCTAGGGGGGGGGGGGGGGGGGGGGGGGGGGGGGGGGTCAGATTCCAGGTTGTTCAATTCGAGTGCCTAGGTTAATATTTGGGCTCCATATGGGAACATGAAATTTAACTTAGTACAATATGAGGGAATTTCTTCAAAAATCTTCTTCTTCAGATTCACTTGTCAGAATGCTTTCACATTTGGTATACAACATCTCTAGGGGGGTCAGATTCAAATTTGTTCAAATCGGATCCATAGGTCAATATTTGGGCTCGCTATGGTAGCCCAAATTTGAACTTAGTGCAATTCGAAGAAATTTCTTTACAATTTCTCTTCTTCAGATCCAACAGTCAGAATGCTTTCATATTCGGTACACAACATCTCTAGGGAAGTCAGATTTAACTGTGTTCAAATCAAGAGCCTGGGTTAATATTTGGGCTCTCTATGGGAGCCGGAATTGGCCATTTTGCTGAAGAATTAAAAATTTAAAAATTTAAAAATTTTTACCCTCTAGAGGTACTAAGATTAATCCACATAGGTTGTATCAAGGGGCTTCATAGGGGAGCTCTACATTTTACTTATGATCAGCTGAAGAAAAGGCATGATGCCCAGATTATTTTTGTCACTCCTGAGGGACTCAAGGATTGACAGTGTAGCCTATGGAGATGGCTTGCTTAATGTAGACTCATTCTTGGACTCTGTTTAAATTGTGTTCTGTACAAGATGAGTGCTTCAGACCCCGTGGGGCCTCTTGTTTCTGAATCTAGTAACTTTTTGATCCATATCATGTTTAAAGAGCAACACAGTGTTTTTACGTGGGGTAGTTTGAGCACGCCATTTTCGATTAAATTGATTATTACGTCACGTTTAATTTTGTCCGTTTTGTCCGACCATAGAAATTTAAAAATTGTACTTTGAATTTCATCTAATATCCTATCAGCCGGATCAGGGAGAACAGTAAGAGAGTTTATTAAGATGGGGATCACTAACGTTTTAATAACTGTAACTTTGCCGACTAGTGTAAGATTTCTGAGGGACCAATCTGCTAAAAGTTTTCGCATTTTGTTTATAAGTGTTTATAGAAGTAATTGGCCGAATTTAGTTCAAATTTTATGCCAAGGATGGTAAACGTTCCGTTATGATTCCACTGTATATGTTTTTCTGTTTCCAGTTCAATCCCGCAGCCATGCCGAGATCCTATCCAAACGATATGAGTTTTATCAAAGTTAACGCTTAATCCGGATATCGCAGCGAAGTTGTCGAGAGAATTTAAGGTCTTGTTTAGGGAATCTTGATCATCATCTAAGAATAGCGTACTGTCATCAGCATATTGGTTGATTACATACTCTGAGTCATTAATTTTGATTCCGTTTATTTTGGGGTTGAATTTAAGGAATGAGCTAAGTATTTCGACACACAAAATAAACAGGTAAGGAGACAATGGGTCCCCTTGACATACTCCCCTCTGAATATTAAAATAATCTGAACAATGCCCATTGTTTATAATGCAGCTAGAAACCTCGCCGTAGAACGTGTTGAACCAGTGAATTAAGGATTCGCCAAAATTTAAAAACAAAAGAGTTTTTCTGATAAAAGACCATTCAAGTGAGTCAAATGCTTTTTTGAAGTCAACTAGAACTAACATTCCTGGAATATTCCTAGATTTGCATTTTTGTGTCGCCGCCCCACGAAGTGGGGAGCAACATATAGGGATTACTTTTGTCGTCTTGCATCGTTATCCGCGTCACACTTTCTCTTATCCGCCACTCCTCTTTAACCTATGAATGGATTTTGATGAAACTTTCAGTGATTCTTTATCACATAATGGCATTGTGCACCTCCTATTTTATTAGCTCAACTTTGGCGAAGCCAAATTTGAGCTTTTGTCATGGCCCGTTGTCCGTCTGTCCGTACGTCAACATTTGGATACGGCTCGGGCTAGAGGCCGTATTTATGAACCGATCTTTACAAAACTTCTTGGGTACCTTTGTTATGACCGTGGGACGAGAACGAATGTTTTTGGGTGCGGTCTGAAATTCAAGATGGCTGCCAGCCGCCATTTTGTACCGACGATGCAGAAATCTGTTTTTTGTACAGAACTTCCATATGAAAGCTCTGATTTGAATAATGTTTTGTATGAATGTTTAGTACCATGGGATACATCACATATAATACGGGGTTTTTTCTCGTGCGTAAATTGTGCAAATTAGACTAATTTTGATGTTTTTTGGGGTTACTTTCAGCACTGTAAGTGCAAATGCCAATACGGCTCGGGCTAGAGGCCGCATTTATGAACCGATCTTTACAAATCTTCTTGGGTACCTTTGTTATCACCGTGGGACGAGAACGAGTGTTTTTGGGTCCGGTCCAAAATTCTAGATGGCCGCTGGCAGCCATTTTGTTCAAAATTAGGTGCAATCAGATTTTTGCGCAGAACTTCCACATGAAAGCTCTGATTTGAATAATTTTTAGCTCAACTTTGACGAAGTCAAATTTGAGCTATTGTCATGGCCCGTCGTCCATCCGTCCGTCCGTCCGTCTGTCCGTACGTCAACAATTGGCTATGGCTCGGGCAAGAGGTCGTATTTATGAACCGATCTTTACGAAACTTCTTGGGTACCTTTGTTATGACCGTGGGACGAGAATGAGTGTTTTTGGGTGCGGTCCGAAATTCAAGATGTCTGCCAGCCGCTATTTTGTACCGACGATGCAGAAATCTGTTTTTTGTACAGAACTTCCATATGAAAGCTCTGATTTGAATAATTTTTTGTATGAATGTTTAGTACCATGGGATACATCACATATAATACGGGGTTTTTTTGACGTGCGTAAATTATGCAAATTAGACTAACTTTGATGTTTTTTGGTGTTACTTTCAGCACTGTAAGTGCAAATGCCAATACGGCTCGTGCTAGAGGCCGTATTTATGAACCGATCTTTATGAAACTCCTTGGGTACCTTTGTTATCACCGTGAGACGAGAACGAGCATTTTTGGGTCCGGTCCGAAATTCAAGATGGCCGATGGCAGCCATTTTGTACAAAATTTGGTGCAATTTGATTTTTGCACAGAACTTCCATATGAAAACACTGATTTGAATAATTTTTAGCTCAACTTTGACGAAGTCAAATTTGAGCTATTGTCATGGCCCGTCGTCCGTCTGTCCGTCCGTCCGTCTGTCCGTACGTCAACAATTGGCTATGGCTCGGGCTAGAGGTCGTATTTATGAACCGATCTTTACGAAACTTCTTGTGTACCTTTGTTATGACCCTGGGACGGGAACGAATGTTTTTAGGTGTGGTCCGAAATTCAAGATGGCTGCCAGCGGCCATTTTGTACCAATAATGCAAAAATCAGTTTTTTGTACAGAACTTCTGTATGAAAGTTCTGATTTGAATAAAGTTTTGTATAAATGTTTAGTACCATGGGATACATCACATATAATACGGGTTTTTTTCTCGTGCGTAAATTATGCAAATTAGACTGACTTTGATTTATTTAGTGTTACTTTCAGAGCTGTAAGTGCCTAGCTGCTATGGCTCGGGCTAGAGGCCGTATTTATGAACCGATCTTTACAAAACTTCTTGGGTACCTTTGTTATGACCGTGGGACGAGAACTAGTGTTTTTGGGTGCGGTCCGAAATTCAAGATGGCTGCCAGCCACCATTTTGTACTGACGATGCAGAAATCTGTTTTTTGTACAGAACTTCCATATGAAAGCTCTGATTTGAATAATTTTTTGTATGAATGTTTAGTACCATGGGATACATCACATATAATACAGGTTTTTTTCTCGTGTGTAAATTATGCAAATTAGACTAACTTTGATGTTTTTTGGTGTTACTTTCAGCACTGTAAGTGCAAATGCCAATACGGCTCGGGCTAGAGGCCGTATTTATGAACCGATCTTTACGAAACTCCTTGGGTACCTTTGTTATCACCGTGGGACGAGAACGAGTGTTTTTGGGTCCGGTCCGAAATTCAAGATGGCCGATGGCAGCCATTTTGTACAAAATTTGGTGCAATCAGATTTTTGCACAGAACTTCCATATGAAAGCGCTGATTTGAATAATTTTTTGTGTGAATGTTTAGTACCATGGGATACATCACATATAATATGGGTTTTTTTCTCGAGCGGAAATTATGCAAATTAGATGAACTTTGATTTTTTCAGTGCTACTTACACACAGTAAGTACACATGTCAATACGGCTCGGGCTAGAGTCTGTATTTATGATTCGATCTTCACGAAACGTCTTGGGTACCTTTGTTATCACCTTGGGACGAGAACGAGTGTTTCTGGGTGCGGTCCAAAATTCAAGATGGCTGCCAATGGCCATTTTGTACCGAAATTAGGTATAATCAGTTTTTTGTACACAACTTCTGTACGGCTCAGGCTAGAGGCCGTATTTATGAACCGATCTTTACGAAACTTCTTGGGTACCTTTGTTATCACCGTGGGATGAGAACGAGTGTTTTTGGGCGTGGTCCGAAATTCAACATGGCCACCAGCAGCCATTTTGTACCAAAATTAGTGCAATCAGTCTTTTGTACAGAACTTCTGTATGAAAGTTCTGATTTGAATAAATTTTTGTATGAATGTTTAGTAACATGGAATACATCACATATAGTACAGGTTTTTTTCTCGTGCAGAAATTATGCAAATTAGATGAACTTTGATTTATTTGGTGCTACTTATACACTGTAAGTGCTCATGTCAATACTGCTTAGGCTAGAGGCTGTATTTATGAACCGATTTTCACAAAACTTATTGGGTACCTTTGTTATCACCTTGGGACGAGAATGAGTGTTTCTGGTGGCGGTCCAAAATTCAAAATGGCTGCCAGTGGCCATTTTGTACCGAAATCAGGTCCAATCAGTTTTTTGTCACAACTTCTACACAGCTCATATTTGTAAACTGATCTTCACGAAACTTCTTGGGTACCTTTGTTTTCACCTTGGGATAGGAATGAGTGTGTTTTGGGGTGCCTTTGTTATCACTGTGCTATGAGAACAAATATTTTGGGGTTCAGTCAGACCCACTCTGGGACTCAAAGATTTCTTTTCTAGTTTAGCATCTGACTGTCACCCACCTTTACAATACTTTACCTATACATTTGTTACAGGCAACGCTCAGTATTTATGTACAGACCATTACAATACTTTATATGTACCTTTGTTATCAGGTCATTACCTAGATGTTTGTCTTATTGCTGTGTCACATACTATACATGTACATGTCTTTGTCTTGACAAGTTGAGCTACAGTGTCGTTGACACTTTCATTTATATATTCTTTCCTATTTCCCTTCTTTTGGTATACATGTAATAAGCCTCGCCTCTGAGTGATAGATAATTTTCCTATGTCATAGCCAAGGTTTAGGGAATTAACTACGTATTTGCCCAAATCGCCCCAGAAATATTTATAAAATTCAATTGTAAATCCATCAGAACCCAGTAATTTGTTGTTACCCATGTCTTTTAGAGCCATAGCACACTCATTTAAAGTTAGTTTTCCATCAAGTAGTAAACTTTCTTCTGTATGCAGTTTGCAAATGTATGGATTTTCAGAGTAAAAAAACAAGCTTTCTAAAAGGTTCGTTTTGTGATTACTGTTAAGTTTTTACTTGTACAGTAATTCGTAAAAGTTACGTTGCTCGGTGAGTATATCGTTAATTTCTGTACACTCTGTACCGTCATCTCATTAATTTGGGTATTATTTTTTTGTGTACTGCCTCGTTTCTAAGTTGCAGAAGTATTTTGAGGGCCTCTCGCTTTCAACTTTCCATCTGGCCTTTGATCTGATAATCATTCCTTGCACCTTTTTATTTCTTAGATTTTGCAGTTCATTAGTTAGGCAGCTGATATTTTCCAACATATTTTCACAACCATGTTCGAGTTTTTCAGTAAGAACTTTTGTTTGTTTTTCGATAGCTGATTCGGTGCACTGAAGTTTTCGTTTCAGGAACGAGGAATATGAAATTGTTTTATCTCTGATCATCAGATTTAGTGTTTCCCAAAATAACTAGTTGCTTATTGTGAATCTAGAATTATTTTCATCATCATTATTATTATTATTATTAGCTCACCTGACTGAAAGTCAGGGTGAGCTTTTCTGATCACTTTTTGTCTGTCGTCTGTCGTCCGACGTACGTTGTGAAGGTGGTGTTTGGGTCATTTTCTCCCAAGCCACTGGCTGCAGTTCAATGAAAATTCACAAGAGTAGCGGTTATATAGGGTCATTTGGGTTTTTCTTCAAATTGGGTTTCTGCGTATATTGAGGAGGGGGGGGGAGGGGCCAAAATGCACAAAATTTTTTAAAATCTTCTTCTCATGAACCAGCCGTAGCAGAGACTTGATATTTGGTATGCAGCTTCCATTTGAGGTGTAGACTCAAGTTTGTTCAAGAGAAGTTTGACGGGCAATATTTGCCTTTGTTCTGGGAGGGGCAAGAACCAAATTTAATATGAGGTATTATTGGGTTATAAGTACTTGATTTATGCAAAAAAAAAATTTTTTCTGCAGCCCCGTGGGAACCTCAAGAGCCAAAAATAGAAAAAACGAAAATGTCCATATCCCCAAAACTGAATGGCACTGAGAATTTTTATTTGGAGTGAGGCTTCCTTGGGACCAAAAGAAAGGAATGGTTAAAAAAAATTGCCGTCTGTTTTGTCATATGGTACTTTTTCGGGACTTTGAAAAAATGCTGAGTCAGCATTTTTTAACACTGTGGGCAGTGGGAAAAAATTAAAGAATCGTTTGCTTCCAAACCACTGCTCCAAAAGCTTTCATATTTTACATATAACATCTTTGGAACATTGATTCACATATTTGTTGAAATCAAATCCCTGTCCATATTTGGGTTCCCTATGGGAGCCCAAATGTTCAAATTAGTGCAATATGAGGAATAGTCTTTAAAAATCTTCTTCGGATCCACAAATCAGAATCGTTTGATATTTGGTATGCAGCATCCTTAGGGGGGTGAGATTCAAGTTTGTTCAAGCCAAGTCCCTGGATTCATATTTAGGCTGAAAATTTGGGGTCCCGGTCCGGACTAAGAAATTTTGGACCAAAATCCAGAAATGAGTTTTTGTTTTTTATGCGTTTCGGTCAATTTTAAGACAAAATTTTTTTTTTTTTTTACACTGAAAATTTGGGGTCCGGGTGGGACTTGGAAATTTTGGACCAAAATCGGGAAATTAGTTTTTTGGTTTTTATGCGTTTTGGTCAATTTTAAGAAGAAAGAAAAAAAAATTTTAGTCTGAAAATATTTTGTTAGGGACTTCGAAAATTTCCGAACAAAAATAAATCTGTTTTTTATGTGTTTATCTCAATTTTGGGACGTAAAAGTGCAGGAACTATATATAATTTGGTCAAGTTTCGTTGATACATGCTATCTAGTTTAGGGTACACCTGTCAAATAAAAGCAATGCAACAGATACATAAGTTTAAAAACTCACAGAGTTTGCCAATGAAAAGAAATCTGCATCGACAGTGTCATTTCCGACACTGCCGATGCAGAATGCTTTTCTCTGTGAACTCTGAGCATGTACTTAAAGCTTGAGATGTAATACATTCATATTTGTGGCATTTCCTATTAAACGTAATGCGTAAATGAGATTTTGGCTACCAACAGAAAAACTAAGGAACCTTCTCAAGTAAACTTCAACTCAAGGAGAATAACTAATAATAACAGTGAGACCCATAACAAGAGGCTGTAACCTTTGATTCTAATGGAAAAAAATATGGGGAAAGTATGTGAAACAGACACCAAGAAAGTAAAAATTATGGCAATTTTTTTCTCCCACCAGGCCATAATATTGTGGATTTGTAGTTGCTGTTGTTCCAAATTAAACCAACCTAATGGTCTGCTTATTAGTTAAATTTTCCACCAACACCAGATGTTTTTCACTCCCCTCACATCCTTCATTTTTATAAGCCCGTTGAAAATGGGACATATTATGTGATTGGTCTGTCCACGTGTCTGTCCATCTGAAAAATTTTAGTTTCTGTGCAATAACTTCAGTTTGATTTGTCCTCAAATTTGCTTTGTAGCATTAATGTATGGTAATCCGGGTTTGTATTGAATTTCAGCTCTGTGCAGCCATTTTCTCCAGAGTTATGGCACTTTGTACAACATTGGGTTGTTTGTTGGTTTCTGTGCAATAACTTGAGTGTGATTTGAACTAGAGTTTTAAAGTTTGGGTTGTAGCATTAACTTATGGAAATACAGGATGGTAATGAATCTCAGCTCCGTCCACCCATTTTTGCCAGTGTTAGAGCCCTTTGAATATTGGTTTGTTGGTTTCCATGCGTTAACTTTAGTATGATTTGACTTCCAGTTTTCAAGCTTAATTTTTAGCATCAGCAAATGGGAATAGAGGTTGGTATTGAATTTTAGCTCTGCCTGCCTATTTTCACCCTTATTATGGGTTATGGCCCTTTGCTTGCATTTTTAGCTCAACTTTGGCAAAGCCAAATTTGAGCTTATGCCATGGCCAGTTGGCCGTCTGTCCGTCAACAATTCAATACGGCTCTGGCTAGAGGCGGTATGTATGAACCGATCTTTACGAAACTTCTTGGGTACCTTTGTTATGACTGTGGGACGAGAATGAGTGTTTTTGGGTCCGATCCGAAATTCAAGTTGGCCGCCAGCCGCCATTTTGTAAAGACAATGCAGAAATCTGTTTTTTGTACAGAACTTCCATATGAAAGCGCTGATTTGAATAATTTTTTGTATGAATGTTTAGTACCATGGGATACATCACATATAATACAGGTTTTTTTCTCGTTCGTAAATTATGAAAATTAGACTAACTTTGATGTATTTAGTTTTACTTTCAGCACTGTAAGTGCAAATGCCAATACGGCTCGGGCTAGAGGCCGTATTTATGAACCGATCTTTACGAAACTTCTTGGGTACCTTTGGTATCACCGTGGGACGAGAACGAGTGTTTTGGGGTGTGGTCCAAAATTTAAGATGGCCGATGGCAGCCATTTTGTACAAAATTAGGTGCAATCAGATTTTTGCACAGAACTTCCATCTGAAATTGCTGACTTGAATAATTTTTTGTGTGAATGTTTAGGACCATGGGATACATCACATATAATACAGGCTTTTTTCTCATGCAGAAATTATGCAAATTAGATGAACTTTGATTTTTAGCTCAACTTTGGCGAAGCCAAATTTGAGCTTTTGTCATGGCCCGTCGTCCGTCTGGCCGTCTGTCCGTACGTCAACAATTGGATACGGCTCGGGTTAGAGGCCGTATTTATGAACCAATCTTTACGAAACTTCTTGGGTACCTTTGTTATGACCGTGGGACGAGAACGAGTGTTTTTGGGTGCAGTCCAAAATTCAAGATGGCTGCCAACCGCTATTTTGTACCGACGATGCAGAAATCTGTTTTTTGTACAGAACTTCCATATGAAAGCTCTGATTTGAATAATTTTTTGTATGAATGTTTAGTACCATGAGATGCATCACATATAATACAGGTTTTTTTCTCGTGCGTAAA
This sequence comes from Pictodentalium vernedei, assembly GCA_031216915.1. NCBI lineage: Eukaryota > Metazoa > Mollusca > Scaphopoda > Dentaliida > Dentaliidae > Pictodentalium > Pictodentalium vernedei. Next base: position 369,050,479 of record CM062294.1, on the reverse strand, counting down.
TTGTGCAAATTATACTAATTTTGATGTTTTTTGGTTTTACTTCCAGCACTGTAAGTGCAAATGCCAATATGGCTCGGGCTAGAGGCCGTATTTATGAGCCGATCTTTACGAAACTTCTTGGGTACCTTTGGTATCACTGTGGGACGAGAACGAGTGTTTTGGGGTCCGGTCCGAAATTCAAGATGGCCAATGGCAGCCATTTTGTACAAAATTAGGTGCAATCAGATTTTTGCACAGAACTTCCATATGAAAGCGCTGATTTGAATAATTTTTTGTGTGAATGTTTAGTACCATGGGATACATCACATATAATACGGGTTTTTTTCTCGTGCAGAAATTATGCAAATTAGATGAACTTTGATTTTTTCAGTCCGACTTACACACAGAAAGTACACATGTCAATACGGCTCGGGCTAGAGTCTGTATTTAAGAACTGATCTTCACGAAATGTCTTGGGTACCTTTGTTATCACCTTGGGACTAAATCAAGTGTTTCTGGGTGCGGTCTAAAATTCAAGATGGCTGCCAGTGGCCATTTTGTACCGAAATTAGGTCTAATCAGTTTTTTGTACACAACTTCTATATGGCTCAGACTAGAGGCCATATTTATGAACCAATCTTTACAAAACTTCTTGGGTACCTTTGTTATCACCATGGGATGAGAGCAAGTGTTTTTGGGTGTGGTCCAAAATTCAAGATGGCCACCAGCAGCCATTTTGTACCAAAATTAGTGCAATCAGTCTTTTGTACAGAACTTCTGTATGAAAGTTCTGATTTGAATAAATTTTTGTATGAATGTTTAGTAACATGGAATACATCACATGTTGTAAGGTTGTTTTTTTTTCGTGCAGAAATTATGCAAATTAGATGAACTTTGATTTTTTCAGTGCTACTTACACAATGTAAGCACACATGTGAATAGGGCTCAGGGTAGAGGCTGTATTTATGAACCGATTGTCACAAAACTTCTTGGGTACCTTTGTTATCACCTTGGGACGAGAATGAGTGTTTCTGGGTGCGGTCCAAAATTCAAGATGGCTTCCAGTGGCCATTTTGTACCAAAATTAGGTCCAATCAGTTTTTTGTCACAAGTTCTGTACAGCTCGTATTTATGAACTGATTTTCACAAAACTTCTTGGGTACCTTTGTTTTCACCTTGGGACAGGAACGAGTGTGTTTTGGGGTGCCTTTCTTATCACTGCGCTATGAGAACAAATATTTTGGGGCTCAGTCAGACCCACTCTGGGACTCAAAGATTTTTTTCTAGTTTAGCATCTGACTGTCACCCACCTTTACAATACTTTACCTATACATCTGTTACAGGCAACGGTCAGTTTTTATGTACAGACCGTTACAATACTTTATATGTACCTTTGTTATCAGGTCATTACCTAGACGTTTGTCATTGTTGTGTCACATACTATACATGTACATGTCTTTGTCTTGACAAGTTGAGCTACAGTGTCATTGACACTTTCATTTCAGTGCTACTTACACACAGTAAGTGCACATGTCAATACGGCTCGGGCTAGAGGCTGTATTTATCAACTGATCTTCATGAAACTTCTTTGGTACCTCTGTTATCACCTTGGGATGAGAACGAGTGTTTCTGAGTGCGGTCCAAAATTCAAGATGGCTGCCAGTGGCCATTTCGTACCGAAATTAGGTCTAATCAGTTTTTTGTACACAACTTCTGTACGGCTCAGGCTAGAAGCCATATTTATGAACTGATCTTTACGAAACGTCTTGGTTACCTTTGTTATCACCGTGGGATGAGAACGAGTGTTTTTGGGTGTGGTCCAAAATTCAAGATTGCCACCAGCAACCATTGTGTACCAAAATTAGTAAAATCAGTCTTTTATACAGAACTTCTGTATGAAAGTTCTTATTTAAATAAATTTTTGTATGAATGTTTAATAAAATGGAATACATCACATATAGTACGGGTTTTTTTCTCGTGCAGAAATTATGCAAATTAGATGAATTTTGATTTATTTGGTGCTACTTATACACTGTAAGTGCACATGTCAATACGGCTCGGGCTAGAGGCTGCATTTATCAATCGATCTTCACGAAACTTCTTGGGTACCTTTGTTATCACCTTGGGACGAGAACGAGTGTTTCTGAGTGCGGTCCAAAATTCAAAATGGCTGCCAGTGGCCATTTTGTACCAAAATTAGGTCCAATCATTTTTTTGTCACAACTTCTATACAGCCCGTCTTTATGAACTGATCTTCACAAAACTTCTTGGGTACCTTTGTTTTCACCTTGGGACAGGAATGAGTGTGTTTTGGGGAGCCTTTGTTATCACTGTGCTATGAGAACAAATATTTTGGGGTTCAGTCAGACCCACTCTGTGATTCAAAGATTTCTTTTCTATTTAGCATCTGACTGTCACCCACCTTTACAGTACTTTACCTATACATTTGTTACAGGCTACAGCCCGTATTTATGTACAGACCGTTACAATACTCTATATGTACATTTGTTATCAGGTCATTACCTAGATGTTTGTCATTGCTGTGTCACATACTATACATGTACATGTCTTGACAAGTTGAGCTACAGTGTCATTGACACTTTCATTAAACTTGGCTTGTAGTTTCAACGTATAAGGACATTGGGTGCATTATTCAATGCCTGGCATAGCTCTTGTCCGAACTGTGGGAACGTTGATTAGTGGAGTACTGCTTCGTTGGTAAACAAGTTTTGTTTTACTGTGTTCAATCTGACCCAGTCACTATTGAGATTAGAGTCATCTAATTATAGCAGCATAATTTTACACAGCTGGCCTTACTTGTATTGTAGTTATGATAATATTAAGAATTGAAATGGAATTATCTGTTGTTTTATCGGAGTGTAGATGTGGGATGGGCATGTTAAATTGTATGACATAGCACTTCGTACAAAACTTAACATGCCCATCTCTCATTTATACTCTCATAAAGTAGCACATAATTCATTATACCCCCCGCAAACAAAGTTTGGGGGGTATATAGGAATCACCCTGTCCATCTGTCTGTCCGTCCGGCTGTCCGTCTGTCCATGCTTATAAGCGCAACTCCTCCTAAACCGTTTGAAGAATTTTCATGAAACTTTACACAATGGAAGAACTCCATATGAAGATGTGCATGAAGCAATATAATTCCGTTCTGACATTTCCAAGGGGAGATAATCTAACTTATACATTTCAGGCGCGGGGGTTATCACTTTGTGAGCTTGCTCCCAGTACCTCTAGTTTCAATTGTAATAATTTAAGTCTGAGTGTTTGCTTATTATCCCCGCATTTTCAAAAATGCAGGGATGTAGTGATGATCTCCGTCCAAACGTCTGTATGTCTGTACATTCGATTTTTTTAGCTATAATTTTAAAACTTACCATACTTCTTAATCATGGTAGAGAGATGACAAAAATAGGTTTAGTTTGAATTTTTGTCACCTGGTGGTGCCAGTGGCACCACTTAAAAGACTGAGCTAAAATACTGCATTCCGACGAAAAGCTCCTAGGATATGTAATTTTGATTGTTGAAAGTGTGTTCATATGTTCTGGTAGGATGTCTAGATCTGGTTTTGGAATTTTGATTCAGCCCCATGTGGCACCCGTAGAGCCACATTTGTCCATAGAGAATAGGTTCCCAGCGAAAGGCACCTAGGGGTTTTAATTTGCAACATTGAAAGTATGTTCATATGTTCAGGTATGGTCTCTAGATGTGCATAAAGGTTTCGGATTTTTGAATCGGGCCCCATATAATGCCTGGGTTTTAATTCAAAATGTTGAAAGTGTGTTCATATGTTCAGGTAGGGTCTCTAGATGTGCATAAAAGTTTTGGATTTTTGATTTGGCCTCATGTGGTGCCCGTAGCACCACTTTTGTCATTAGAGAATCGGTTTCTGGCAATAGGCTCCTCGGGGTTTTAATTCGAAACATTGAAAGTGTGTGTATATGTTCAGGGTAGATGTGCATAAAGGTTTGGGATTTTTGATTTAGCCCCATTTGTGCACACAAATGACACCGCTCTAGTATTGTAATGTGGGTGCGCAGTGGGTCAGCGGTTATGGTATTTGACTTCAAACCGAAAGGTCCACGGTTCGATACCCACTAGGGGTAACTGCATTGTGTCCTTGGGCAATGCACTTCATTCTAACTGCCCATGTGGGGGCACGCTGGCAATATGTACTAAGGTGTACTGCATGTCGACGTTGCACTTGTCTTCAACCAATGCTAACCTGTCTTGTGTGGAGTAAGTACTGTGGGGAGTCTGACAGTTGCTCAGTGGTTCTCTCCAGGTACTCTGGCTACGTCCAACTGTAAAACTGTCTGACACTAAGTGACCCTGACTGTCGAAACCACCCATAAATAAATAAATATAATGTACCCTTACAGGCCAGAAGTCTCTGCCATTTATATCATTGCAGTCATATCAGCTTTTGTGAACTCAACAGTTGCATTTTCAACAAAGGCTAATACACACGGTCTCGATTACTTGAGAGAAAAACTACTGTGAACAACCCACATCAGAACTAACTAACAGCCCAGTTACAGTTTAATTGCTCCATTGAACATACCCTGAATTTGTTTATTTGACAAATGTGCTTGACAGGGCAGAAACATTCATACAGTAGGAAAATTATTTGAGTTTTGAAACTTGTATTCAACCAGTGCTAGCACTGCTTGTGTGGAGTAAGTATTTTGGGAAGTCTGACAGTTGCTTAGTGGTTCTCTCCAGGTACTCTGGCTTCCTCCACCTGTAAAGCTGTCCGACACGATGTGACTCTGACTGTCAAAAGTGCCATTAAACCCTAATAAATAAATATATTTCCCCGTGGGAACCCCGGGAAGTAAGCAGCACTTGTTTACTGTGGTAAACCAGTTCCGCTTTACTAGTAAAATAGGACCCAGTCACCAATGCTTGGGGTGAAAGTCCTCTAAAATGGGCAACATGTTGATCAACGATTGACTAAACTTGACTTCATCTCCATGTTGTGTCACGATTAGCCATGGTGCATAAATGTGTGATGTTAACCACCAACAAACAAACAAACAAACAAATAAATATATTATAATGTACCCTTTATTTGTCAGAATTGTCTGCCATTTATATCACTGCAGTCATATCGGCTTTTGTGAACTCAATAGTTGCATTTTCCACAAAGGCTAATACACACGGTCTCGATTACTTGAAAGAAAAACTAATATGAACAACCCACATCAGTACCAACTAACAGTCCAATTACACTTTAATTGCTTTATTGAACATACCCTCAATTTGTTTATTTGACAAATGGGCTTAACAGGGCAGAAACATTCATACAACAGGAAAATTATTTTGAGTTTTGAAAAACTCACCTCAACCAATCGTATGGATGCAAAACAGATACCATTAACTGGTTGAGTGCTAAAATCACTACTGTGGCTCTGTCAAAGGTGCTGAAATCCACTTTAATGGCTTTACACTATTTGCATAGGTTTGTTGTTTTCTTAGCAGTAGAAAATAAATCTATATAAAATTGTTTTGTTACAATTTATTGGACAGAATTTTACTAAACTAAGGCTTCCCTTGATGGTTGCATGGCATCTTTGAAAAAAATACTTGTGTTTCAAATCACCTTTGAAAAATAATTTACCACTCAACCAGTTAAAGAACATTAAATTATAGATATATGTACTAAAAGTGACTTCAAGCTCCAGTAAATATATAAGGAGCTTGTTCTGGTGTGATTTGTAAATTCATATCCAATGTTTGTTTATCTTTCAGAGTTCCTGCCAAAGTGATCCACTTGGATCCCTGGTGGATTCATCAGACTTGAATAATCAACTGGATACACTCAGGAATAATAAGCGACAAACACTTGAAGTGCCGCTAGAGAGAAACAACATAAGTCCTGTTGTATCACCAATAGGAGAGGAGATAACAAATGACTGGTAATAGAACTGCTGAGCCAATTTTTGTGCTCTTTTCCATCTATCATTGATGAGCAAATGCCTAAAAATGATCAAAAATCTATTATTTTTATACAACAACCAATGGCCCAGACTAGCTGGTGCTAACTCAAAAATTAATCCAGGGTCAAACACAAATTTTGCCCCCAATCCCCAAATTTTGCATGCAACACCGAAATATTGATGTCCTGTCTGGTCCTCCATACTTTTTGGATCTGCGTATGCGCAGTATCCAGGAAGACACCGAAATTGGCGCAAACCATCATTCTTTGTTTGGCCCTAAAGTCAGCAACAATGAACTGACATCTGTGCTTTTAAATCTCATTTTTGAGGATGCCAGACACAAATCAATGGTAAAATTGGTGGATCCAAGGACATAATTGGATGATGGAAGTGAACAACAGTGGTTAAGAACATTCAGGGCTGTAACTTAACAATTTTTATCAAAATTATTTCATGTTTCCCAATTTCGGGACATGGGCCTGACGTCATCATTCTTGTTCATGATTTTTCCTCTGTTTGTTAAGTGTTCCTTCCCTATCCTTCCTTGAAGCCCTCCTGTTAAACTCCCAAGATTTTGACTTAGTTTTATTGAAATTTTATATTAAATTTCTTGGGAGTTTAACGTGTATTACAGAATGTTTATTCTGTTTATCCCCATGGTTATGTCCTCACCCTAGGGGTGTTGGGTCATTTGGGTCATGCATCTTCTATCCGATGTATCGTTTTTTCTTCATCTGAAGATCTTGCTTTACATCTGGTAGCTTTAAAATCTGTTACTGACTTTGGGCCTTTTTTATTCAGTGCCTGAGGTCTTGTTCCTGGTTTTTATACGCCCGTTTTGAAAAAACGGGTCGTATTATGGTATACCACTGTCCGTCCAGTCACATGTCATTCGATAACTCAAGAACGCTTCAAGAGATTTTCGTGATTTTTGGGTAGGTGGTGTATATTGATGGAGGGAAGCTCCTGTTCGTTTAGCGTCGCCGTTCGATTAGTCATTCCTGAGTTATGGGACTTTATTACTTAGGAAATTGTTGATTTTTTACACGTCGTACGATAACTCGAGAACGCTTTGAGAGATTTTTGTGATTTTGGGGTAGGTGGTGTATATCGATGGAGGGAAGCTCCCTTTCGTTTAGTGTCGCCGTTCGATTAGTCATTCCAGAGTTGTGGGACTTTATTACTTAGAAAATTGTTGATTTTTTACACGTCGTACGATAACTCGAGAACGCTTCAAGAGATTTTCACGATTTTTTGGTAGGTGGTTTATGTTGATGGAGGGAAGCTCCCTTTCGTTTAGTGTCGCCGTTCGATCAGTCATTCCTGAGTTATGGGACTTTATTACTTAGAAAATTGTTGATTTTTTACACGTCGTACGATAACTCGAGAACGCTTCAAGAGATTTTCACGATTTTTTGGTAGGTGGTTTATGTTGATGGAAGGAAGCTCCCTTTCGGTTGGTGTCGCCGTTTGATTAGTCATTCCAGAGTTATGGGATTTTATTTTTCACATGTCGAACAATAACTTGAAAATGCTTAGAGCAATTTTCATGATTTTTTGATTGCAAGTATATGTTGAAAGAAGGAATCTCCCTTTCGATTTGTGTCGCTGTCCGATTTGTCATTCCAGAGTTATGGGACTTTATTCATCAAAATATAGGCAATTTTCCACATGTTGGTCTTTGAACAATTTTCATGATTTTTTGGTGGCAAGTATATGTAACCTGACAAGTACACATGTATACTCATATTGTGTGGTTCCCTCTTGTAATTAATAACAGGCATATCATGCGGTCATGGCGCAGCTGTTTATTTCATTGACGTTGTTTGCATTGGCAACGTCCTTTAAATATATGTAGTTTCTACTTATTATTACTGTAGGATTGTTGTAAGATACATGTTTTAATATTCCGGTAGTGTAGCAATAATTTTTGGATTTTGTCCACACTTAGGCTCTATCGGGATACCCTTGGGCTCTTCATATTCCTTTTGGGAACTTGGGCTTTTGTCAAAATTTTTTTGAAAGATTTTTTGATTTGTATTTTGATTATTGATTATTATGTATTTATATTAGCTCACCTGACTGAAAGTCAGGGTGAGCTATTCTGATCACTCTTTGTACGTCGTGAAGGTGGTGCTTGGGTCTTTTTCTCCCAAACCACTGTCCACCTTTTAATGAAATTTCAGGTGAGCGTTAGTTATATAGGGGCATTTTGATTTTTCTTCAAATTAAGTTGCGGCGCATATTGTGGAGTGGGGTGGGGCCAAAATGCACAAAATTTTTTAAAATCTTCTTCTCATGAAGCAGCCATAGCAGAGACTTGATATTTGGTATGCAGCTTCCATTTGAGGTGTAGACTGAAGTTTGTTCAAGAGAAGTTTGACGGGCAAAAAAATATTTACCTGTGTCCTGAGAGGGGCAAGAATTTTTGCACTGCCCAAATTTTCTATTTTCTGAACCCAGAGGCTGATTTGAACCAAATGTAATATGAGGTATTATTAGGTTATAAGTACTTCATTTATGCAAAAAAAAATTTTCCTGCAGCCCCGTGGGAACCGCAAGAGCTAAAAATAGAAAAAAATTAAAACGCCCATATCTCCAAAACTGCACGGCACCGAGAATTTTTATTTGGTGTGAAGCTTCCTTAGGACCAATAGAAAGGATTGGTAAAAAAAAATTGTCATGGGTTTTATCATAGGGTACAGTTTTGGGACTTTGAAAAAGTGCTGAGTCAGCACTTTTTAACACCGTAGGCAATGGGAAAAACATTAAAAAATCTTCTTCTCCCGATCCAGCAGGCAGAATCTTTTGATATTTGTTATGCAACATTGTAGGGTGGATCTGATTCAAGTTTGTTCAAATCGGCCCCCTGGGTTCATATTTGGGCTCAGTATAGGAGCCCGATTTCGAACTTAGTGCATTTCAGGCAAATTTCTTAAAAAATCTTCTTCTTCAGATCCAGCAGGCAGAATCTTTTGATATTTGGTATGCAACATTGTGGGGTGGATCTGATTCAAGTTTGTTCAAATCGGCTCCCTAGATTCATATTTGGGCTCACTATAGAAGCTTGAATTCGAACTTAGTGCATTTCAGGCAAATTTCTTCAAAAATCTTCTTCTCCAGATCCAGCAGGCAGAATCTTTTGATATTTGGTATGCAACATTGTGGGGTGGATCTGATTCAAATTTGTTCAAATCGGCTCCCTAGATTCATATTTGGGTTCACTATAGAAGCTTGAATTCGAACTTAGTGCATTTCAGCCAAATTTCTTAAAAAAATCTTCTTCTCCAGATCCAGCAGGCAGAATCTTTTGATATTGGGTATGCAGCATGCTTAGGGGGGGTGAGATTCAAGTTTGTTCAAGCCAAGTCCCTGGGTTCATATTTGGGCTAACTGTGGTAGCCTGAATTATAACTTAGTTCAAAATGAGGAATTTTCTTTAAAAATCTTCTTCAGATCCAGCAATCAGAATGTTTTGATATTTGGTATGCAGCATCCTTAGGGGTGGGGGGTGAGATTCAAGTTTGTTCAAGCCATGTCCCTAGGTCCATATTTGGACTCAATGTGGGAGCTCGAATTGTAACTTAGTTCAAAATGAGGAATTTTCTTCAAAAATCTTATTCTTCAGATCCAGCAGTCGGAATGTTTTGATATTTGGTGTGCAGCATCCTTAGGGGGGTGTGATTCAAGGTTGTTAAAGCCAAGTCCCTGGGTTCATATATGGGCTCCCTGTGGGAGCCCGAATTATAACTTAGTTCAGTATGAGGAATATTCTTTAAAAATCTTTTTTTTTTTACATCCACTGGTCAGAATCTTTGGATATTTGGTATAAGCTTTTCTTAGGAGGAGCAGATGCAACTTGTTGAAATCAGTTCTCTGGGTTGATCTTTAGGCTACCATGTCAGGTGAGCGCCCTCAGGCCCCCTGGGGCCTCTTGTCATATATTTATTATCAGGGCTTGCCTTGAGTAAAATGGGCGGGGGCCTAAAAATAGTCCCCCAGATGTTGGGGTCGGGGCCTGCTGGGGGCCTGAAAAAAAGTCACCCAGATATTGAGGTCGGGCCTTTTGGGGGTAATTTTATGTTGTTACATTCTTTCCAATGGCGACCTTAGTTGATTGCTTTTGCTTAGAAAAAAAAAATCCCGGGGACGAAACGACTTGGACCCATCATGTGGGTGCTGGACGTTTCGTACATAGACATTTTGGATTTTTTGTTGATAAAATTTTAGGACGTTTTGTACATATTGTGGGGTGTGTATTTTCGATGCAAGGGTTGTCTCAAAGAAAAAAAAAAACATTTCAGTTTACCGTTTAAATAATTTTCAATCTATGAAAATTCCCCACAGCTTTGGATATTTCAGAAATGGAATGCGCTCCCTGGCTCCCACCTCTCCATGTTGACACAGGTACACATTCTATTTTATTTCCTAAATTTATTTTGATGGCAGTTTCTGTGTCTTGTGTTGCATTTATTCAGATGTTAGGATTCGATGTACCCATGCATAGTATTGTGGGATTGAAGGGAATTCCCCCATTAGTTGACAAGCGTGCTTTCGAAGTCTCGTAAATGTGTTTGTTTTTTTTGATGTTTAATCTTGGGATTTTCTCAGTTTTCATGCGGATTTAGCTGGATGTTAATTCGAATCAGACAAAAACAGTTTGCATTATTATTTTATCTGTTATTTGCTGCTTCTATTGTAATCACACTTGCATGAATGAGACGTGAATGGAAAAATTAATTTCGCAAAATTTCGTTGCCCAAACCTACCAACACTGAGATTTCGGGAGCCAAGACAGAAAAAAAAAAAAGTCGGGGCCGAAAAAAAAGCCCCGAGAAGGAGTCTCTCGGGGCCGATCGGCCCCGACTCAAGGCAAGCCCTGTATTATGGAGTCCGTGGGAGTTCAATCGACTTTGTTTGATTAACCCTTTACCCAACGAATCGCCCGCATCCGCCCGCGTAATATGCAAATTCTGTAGTTGAAAAATATTATTTTTCAAAAACTTTGAACAAAACCATATCATGTGACCCTTCGTTGGAACGATCTCGTCGAGCTCGTTCCAACGAGGTGTCACATGATATGGTTTTGTTGAAATTTTTTGAAAAATTTAAAAATTTAAAAAAATTATATTTAAAATAATAAATTTTGATATCGTCTGCGTTGGGTAAAGGGTTAATTATGAAAGCTTATTGCTCAAAATGCAAGGCGAAGGAAATCTTCCTCAGATTTACATCAGTGGTCAGCCGAGTGGGCGACTAGGGCGAAGAAGTTGCCTTGTCATTCCTCAAGACGCCTTGGAATACATTGGGGGCGAAATTCAAGTCGCCCTCCAAAACTTCCTTGGGAGACATGGCAGTTTATTGTATTTTCTTATGTTTTATTTCCAAAAAAACAACGCTTCCACATTCACAAAAAAGTAAACACGGCTGCTGTTAAAATCTGTCATACAGCTCTGAAAATAGCCTAAACTAGCCCAATTTTATATTTCTGAAAAGAGTTGTAATGGCGTAGTCGTTCAAACAATACGCCCCAACTGATAGCAACCAGCAAAAAATGCTATTTGAAACCAAAAGTGTCAGCAAAAACAACGAATCACACAAGACATGCATCGAGTTTATTAGAATTTTTTAAAGTTAACCACGGTTTCAAAACCCCCAAAAATGTGCAGGGGACAGTTCATCCATAAAAACGTCGAAATTGCTTACGATTATGCTCTGTTCCACTGAAAAATTGATTGCATTGAAATTCGCCCCGCAATTTGCATTGAAAGTTTTTCTTTGAAAACTTGTGTTGGAAGGGGTTTAAATGTAATTAGGCAACGATAGAAATCACACATATTAGGATGGATGAGAATGACAGGCCTTACAGCACCAATTGCATTGTCAATGTAAGATGGATGGCAGAAATTGTCATTTTTCTGAACAGAGTATTATCACCCAGCGCAGCAGGTAAGGGAGACAACTGAAATATTTTGTCATTTACCTCAGAAATAAATTAACTCAAATTGTTAATGACGCTTAATTTACAAAGGATATCGAAAACTTTTTTAACTACATTTTTCAATTCAATTAGGACATTCAGAAACCATGAATGGCCCAGCTTCTTATGTGAACTTGAATTTTTTTTTAAATACTTTAAATATTTTTTTTAAAACAATATACCTTCTATAACAAAGAACACTCTCACCATGGGTAATGCTAAATTTCAAATCCACTGCATTGAGGCAAATACAAAATCAACTGCATGGTAACCCCAGTCATCACTCTTTTAGGAAAGAGGTAGGGTATTAAGAAACCATGGAGGACACAATTTTTTTATGGGGGAGGGGGGAGGAGTTTAACCTACATGACTTAGTTTTGTATGTGTATGTATGTTTGTATAACTTTTATTTATTTTTTTCTCCACAATTGTGTCCTCTATGTACATTTGTCACGATGTCATATACGTTTTTTTTCTGACTTCTCCCTCATGTCCACTGATTTCTCCCTCCTGGCCCCTGACTTCTCCCTAAAGTCTCTGGAGGGAGAAGTCACTTCTCCCTAAAATCAGCTGCCAGGCTGACCTGATTTACATGCTTGTAGTCGATGTACTCTCGCGAATTTTTGTCCTACATGTGTTGATTGGGATGACAAACGTTACACATGGGGTGTCATGATATGTTGTTAGCGGTGAGAGGCCAATGCCGGGCCTCTCGCTGTAGAGTCATACAAGTTTCTCAGTTTCTTTGTCAGAGGAACAAGAACATGGTGATGGTTATGTGACACCTACCAAAAGTGTTCTACCGTCATCGCGCTCTGATGAGCAAACACAGCTAGCTGCTAAGGTGCTCCTGAATATTAGGCAGGGGATAAAGGCACTGGCCGGTGGTTTTAATCCTTGGGCAGCAGCTAGCTCGACCGGTAAAGCAATTACTCCATCCGTGGGAGCTGTGACGCCGGGAATGTCCATTGCAGTCGAAGGAAGTGTAATGGGTAGAGCGAGCACCTTAAAATCTAAACATGCTCACCCAACGACAACGAAACTAGGGAAGAAGCCAGCAAGTGTTTTGGGAAGCTCGGCGAGGTCTGAAAGGGCCGCGAGCGGGAGAGGTCCCTCTCTATCCCAACAACATCTGGGGCCAGATGTTGTGAAGAACTTGCGCGGACCGGAGCATACGTCCACACCTGCCGTTCAGGATGCTCCATATAGATTGCAGCCGGCCCCGGCTACTGTCACGGCTTCTTCCGCTTCAAATATAAAGCACACACAACTGCATCCTAGCTACCCGACTTTGGATAACCAGCCTGCTGCGCAAAGAAGGGACCACTCTTCGCCCGTGAAGTCGGATCATCCGGTAGCTAGGGAGACGAGGCCTTGATCATCAGGACGTTTGGAGAAGAGATCCATTCCGACACACCATCCCAAGAGCAGCAAGCGGCTAAGAAACACCACTGCTCCTCAGGCCTCGATAATGGACTTGCTGTCGCAGATTGCGCAGCTGATCGCAGCATCCCAGCAAGTGCAGATGCAGCCTTCCTCAGTCTCAGAACCTGAGCTGTCTGACGGTGCTGGGTCGGTCCAGTCGTCCGTTCATGCAGATGCAATGGACCAAGATTCGCAACTGATTCTATCGGATGGTGAAAGGGATAAGGAAGACGATTACCCTTCCCTTTCAGAACAGCACATGGTTGCGATGGATTTCATCCATCAATACCACCCTGAATTTGTTCGGACGAATCAGAATGCTGTGACAACAAGAGAGAAACTGCTGGCGTCGTTGGACGCAGACTTTATACGGACAAAGGAAGAAGTTCTTTCTTTTCCAGTTCAGTCTAGGCAGGTGTCACAGGCCTTCGGCCATGTAGACGATGCTTATTCAAACTCTCGAGTGTGAGGAAAAAAGGCGGTTTCTTAACTACATCTTCCATAAACATACCATTTCTTGGACCACATTCATTTAAAACAGTCGGAGAAGATGTTCAGAGAGCTCCTCTGCGTTTGGATGAGCAGGCCGGGGATCTAGATGTATCCTTACCTGCATCATTCACTATTCGCTCAGACACAAACGATAATTTCATCAAGTAGAGCGAATTTGGACGCAATGTCTTACACAGATCACCTTACCAGAGCTATGGCGCAACGTCTCAACGGAAGGAATTCGAGGACGTTCGTATCTCTCTTAGAGTTCTTTCCAGGGCAATTATGTATACCACGTATAACTCTGCCCTAACAGTGGCTAAATTGGAGTTAATCAGACGTGATGCTGCCCTTGCGTTGTCATCACTTATAGATGACAAGGTGAAAAGCTCTCTCCGGGTTCTCTGGTCTCCGGACATGCTATTTTTGATGACAAGTCTTCGTTAGTCTATGAACAGGCTACTAAGAAAGCGTCAAGTGCTCTGCTATTGAAGTCGGCATCTCAACAACCTGCTTCAGCAGACAAGAGTAAAGGAGGACGTTCCAGATCTAAAATGTCTTAAGGAAACTCCTCACAGGGGCACAAGAAACCCTCTGACAATTACTCTGAAGGTCATCAATATAGCGACTCGGGAAAGGGGCGTAGGTCTGATCGGGATTATCGGTCAGACGCCCCCTAGGCCAACAGGACAAGGTTCTTCGCAAGAAGGACGTAGTTTCTCCTCCCGTAAGCCTCGTAGGTCATACAGGTGATGTTCAAGACCTCTATTGCTTGCCAGTTGGCGGAAGGTTATCAAACTTTGTGAGAAACTGGATAGCAGTCACGGAAGATCAGTGGGTGAGAAGTGTAGTCTCGGACGGCCTACCGCTATCATTCCGAGCGAAACCCCCACTAACAAGATGTCCGTTTTGAGACAATTTTCCGCCGGATCCTTTCAAAAGAGAGTCTCTCCTAGCGGAGGTACAGGCTCTCTTATTAAAGGAAGCAATAGAGGTCATCGAGAATCAACATTCTCAGGGTTTTTACAGTCACCTGTTCCTCGTACCGAAGCCAGATGGCTCGTTCCAACCGGTAATAGACTTGAGCTGGATAAACAAGCTTATTGTGGCTCCAAAGTTCTATATGGAGACCATTCGGTCAGTAAGAGCGAGCATTCGAGTGAACGACTATGCAGCAAGCATAGATCTAAAGGATGCATACTTTCATGTCCTGGTACATCCGGCATTCAGAAAGTACCTACGGTTTGCCGTACAAGGGAAGGTTTATCAGTTCAGAGCAATGTGCTTTGGTCTGAACCTGGCTCCCTGGGCATTCACTCAAATAATAAACTTGGTAATGTCATACTTCCGAGCTCATTCGTCTGCGGTAACGTCAGCTAACTTTGACGACATTCTGCAGAGATACAGCAACAGAATTATTCTTCAGAACGATGTTCCGAGTCTGCTTCTATTACTCCAACATCTCAGTTTCATCGTAAACGAGAAAAAGTCGGATCTAGCTCTGTCCAAGTCGTTCACTCACTTGGGAATGAGCTTCGAGACTCACAACAATCTGGTTCGTCTGCCATTACCCAGAGCGAAATTAGTCAGTTGTTATGCTCGCTTTTGTCTACACTCAGACGCATTAACAGCAAGGGAATTCATGCGACTGATGAGGGTTGTACGGAGCGGCTGCGGATCTTATTCCGATGGGCCATCTACGCACGCGTCCCCTCCAGATATTCTTTACTCAGAACTGGAGTGTGAAGACGTATTCGCTCGAATCCAGTATTGTTTTAACGGACCTAGTGAAACAAAGGGTTCAGCTTTGGGCAGATCTTCAGTGGTTAACTCAGGGAGTTCCACTGCAACTGCTGGATCCGGCTTTCACGATTATGACGGATTCGAGTCAGACAGGTTGGGGCACGACCCTAAGTCCTGCTGACTTGAAGTGTCAGGGTCTTTGGGACCCTCGGTTCCTAGAGAAGCACATAAACATCAAAGAGATGATGTCAATATGCCTAGCTCTTCAACATTGGATTCACATAATAGCGAACGTCCATGTTCCGATTTTGTTGGACAATTCGACAGTAGTAGCTTACATCAGGAACCAAGGTGGCACTCATTCAATTCCATTACGCGAATTAACGGAAAAGATTCTCCTGTACGTCATGAATCATCATGTTCATCTTTCTGTCCGTCATATACCAGGTCGTCTGAATGTACTAGCAGACTAGCTCTCTCGGATAGGTCGCCTGTTGCCATCGGAGTGAACTCTCAACAAGCGAATATTCAGGCAGATTTGCTACCAGTGGGACCGTCCCATGATAGATCTGTTTGCGACACACCTGAACAGTCAGTTACCGATGTTCATGTCGCCATGCCCAGATTATCGAGCATACGCAGTAGACGCTCAGTCGATCTCATGGGACGGAATGATAGGATATGCGTATCCTCCAACTCCATTGATTCAGCAGATTCTGTTAAAGATTAAACAGTCTCGTTGCAAAATCCTGCTAGTAGCACCTCTGTCATCACAAAAAGTCTTCTCAGGTGTCTGTCATGGGACGTTTCCCGGAAGCTTCCTCCATGAGAGGATCTTCTTTATCAGGGGAAGTCACGCACACTGCATCACAGCCCGGAAGGTCTCAACCTTCACGTCTCTCCGTTGTGCTGTCCTTCTTGCACGGAAAACAGTTTACAGGACGTGCAGTGGACGCAATTTCTAACTGCAGGAGGTCCTCCTCTTCATTGAACTATAGACGTTTATGATCCATCCATACTAAATATTGCCAATTTCCTGATCTACTTGTTTGACGATCTCAAACTGTAGCCCGTCACTATTAAGAGCTATAGGTCTATGTTATCAGACCAGGGACCAGCCGTGAGGGCAACTAGGGCGATTATGTCGCCCTTCTAAGCCCAAAGTCGCTAGAAAAATAGTCGGGGCGATTACAAGTCGCCCTCTAAAAATTGGCCAAAATGAGAAAAGGCTGAACTGAGTGATGTGAGGTTTGCATGAAAACGAGTATTTTCAAAAATCGAATGTGCTCGAGTGTGATAAATCATAAATGGGCATTTTAATTCGTCAAATAAACGTCCATTTATTTGAAATCACACGACAATCAATTGTCCATTGTCGCTTTTGGCGGATTTTTTTATTTCTATTTTGTTGCGTTCCAGTCGGAGCTTCAAGTGTCGAAACGAAAATAGGTGACTTACGCGACTCAACAAAACAACCCAGTTTGAAAGTAGGTTACGTCGCTTAAGAAAATGTATACACAACGGACGTATTTTATTAACACATTATTTTCATTTCGATTTGCTGACGACTGTTAACTGTTGGGCTGTCTATTCCCAGAAAAACACGAATGGAATTGAAACACATGAAAAAAAGCTTTAGTGATGTCAAGAAAAGCTTTGTACAGGACACAAGTGTGCATGTGAACAATCTTGAAAAAGAGTCCTCCTAAACATCAGAATGACATGAAATGACGCGGAATGACACTGGAATGCCATAAAAATGATGCGGAATGACATTTCTTTTACAAAATACTCGACCCCAGAATGTATTTTGTTTATTAACTAACAAAGTACCTCCCAAGCAACCTTCTTACATCTGGTCCTGTTCACACTTTCAGACTTAGGAAATTATTAGCTTAGTAGACTTTGTTGAAAGGCAACCACAGGAGGGTGATGGGGGATTGGCACGAAGAAAAGGTGAGGGGTCATGAAGGAGAAGGTAGCAGTGGGGGATTTTCAGTCAATAATTACATTGTGATTTTTTAACCTGGCACAGATGCATCATAGACAACTGGACCTGGATTATTTGTACGTTAATGGAGGACCACAAATTGAAAATATGAAGGGCGGCGGGGGTGGTACATGACTATTCTTAATTTTCCCCACTTGCCTATGAAGTCTCCCTACATGACTCTGCAGTCTCCCTATTTTTTCTGGAGGGAGACTTGAAGTCTCCCTAAAATTCCCCCCTAGACTGGTCCCTGTATCAGACACTTATGCTCATCATGATAACTTGGCTATTGGATCAAATACTTCATTGTCCAAGCTGGTTAGAAATTTCTCTATTAATAGACCTAGAACCCTCAGATTAATTCCTAAATAGAATTTGGCTTGGGTTCTGTTGAAGCTCAAAGAAGCTCCGTTTGAGCCGTTGGTTGTTGTAGAGTTCAAATTCTTAACCTATAAAACAGCATTTCTCTTAGCCTTTGCATCTGCTAGAAGAGCCAGTGAACTTCATGCTTTATCTGTTGATGAATCTCACTACCGTAGTGTGGGTATTACCATTACCCTTACTACGGAAGTGGGATTTCTGGCTAAGAATCAGATTCCAGACAAGCGGCCTGAGCCTATTATCATTAAGGCTCTGCCATCCTTGGATAACCGTAGACCTTTGCTGTATTCAGTCAGGGCGATGCGCATTTATAAACGTCGATCAGATTTTATTAGAAAAGGAAGAAAACGTTTCTTTCATTGATTCCTAACAGAAAAGATATTTCTGTTCATTCAGTCGCTAGATGGATTCAGTTGGCAATACGCATTGCCTATGAAAATCTATCTTCAGATCAATGTTCAGTAATTAAGATATCAGCGCACGAGGTTAGAGCACTGTCCACTTCTTGGGCATATGCTAACGATATAGCCATTACTGATCTCATGAAGGCTGCGTACTGGACACTGCCCTCTTCATTTACCAAGTTTTACCTGAGAAATTTAGAGTCCATCTCCGGTGACCTTAGATCTTTGGGTCCTCTGTCTGTTGCTCAGAATGTCGTCCAGTAATGGTTACATCAATAGTTATTTAGACAGCCCGTTTCAGCATTGACACTGTTCTGCTGCCCTCTTCATTCTGAGGACATGTACCTCAGAACAAGGGGAAGGGGGTGAGGACGGTTTTCCTTATGATCATCTGGCTTTATAGTGAAAAGTAAGGGAAGACCTCCTCTGGTATCAGTAGTCCTGAGTTGGTGCAGGGATGGTTTTAATGTGTAGCTCGGTGTGAAGCAATAACTATGTCTCATTTATGTACTGTTTTTAAAGAGTAGCTCACTGTGAAACATTTGTATATTAATATACAATCCTCGGACACTTTTAAATGAGTATAAAGAGTCTCATTCTCAGGACTATCTTTAAATATTGGTTTTCCTTCACCGAATTAGCATAATGGGTTATGCTGGCATTAAATGGAGAATTATATATTGTGTAATACTCAATTACATTGTGGGTGTGATGCCTTTCTCTTTTCTCGTAAAGGAGAAAGGCATATATAATTCCTATCTTCTATTCTCCTGTAGGAGATCTCCTTTACTGAAGTAATGAAGTAATTGAGGGGTTGGATTTTCCTCTATGTCCTAGACCCTCCATCCTTTTTACGATTCATCTCGTCTGGGCCATTGGTTGTTGTATAAAAATATTCTAAATTTTAAATAATTTGTATATTTTTTTATACTTACCAATGGCCCAGACGGCCCTCCCATGAGTGGGCACTCATACCTCCATGCTGTTTATAACATTTAACAGGCAATCTGTAGAAAGAATGATGGTTGGCACCAATTTTGGTGTCTTCCTGGATACTGCGCATGCGCAGATCCGAAAAGTATGGAGGACCAGATAGGACATCAATTTTTTGGTTTTGCATGCAAATTTTGGGGATTGGGGGGCAAAATTTGTGTTTGGCCCTGGATTAATTTTTGAGTTAGCATCAGCTAGTCTGGAAAGTATAAAAAATATACAAATTACTTAAAATTTATCATTTTCATGCCCTCCTGCATGGTAATTTTCATTGCCGTATGCTCACATTTTATTATTACTAATGCAAACTTTAAAAAAGTAAGACTTCATTGGTTTATGTCAAATATATTCCCCAAGTTAATAAAATGGATAAAATACACCACTGCCCATTTTAGTCTGTAGTTTATCTCTCTGCATTCTGATGTCATGATATCAAAATTTCAGGATGCAGATTTTTTGATAATGAAACTAGGAATTTAACCAATTTGGTTACATTAAAGAACCGACTGCCAGCATGCATTTTAGCTCAATTTGACGTCATATATTAGCTATTGGGATGGGTTGTGATATGTCGTCCATCCTTACCACCGTGCATCTGTATGTCCATACGTATGTCTATACCTCTGTCTGTACACAATTCCTTTAGCACATCCTACAGACTGCATCTCTCTCCCAGTCAGTTTCAAATTTTATGCATGGCATTGGAGTAATGTCTAGATGGGAGCTATCAGATTTTTCCAAATTTCGTTGAAGAACCTGGCCACTAGCAACCATCTTGGATTGGCATATAAATTGTCAGCAATTCCATTAGCACCACCATTCAGGCCGCACCTCTCACCTGATCTTTTTAAAATTTTATATGTAGCTTTGGTGTGATGTCTAGAATGGGTGGTATCGAACTTTTCTGAATCTTGTTGAAAAATATGGCCTCCTGCTGCCATCTTTGGATTTGGCATATACATTGTCAACAATTCCATCAGCACACCCTACAGGCCGCATCCGTCAACTGATCTTTTTTAGATTTCATAAATTGCTTTGGTGTGATGTCTAGATGGGAGCTATCGATTTTTAGTTTGTTTTCAAAAAGATGGCCTCCAACATCCATCTTGGATTTGGCATATAAATTGTCAATTCCTTTAGCACTCTCAGGACACCCTATGGGGTGCATCTCTCACTCACTTTTTTCAACTCTCTTATGTGGCTTTAGGGTGCTATCATGTTTTTTTCTAATTTCATTAAAAAAACATAGCCACCAGTGGCCATCTCCGATTTTGCTATTAAATTGTCTGCAATTCCTATAGCATATTCTACAGTTAGTTATTTAGTTCAGTCCCTTCTTGGTGAAGTTGAGCTGCAGTGTCATTGACACTTTCATAATACAAATGGTCTGAAAAACAGAAGATCTACTTTGTGTGGCGTAAATGTGACTTTACACCATCACTTGCTGGTCCAGCATATGTCGCTTTTACATTTTCATCTTCACCAAAAGTACTGCACCACCATAATAACCTTTTACATAACATGAATACAACACAACACTTTTTTTTTCTTGAAAAAAATTCCATTTATTTTTTTTAAAATATAGCTTATGATGCTTCCTTGGAATGAGCTTGACAAGATCATTCCAATGCGAGGGTCATAAGCTATATTTTTGAAGTGAAAATTGAAATATGATGAAACTTAAATGGCGATTTTTGTGAATAATGCTGGCTGGATATGCCATCCTCTTATGTGCAATGTTTAATCAACCTTTGCACAAAACATCTCTTGCTGACGTGCATTCAAATTTCTTCAAACAAAAGTGCTGGTGTTTCTTCAGCCCAAGTGCATTCAGGTACACTCAAAACTCGTAAAACATCTTGACATTGGCTTTTCTAGTATACTGCAAACTCGAAAAATATCCTCTCATTGGCTACTCTGGTACAGTGAAGCCCACTTAATTGGATATCTCTTAATTGTATATCCCTGTTAATTGAATATAATTTTCAAACACAAAACCATTTACCATACCTTCAGTACAAATTTGATCTGTTAATTGCATATGGGTTGTAGAGTAAACTCCTGTTAATTGTATATAAATTTTTGTAATATGTCGAAAAAATTACTGTGACACGCACCAAATTCCCCTTATTTATCAACCTTTTTGGCCTCACCACATCCAATACAGGCATTTATTCTATTATATCTTGTTTGACAGAGCTCATAGAGCTCTGTCAAACAAGATATAATAGAATAAAAGCTCAGTTTACCTCCAGAACACAGGAAACTGACCAAATCCCTGTTAATTGTATACTCCTGTTAATTGAATAATTTTCACTGGCAAAATGGATATTCAGTTAAGAGGATTCTACTGTATATCCAAAACTCGTAAAATATCCTCTTAATTGCTAATCTAATCTGATATTTGGTGTACCCAAAACGCATAAAATGTCCTCTCAGTGGTCACTCTGATTTGATATTTGGTGTACCCAAAACTCATATAATGTCCTCTCAATGGTCACTCTGATTTGATATTTGGTGTATCCAAAACTCATAAAATGTCCTCTCACTGGTCACTCTGATTTGGTATTTGGTGTACCCAAAACTCATAAAATGTCGTCTCAGTGGTCACTCTGATTTTATATTTAGTGAACCCCAAACTCATCAAATGTCCTCTCAATGGCTACTCTGGTATACCCAAAACTCATAAAATATTTTCTGAATTGCTAATCTGATTTGATATTTGGTGTACCCAAAACTCATAAGATGTCCTATCATTGGCTACTTGGGTATTCCCAAAACTCGTAAAATATCCTCTTAATTACTAATCTGATTTGATATTTGTTGTCACCAAAACTCATACAGTGTCCTCTCAATGGCTACTCTGATTTTATATTTGGTGAACCCCAAACTTACAAAATGTCTTCTCCATGGCTACTCTGATTTGATATCTAGGAAACCCCAAACTCACGAAATATCCTTCAGTGGCTATTCTGATCTGATATTTGGTGAGCCTAAAACTCATAAAATATCCTCTCAGTGGCTGCTCTGATTTAATATTTGATGAACCCCAAACTCATAAAATATCCTCCTTATGAATACTCAGAATTGATATTTGGTACACCCAAAACTCGTAAAATATCCACTCGGTGACGATTTGATATTTGGTATACCCAAAACTTGTAAAATATCCTCTCAAAGGCTACTCTTGATTTGATATTTGCTGAACCCCTAACTCATAAAATTTCCTCGTATGAAATATTTGTTTAATGGCTACTATGATTTGGTATTTGTATTGAGGGGGTGCAGTGGTGTTGCGGTAACCAGTTCTCGTCAGATCACCGAAATTAAACAACGTCAAGCCCGGTTAGTCCTTGGATGGGTGACCGTCTGTGTGATTGATTCAGACTCCCACGTTGTGTCCTTGGGCAAGGCACTTTACCCTGATTGTCCATATGGGGGCACGATGACGCTGTGTACTAAGGCGTACTGCACGTCGATGGTGCACATGTCTTCAACCAATCTAACCCTGCCTGTGCTGCAGTGCAGAGTTATGATGTTGGGTAGCTGGCAGCTGCTCAGCGTTGCTCGGTGGTTCTCTCCAGGTACTTCGGCTTCCTCCACCCGTAAAACTGTCACCGACACGATATGACCTTGGTTGTTAATGTGTCGTTAAACCTTAATAAATAAATTTGGTATTGAGCTTCTTTAACCCTTCACCAAACTCAGATAGCAGATGACAGATGCAAAGTAAATTCTTGGGAGGGGAGAGGGGGGGGGGGGGGTCCGTCCGAAGGTTTCGTTCTTAAGGCAAAAAAGCTTGTTCCAGTTAGGCCTAAAAAAGTGAAAAATCTCTTTCTCAGGTGCTCCCGCATGGCCCTTTGGCTACCACCACATGCTCCCTTTTTATAACCAATGCAAACTGAAAAAGAATAATAATTAAATGGATTGTGTCTGATATTTTACCGAAGTTAATAAAATTGATAAATTTCTCCCTTGAGTGCACTCAAGGGACGAAATACACCACCAACCATGCTATTCTATAGATGAGGCCTAAAACATAAAACAAACCAAGAACATGAACTTTTGCTGGAGAGAAATAATTACAAACAAAAAAAATAAAATAAAAAGACACCCACCCACATGCAATTTTACAAAAAAATGGTCTGAGAAACCGAAGATATACTTTGTGGGGCCTTAGGGATCCTAACTATGTCTTGAGGTAGAAATTTTTTTTTTAGTTATTCAAGAAATTTCCATGTCATGTTAGGTAAAGAGTTGACTTCTCTTTTTCTTGTTACTAATGCATTATATCTGTAGATTCAGAAAATGGCCTTTTAGTGCCAATGAGCAATCAGCAATTCATAAAACCTGAAATGTTTGAAAAAATAGGTTGGTGAACTTATAAATGAAGTAGTCACATCAAAGTGAAGAATCTAACTGTCTGACACTGTTGTTTTCTGTTATTTGAATTCTTTAGACAAGCTGGTAAACTTTAGAAAAAGTTATCCCATCAAAGTGAAGAATCTAAATGTCTGATACTGTTATTTTTTGTTATTTGAACTGGCTGGTAAACTTGAGAAAAAAGCGATCCAACAGTGTTGACAGTTCTTTCTATCTTTATTGGTGTTTAAGGTCACTGTCAGTATATAAGACTTAATCGTGACCACACCTCAAGTATAAAGTGAAGTTTAAATGTTTATACCATGAGGGACATGGTCGCGCAGTGTACTAAAGCTTTTTGCATATCGATGGTGCACTTGTCTTCAACCAGTGCTAACCCTACATGTGCAGAGTGAGTATATTGGATAGTTTGACAGTTTGCTTGCCATTACTCAGTGGTTCTCTCTGGGTACTCTGGTTTCCTCCACCCGTAAAACTCCGACAAGAGTTGAACCTGGCTGTCTAAAGTGCCATTAAGCCCCAATAAAAAAATGTTTATACCTCTATACTGCCCACTATAGCAGACTCACCCAGGCATTGGTTCCAGACTCTATTATACAATTACCACAAAAATCGATCCCTGCTTCACTTCCCAGATTATACTAAAACCTAATGGCCCAGACTTAGCTGGTGCAACCTCAATATTATTAAGGGCCAAACACAAATGTTGAACCCCCCAATCCCCAAAATTTGCATACAATACTGAAAATTAAAAGTCCTATCTGGCCCTCCATACTTTTAGTACTTGTGCATGCGCAGTACCCAGGAAGAGACTGAAATTGGTGCTAACATCATTCTTCTGTTTGGCCCAAAGTCAGTAACAACTGAACTGACATCTGTACTTTAAATTCTCATTTTTGAAGATGCCAGACACAAATCAATGATGGTTTTCATGGAATCAACAGTGTAACAGGATGCTGGAAGTGAATAACGGTGGTTTCAGATGTTCAGGGCTGTAATTTTATAATTAGCTCAACTTTGGCGAAGCCAAATTTGAGCTTATGCCATGGCCAGTCGTCCGTCTGGCCATCTGGCCGTCTGTCCGTCAATTCAATACGGCTTGGGCTAGAAGCCGTATTTATGAAGATCTTTATGCAAACTTCTTGGGTACCTTTGTTATGACCGTGGGACGAGAACGTATGTTTTTGGGTCCGATCCGAAATTCAAGTTGGCCGCTGGCGGCCATTTTGTACAGACTTAGGTGAAATCAGATTTTTGCGCAGAACTTCCGTATGAAAGCACTGATTTGAATAATTTTTTGTATGAATGTTTAGTACCATTGTATACATCACATATAATATAGGTTTTTTTCTCGTACGTAAATTATGCAAATTACACTAACTTTGATGTTTTTTGGTGTTACTTTCAGCACTGTAAGTGCAAATGCCAATACGGCTCGGGCTAAAGGCCGTATTTATAAACCGATCTTTACGAAACTTCTTGGGTACCTTTGGTATCACCGTGGGACGAGAACGAGTGTTTTGGGGTGCGGTCCAAAATTCAAGATGGCCGATGGCAGCCATTTTGTACAAAATTAGGTGCAATCAAATTTTTGCACAGAACTTCCATATGAAAGCGCTGATTTTAAATTTTTTTTGTGTGAATGTTTAGTACCATGGGATACATCACATATAATACGGGTTTTTTTCTCGTGCAGAAATTATGCAAATTAGATGAACTTTGATTTTTTCAGTGCTACTTACACACAGTAAGTACACATGTCAATACGGCTCGGGCTAGAGGCTGTATTTATGAACCGATCTTCACGAAACTTCTTGGGTACCTCTGTTATCACCTTGGGACGATAACAAGTGTTTCTGAGTGCAGTCCAAAATTCAAGATGGCTGCCAGTGGCCATTTTCTACCGAAATTAGGTCTAATCAGTTTTTTGTGTACAACTTCTATACAGCTCAGGCTAGAGGCCTTATTTATGAACCGATCTTTACGAAACTTCTTGGGTACCTTTGTTATCACCGTGGGATGAGAACGGGTGTTTTTGGGTGTGGTCCGAAATTCAAGATGGCCACCAACAGCCATTTTGTACCAAAATTAGTGCAATCAGTCTTTTGTACAGAACTTCTGTATGAAAGTTCTGATTTGAATAAATTTTGGTATGAATGTTTAGTAAAATGGAATACATCACATACAGTACGGATTTTTTCTCGTGCAGAAATTATGCAAATTAGATGAATTTTGATTTATTTAGTGCTACTTATACACTGCAAGTGCACATGTCAATATGGCTCGGGCTAGAGGCTGTATTTATCAACCGATCTTCACAAAACTTCTTGGGTACCTTTGTTATCTCCTTGGGACGAGAACAAGTGTTTCTGAGTGCGGTCCAAAATTCAAGATGGCTGCCAGTGGCCATTTTGTACCGAAATTAGTCCAATCAGTTTTTTGTCACAACTTCTATACAGCTCGTATTTATGAACTGATCTTCACCTTGGGACAGGAATGAGTGTGTTTTGGGGTGCCTTTGTTATCACTGTTCTATGAGAACAAATATTTTGGGGTTCAGTCAGACCCACTCTGGGACTCAAAGATTTCTGTTCTAGTTTAGCATCTGACTGTCACCCACCTTTACAATACTTTATCTATACGTTTGTTACAGGTTACGGTCAGTATTTATGTACAGACCATTACAATACTTTATATGTACCTTTGTTATCAGGTCATTACCTAGATGTTTGTCATTGCAGTGTCACAGACTATATATGTACATGTCTTAACAAGTTGAGCTACAGTGTCATTGACACTTTCATTTTTATGTAAAATTATGCATGTTCCCCAATTTTCGGGATATGCTTCTGAACGTCGTCATTATAATATGACTCCACTGTTGTTTTGTTAGTATTACTTCCCTTCCCTCTCCTGAACCCTCCTATTATACTCCCAAGCTCTTTTGGCATTTTTATTGAAGAATTTTTTATTAAATTCTTGGGAGTTTAACTTGTAAAACGGAATAAGTATTCTGTTTATCCCCTATGTTTACATCCTGTCCATTACTGTTCAGGACGTTTTGTATTTTTGCATCAGGTGGTTGTTGATCGGTTACTGACTCTGGGCCTTTGTTGTGCCTGTTGTTGGTTAGTTTCCGGTTTTTCCTCTTGACATTGTTGGCTGTTCAATAACGTTTTGGATTTGTATGAATTCAGTGTTTAGTTAAAAACAATTATTGTTTTTAGCTCACCGAAGGGAGATTAACTTATCAGTTGCCTGGCGTTGTCGTCCGAACCTTACATTATCGACTTCTCCTCACAAACTACTCAACCAAATGAACCAAATTTTGTGTGCATGTTCCTTATCATATGTCAATTCCAGTTTGTACAAATAAACTTGCCACGCCCACAGGGGGCACCAGAAGGGGCATAACTCTGATAGCACCCATAACTTTTTTCAAAAATTCAAAAAAATCTTCTTCTTCAGATCCACCAGTTAGAATCTTTTCATATTTTTTATACAACATCTCTAGGGGAGTCAGATTCACGTTTGTTCAAATCGAGTCCCTGGGTTAAGATTTGGGCTCTCCATTGGAGCCCAAAGTTTAACTTTGTGCAATTTGAGGAAATTTCTTTTAAAATAATCTTCTTCAGATCCACTAGTCAGAACCCTTTCATGTTGGGTATACAACATCTGTAGGGGGGGGGGGGGGGCAGATTCAAGTTTGTTCAAATCGAGTTTCTCGGTTAATATTTGGGTTCCCTATGGGAGCCTGAATTTTAACTTAGAGCAATATGAGAAATTTTCTTTAAAAATCTTCTTATTCAGATCCACCAGTCAAAATGCTTTCATATTTGGTATACAACATCTCTAGGGGGGTCAGATTCAAGGTTGTTCAAATTGGGTTCCTGAGTTAGTATTTGGGCTCTCTATTGGAGCCCAAAGTTTAACTTGGTGCAATTTGAGGAAATTTATTTATAAATCTTCTTCAGATCGGCCACTCAAAATCCTTTCATGTTTGGTATACAACATCTATAGGGGGGTCAGGTTCAAGTTTGTTCAAATCTAGTCGCTGGGTTTATATTTGGGCTCTCTATGGGAGCCCAAATTTTAACTTTGTGCAATGCGTGGAATATTCTTCGAAAATTTTCTTCTTCAGATTCACCAGTCAGAATCCTCTCATATTTGGTATACATCATCTCTATGGGGGCCAGATTCAAGTTTGTTCAAATCGAGTTTCTCGGTTAATATTTGGATTCCCTATGGGAGCCTGAATTTTAACTTAGTGCAATATGAGAAAATCTTCTTCAGATTCACCAGTCAGAATCCTTCCAAATTTGGTATACATCGTCTCTAAGGGGGCCAGATTCAAGTTTGTTCAAATCGAGTTTCTCGGTTAATATTTGGGTTCCCTATGGGAGCCCAAATTTTAACTTTGTGCAATGCGTGGAATATTCTTCAAAAATTTTCTTCAGATTCACCAGTCAGAATCCTCTCATATTTGGTATACATCATCTCAATACGGCTTGGGCTAAAAATTTGGGGGGGGGGGCAGATTCAAGATTGTTCAAATCGAGTTTCTCGGTTAATATTTGAGTTCCCTATGGGAGCCTGAATTTTAACTTAGTGCAATATGAGAAAATTTCTTTAAAAACCTTCTTCAGATCCACCAGTCAGAATCCTTTAACATTTGGTATGCATCATCTCTAGGAGGGGTCAGATTGAAGTTTGTTCAGATTGGGTCTCTGGATTGAAAATTTTGAGTCTGGTTCGGACTTAGTAATTTTTGACCAAAATTTGAGAGAAAAAAATCTGTTTTGGATTTTTTATGTGTTTTGTTCAATTTTGAGACGAAACCCCCCCCCCACCCAAATTTTTAGCCTGAAAATTTTTGGTCCGGTTCCGACTCCGAAATTTTGGACCAAAATTCAGAATTATTAAAAAAAAAATTTTATCCATTTTTAGCTCAACTTTGGCGAAGCCAAATTTGAGCTTATGCCATGGCCCGTCGTCTGTCTGTCCGTCTGTCTGTCAACAATTGGATACGGCTCGGGCTAGAGGCCTTATTTATGAACCGATCGTTACGAAACTTCTTGTGTATCTTTGGTATGACCGTGGGACGAGAACGAGTGTTTTTGGGTGCGGTCCAAAATTCAAGATGGCTGCCAGCCACCATTTTGTACCGACGATGCAGAAATCTGTTTTTTGTACAGAACTTCCATATGAAAGCTCTGATTTGAATAATTTTTTGTATGAATGTTTAGTACCATGGGATACATCACATATAATACGGGGGGTTTTTTCTTGTGCGTAAATTATGCAAATTAGACTAACTTTGATGTTTTTTGGTGTTACTTTCAGCACTGTAAGTGAAAATGCCAATACGGCTTGGGCTAGAGGACGTATTTATGAACCGATCTTTACGAAACTCCTTGGGTACCTTTGTTATCACCGTGGGATGAGAACGAGTGTTTTGGGGTCCGGTTCGAAATTCAAGATGGCCGATGGCAGCCATTTTGTACAAAATTTGGTGCAATCAGATTTTTGCACAGAACTTCCATATGAAAGCGCTGATTGGAATAATTTTTTGTGTGAATGTTTAGTACCATGGGATACATCACATATAATACCGGTTTTTTTGTCGTGCAGAAATTATGCAAATTAGATGAACTTTGATTTTTTCAGTGCTACTTACACACAGTAAGTACATATGTCAATACGGCTCGGGCTAGAGTCTGTATTTATGAACCGATCTTCGCGAAACTTCTTGGGTACCTTTGTTATCACCTTGGGACGAGAATGAGTGTTTCTGGGTGCGGTCCAAAATTCAAGATGGCTGCCAGTGGCCATTTTGTACCGAAATTAGGTCTAATCAGTTTTTTGTACACAACTTCTATACGGCTCAGGCTAGAGGCCGTATTTATGAACCGATCTTTATGAAACTTCTTGGGTACCTTTGTTATCACCGTGGGATGAGAATGAGTGTTTCTGGGTGTGGTCCGAAATTCAAGATGGCCACCAGCAGCCATTTTGTACCAAAATTAGTGCAATCAGTCTTTTGTACAGAACTACTGTATGAAAGTTCTAATTTGAATAAATTTTTGTATGAATGTTTAGTAACATGGAATACATCACATATAGTACGGGGTTTTTTCTCGTGCAGAAATTATGCAAATTAGATGAACTTTGATTTATTCAGTGCTACTTATACACTGTAAGTGCACATGTCAATACGGCTCGGGCTGGAGGCTGTATTTATGAACCGATCTTCACAAAACTTCTTGGGTACCTTTGTTATCACCTTGGGATGAGAACGAGTGTTTCTGGGTGCAGTCCAAAATTCAAGATGGCTGCCAGTGGCCATTTGTACCGAAATTAGGTCCAATCAGTTTTTTGTCACAACTTCTACACAGCTCATATTTGTGAACTGATCTTCACGAAACTTCTTGGGTACCTTTGTTTTCATCTTGGGACAGGAATGAGTATGTTTTGGGGTGCCTTTGTTATCACTGTGCTATGAGAACAAATATTTTGGGGTTCAGTCAGACCCACTCTGGGACTCAAAGATTTTTTTCTAGTTTAGCATCTGACTGTCACCCACCTTTACAATACTTTACCTATACATTTGTTACAGGCAACGGTCAGTATTTATGTACAGACCTTTACAATACTTTATATGTACCTTTGTTATCAGGTCATTACCTAGATGTTTGTCATTGCTGTGTCACATACTATACATGTACATGTCTTTGTCATGACAAGTTGAGCTACAGTGTCATTGACACTTTCATTTGTTCAATTTTGAGACGAAAAAAAAAAAAATTTTGCATGAAAATTTTGGGTCCAGATCAGACTTGGAAATTTTGGACGAAAATTTGGGGGTCTGGGTTGGACTCCGAAATTTTGGACCAAAATTCGGACATTTTTGGAGTATTTTTATGCATTTTGTTCAATTTTGAGATGGAAAAAAAAAATTTATAGCCTGAAAATTTTGAGTCCTGTTCCGACTTGTTTTGATATATTGATATTTTGATATATATTTTATTCACCAGCATACAAATTTACAAAAGACTAAACATAAAGTACATGAAATCAGAACATTTACAATATATAAATACAGTTGACACTATATTACAAATCCGTCAGTACTTCATTCGTATACTGGTAGGGTAAGGCATAGCCAGATTGGCTGTCTTCCTGCCTTCCCTCATGTAGGAAAGAGATAGAGCATTGAGATATGAAAGAGAAAAATAGAGTGAAATGGAAAGACTAAGGGGGTAGAAAAAATGAAGAAGTTCTAATGCAACATGGTAAATTCCCATTATCTTCTTTTAAGAATAGCTCGAATAAATCATGTGTTGGTGATGCGAGTGGTGGTCGGAGCCCAGTTGAGCTAGGCACATGAAACGGACTTCACCATTCCTTTATTTATGCGTATACAGAGTGAGAGGCAAACTGCTAATAAAAAAAATAAAAAAAATAAAAAAAAAAAAATAAAAAATAAAAAAAAACATGGGGAAGACCGAATCAAAAGCCAGCTGGGACGAGAATACCAGACAAATTACGTTGAGAATGAGTTTCCAATACATCCTGAGAGCTTGTTAATCCAGGTAGTATCCTGGTGAAAAGTTGACGAAAGTCGGTATAAACTAGTGAGAGGCGGTACAAAACCGGGGATGCAACTAGATAGCACAATCTGGGCAGTAGGAATTAGAACAGGAGATATTGTTTGAGTATGTCGAAAGCAATCTTGTAATTAGCGTTTTTTTTAACTTCTTCCTGTTTTTTATTGCCCTGATATCCCTTTCTAGTTCGTTCCATAGTTTAGGAAATGCAAAAACAGGCAGCTTATCTAATGTTTTTGTTCTAGTTCTGTTTATATATAAAAGGTCCGTTTGGCGTGTGCTAACATTGTTTTGGTTATTTACAGAAGGAAAAAAATTCGCAAATGATGCCGGGAGATTTCCATTTTGCCAGTCAAACATAAACAGATAGACATGCAAATTATACAAATCCTTTATCTTTAAAATTCCGTCTTTAGTAAACAGTGGGTCAGTATGAGCATTATATTTCTTATTATTTATGATTCGTAATGATCGTTTTTGTAGTTTAAACAGTCGATTACAAGCTTTAGAGCCTCCCCATAACGGAATTCCGTATATAAAGTGACTTTGTATTAAGGTAAAATATAAAGTTTTCATAACTCTGTGAGGAAGAATTTTTTTCACTTTACTTAGAATGAGATTGGCAAAGGCAACTTTCGAGCAGATTTGGGATATGTGTCCATTGTAGGTTAGATTTTCGTCGATATTTATGCCCAGGAATTTTACTGATTTTTCGTTCTGCCTGTTGCCAACTTTGTCGATAATCTGATTATTAATACATACATTCTCATGGGAAGTATTTTTTTTGTGGGATGGATTGATAATTATATATTTCGTTTTCTTCGGGTTCAAAACTAAGTGGTTGGCGGAGCACCAATTGAATATTTTTTGCAGTTCCTCGTTGAATTCTTCTATCAGCGGGTTTATCTCTACTCCAGACTTGTATCCCGAGGTATCATCTGCAAACGATAGAACATTTAATGTTGTTGAATTATTTATATCATTTATGTAAACAAGAAAGAGGATGGGGCCTAATATTGAACCTTGTGGTACCCCACATGTTATTTCGGCTAAGTTCGATTTACTGTCACCAAGGAAGACATACTGTGTCCTGTTCTGAAGGTAGCTTTTGAACCAGTGATTAGCATTGCCTCTTATTCCATAATGTTCTAATTTTTGAAGTAATATCTCGTGGCTTATGGTATCAAAGGCCTTAGAGAGATCCAAGAATAAGGCTAGTGTACTGTCTTTACTAACTTTGTTATTTTCTGTGGCTATATGTTTTAACAAATGCATAACAGGATGTTTTGTACTGTGATGTTTCCTAAAGCCGTATTGGTGAGGATAGAGAATGTCGAATTTGTTTAAAAAATTTGTGAGTCTTATAAACATAATTTTTTCTAGGATTTTTGAAAAAACAGGCAAAATGCTGATTGGTCTATAGTTCGTGAAATTGTTTTCATCACCTGCTTTAAAAATTGGGGTAACCTTAGCAATTTTCATCCTGTCAGGAACTGTACCCTGGTTGAATGAATTGTTCATTATATGCGCGAGTGGGGTGGCAATGAAGTTTATTGAGTGTTTGAGGATACTCGTCGATACATTTTCACAGTCTTGGCTTAATTTAGGTTTCATTGAATTTACGATATTCGTTATTTCAGAAGGTGACGTCGGTGTAATAAATATGTTTTGGGGTTGTCTAGTATTCAGGTACTCGTCAAATGACTTTTGGGGGTTGGATATCAGTTGTGAAGTCTGATTGCCTATGTTTGCAAAGAAGTTATTAAATTCCTGTGCAATGTCCTTTGGCGTATCTATTTTTTTGTCACCAAGATTGAAGAAAGAAGGTAGGGATTTCTTATTTTTGTTCCTATTTAATGCATT
This sequence comes from Pictodentalium vernedei, assembly GCA_031216915.1. NCBI lineage: Eukaryota > Metazoa > Mollusca > Scaphopoda > Dentaliida > Dentaliidae > Pictodentalium > Pictodentalium vernedei. Next base: position 369,017,276 of record CM062294.1, on the reverse strand, counting down.
ATTCAAAACTTGCCACGTTTTACGCATGTTGTTCTTGTTTTCGATGAAGATTTGTTCATAATACATAGCTTTGCTTTGCTTTCGAATTCTGTTAAATACCCGGCAGTAATTCTTGTAATTCCTAACATTAAATTCTGAGGGAGATCGCAACTTCTTGTTGAAAAATTTATTTTTGTTATTGGATGAAACTAAAAGACCTTTGGTCATCCACGGCTGTCGTTTTATGAATTTCTTATTTGGTTTGAGGCTTTTTAAAGGGAAGGCTGATTCGAAGGCATTCAAGTAGATATTCAAGAAGTTATCATAAGCTATATTGGGACAGTCTGCCTCCATAACTGAAGAAAAGTCGCTTTGAGACAGCAACGACTTAAAAAGTTCTATACTTCTGTAATTTATTTTCCTGGAGAGAAGGGGTTTTAAACATTCAGATTTTGTATGGGCTAATTCAATATAAAAAATTCCAAAGTGGTCTGAAACATCGGTTAGGAATATTCCAGATTTGAATTGATTAGAAATAGAGTTGGTAAAGATGTGGTCTATCAGCGTTGCTGAACGGTCTGTTACTCTGGTTGGTTTGGTGATAACAGGTGTGAAGCCTTCACTAAACATCATGTCAATAAATAAGTCTGTTTTAAGATGAGAAGCTACTTTTAAAAGGTCAACATTGAAGTCGCCCATAATCAGGGCTGTTTTCTTTTCCTTATTAATTATATCTGTTAAATAGTTCATTTTTGAATGGAATAAGTCTATATCTGCTTTTGGTGCCGTATTTGGTCTGTATATTACGCCAATTATTTTTGTCGAAAGTTTTGACTTTAATTCAACAAAGATAGACTCAAATACATGAGGTATAAAAACGGACAGATCTTTACGAACACTGAATGAAATTTCATTTTTTATGAACAGCCCAACACCCCCACGCCTGTCGTCGTCACTAGGCCTTGTGTTTGTTAATAAGGGGTGATATCCTTCTAGATTGTAAGAAACATTTGAGGGGACTTGAAAGATTTCTGTAAGTCCAATGACATCGAATGTGTTTTCTTCATTATTCAGGTCGGAGAGTAGGTGATGTAGTGGATCCCAATGGGCATTTAGACTTTGGCAATTGATGTGAAATGCCGAGAAAGATCCACGCACCCCACCAAGTTCACTAACCAATTCACTAGGCAGGAGGTACTTACATTCTGTATTGTTAAAAATGGACGTAGAGTCATTGTCTTCGGGAGACCTCCCAATTTTATCATTCAGTAGGAGACCAAAGTCATATTCGGGATTAGTCTGGATCTCGTCCAAATTGATACTACCCGCCATGATATCCAAACCGACCACTAACAACACGAACGCACGAGCAAAAGAGAGGGGTTAGTACAGATGCAACTTCATCGAGCACAATGTATTTAGTACCTGGTCTAGAGAAGATAATGTGAGTCAATATTTCATCAGTACTGTTAAATGATAATAACCGTTGACACAATGTTGCATAATATAGAGCAAGGAAAAATATAAATAAAAAATATGTACAAGAGGTAATTTCTAGCATTCAAGGATGGTGTCCTGAATATGAATGTTCTCTGGTTTTTATTATTCGAGTCAACAATGTGGCCACTAGGATAACACCTGATTACTGATTTCTGTTTCACATTTTCTATTTGTGCCAATGTCAGTTCTCGTATAAGCCAATTTCGAAACCGCCATCCCGGCCCCCAATCCATGCAAGGTCACAGGTCGCGAGGTATAAACATTCCAAGAAAACGCGTTATTAACAATGAAATCGCACTGTTTACACCTCGCGACCCGCGACCCCGCACAGATCAAAGTCCAAAGATGGCAGTCTCGAAATTGGCTTATTGGTGTCATCCTAGTGGCTGCTGAACGGTTATTGCATTGACTATCGTGGAATGAGGATTGCAAAAAAGTCGTCACTTCTCCTTATAGAGGTGTTTTGTACATCTTTTTAATTACAGTGTCTTGGAGAGTGTCACACAGTTTGTTGGGGAGGGGGTAGTGACATCACACATTATCCACCAGACATCTTAACAGAAAACTTTTTATGCAAAATAGTATGGTTACAATTTATTTCGGGGGGAGGGGGGCATCACACATTATCCACCAGGTTGAAGAAAATGATATCAGTTCTCCATATAGGGGCGATAGATTGTGTTGAAGAGTACAACAAAATACTCTCCACCACAATGGCACAGAACAAGTTGCATAGCATATCATAAGCAATGACGTACTTGTTGATATTTTGCATAATGTTTTTTTTTTTTTATGTAAAAGTGATAGAATATAATTTATTGGGCACATCACCCAGTATCCACCAGATTAAAACAGTGACATCAGTTCTCCACATGGATTTTTTTTTTTTTTAAATATGATTGTTTTTAAAATCTTTTTCTTCAGACCATGTAGTCAGAATGCTTTCATATTTGGTATACAACATCTCTAGGAGGGTTAGATTCAAGTTTGTTCAATCCTAGTCCATGGGTTGATATTTGGGCTCCCTATGGGAGCCGAAATTTCAAAATTGTACAATATAAGAAAATTTCTTTAAAAATCTTCTTCAGATCCACCAGTCAGAATCCTTTCATATTTGGTATACATCTCTTGGAGGGTAAAACTCAAGTTTGTTCAAACCTGGTCCCGGGGTTATTTATTTGGACTACCTATGGGAGCCTGAATTTTAACTAAGTGCAATATGAGGGAATTTCTTTTAAAATCTTCTTCAGATCCACCAGTCAGAATCCTTTCATATTTGGTATACAACATCTCTAGGTGGGTCAGATTCAGGTTTGTTCAAATCGCGACCGTGGGTTAATATTTTGGCTCCCTATTTGAGCCCAAAGTTTAACTTAGTGCAATGTGAGAAAATTTCTTTAAAAACCTTCTTCATATCCACCAGTCAGAATTCTTTCCTATTTGGTATCTGACATCTCAAGGGGGATCAGATTCAAGTTTGTTCAATTTGAGTCCTTGGCTTAATATTTGGTTTCTATGGGCAGGTGTGTGTGGGGGGGGGGGGGGGGGGATGTTACGTTCAGGTTTGTTCAATTCCATTCCTTAGTGCTTTTCCATAAAATCTGTCTCTCATGACTTCATTTCTTTGTAGTGTTGATGAACCATGTCTAACTGAATGTGACCCCAAATACTTCTTTGAACCACTTTGGCCGGTGAGCGATTAAGGCCCCTTGGGGCCTCTTGTTTTCTTTTAGGATACCTATTCTATCTTATTCCGGTAGTTTAGCTTTAATTAGTTAGTGCTTGTCAACACTTAGGCTCTATTGGGATGCCCTTGGGCTCTATCAGGATAGCCTTGGGCTCATGAGGTTCCCTTACTTACGCTTCATTCAAAGATTTTCAAAATTTTTTTTAAAAAATTTTATTCGAAATTTTTTGTTATTGTCTATGTTATGTATCCTTGTGATGTTTATTATTGGGAGTGCAGCAGACTTATGTTTTTGGCTTCATTATTATTGTTGCCATTATAATAATTGGTACTTAGTGTGAGTCCAGGAAGCCTTGGAATTAAATTGTTGTTTGCCGATAGTCGCGGCACTCCTTCAATACTTGTACTATGTGATGCGAACGTTGGAAACGGGTGTTGACCTGTGTGGCGGGTGGTGAAGTTCCGATGGGAGCTTTCACCACTGGCTAATACTAGTCTTTCATTCTCTTTTTCAGTGGAACAAGAACATGGTGATGGTACTTTGACACCTGTTCGTTACGTGCTGCAGTCGCTGCACTCTGATGAGCTCCGCTCTGATGAGTAAACAGAGCTAGCTGCTAGGTGCTCATGATATTTTCACAGGTTTAAGGCCATTAGAAGCTTAATCCTCTGCATGCAGCTAGCTCGACCGGTGCAGTGGTGGTCCCTATTTAGGGAGCCAAGACGCCGGGTAGGTCCGTTGTGGTCGAGTAGTATAACATGGGTATAGCGAGCACCTCCTAATATAAAGCTCACCCAGCGACGATGGCAAAAGAAGAAGCCTTAAGATTCTCTGTGGGATGCTCGGTGAGATCTGGGGTCAGATATCGAGTTGAAGAACCCTCTCCGTTACGTTAGCAGTCGGGGTCGACTGTGTCTGTTGCGAGAAACTATAATGAGCCGGAACACACGTCAGGATGTTCCTTCCATGCTGCAGGCGTCGGTTGCGGTTATGGCTTCTTCTTCCATGGAAGTGCACGCAAAGGGGATTAGCCTACAAGTTTCTCAACAGGATACTTGGCGAGATCTGGGGCCAGATCGCGAGTTGGAGAGCGTTCTCCGTCCCGTTAGCAGTCGAGTCGACTGTTTGTCCATTGTGAGAAACTTCAATGAGTCGGAGCACCCATCCAAAATGTGCGAGTCGGGATGCTCCTTCCACACTTCAGCCAGGGTTGGCTATTGTTACAGCTTCCTCTATTTCCATGAAAAAGTATGCTAAGGGGTAGAAGCCTACAAGTTTCTAAATGGAATGCTCAGTGAGGTCTGCTGCCAGACTACGAGCTGGAGAACCCTCTCTGTTTCGTCAGCAGTCGGGGCCGCCTGTTTTCGTTTTGAGAAACTTTAGTGAGTTGGGACACCCGTTCACGCTCGCGGCCCGGGACGCTCCTTCCACACTGCAGCCAGGGCTGGTTGGAGCTATGGCTTCTTCCTCTGCTTCATCGATGAATCATGTTAGACCTCAGACTAGCTATCCGACTTTGCATGTTCATGCTGTTCCACAGAGATGTTCCCAGTCTTCACCACTGAAGTCGGATTAACCTGTAGCCACTCGTTCGAGGGATTTTTATACCAGACATGCATCGAAAGATCTGGGGACAGATCTCCGTCCCGTGAGCAGCATATGGTGAAGAAGCGGATAATCGCTGCTCTGCAAGCCTCATTCACGTACCTGCTGCCACATATACCTGCCTTCACATATTGCGCAGCATATTGCAGCATCCCAGTAGTCATAGGTTCTGCCGTCAACAGTCTTTGGTAGTGAGCTGTCGGGACAGTGCTGGGTTGGTCCAGTCATCTGTACATTCGGATGGTGTTGACCATGTTTCAGTTGTTGAGAGGGCAACGGAGGTTGATTCTCCATCCCTCACGGAACGGCACATTAAGACTATGGATTTTTTTTTTATTCATAAGCTCTTCGAATCTTGTTCAATCTGAACAAAAGTCTGCTTTTGCTAGGCAAAAAACAGCTTAAGATTACCTGCCGAAGGAAAGACGAAGATCTTTCCTTCCCGGATCTTTTGGCTCAGGTGTTGAAGGCTTTTGGTCTAATTAACGATGCCTCCCTTGGCTTAGCAATAGTATAAGAAAGGCAATGATCTATTCCTTACGAATAGAAGATCGATAACTCATAGATAGGCTGAGACAGCTGTCGTGTTGGAATAGAGCCGTTAGAAGGAATAAGTACGTCTTTTCCTTTTCAGTGTTTTATTCCTAGGCATCAGAGGCATTTAGTGCTATTGTGGACGCCATAGTAGCCTTATGTACAGTTAGAGCGGTCTTTTCTTATACATTAGCGGCTGATGTCGTAAGTCTCCATTTAGTGAGCTGTATAAGGCTGCAGGGTAACACACAGATATCTTTTTTCACCGATATATAACTTTTAGGCTGTGTTAGCTATGCTGAGACTGCTAGCTTTTTGGATTAAGGCCATTAGAAGGAAAGATTACGTTTTCCTTCTCGGTGTAGTATTCCTAGGCGTCACAGGCAATTAGTCCTATTGTTGTCACCTTAGTTTGGCTTATGTGAATTAAGAGCGATCTGTGTTTATATATCATTAGCGCCTAATGTCATAGTGGCCTTATATATTTTACAGCGGTCTTTTTCTTATACAGGGAGTGCGGTGGCTCAGTGGTAGACAGTTGGACTTCTATGCTAGAGGTCCTGAGTTTGATCCCTGTCCGGGACAACCCGTGTTGTTTCCTTGGGGGAGGCACTTTATCCCGGTTTTCTACATTGAGGCACGATGACACCGTGTACTAAGGCGTACTGCACGTCGATGGTGCACATGTCTTCAGCCGCTGTAACCCTGCTTGAGCGGAGCTTGAACAGAGTTAGAATGTTGAGGAGCTGACAGTTGCTCGTCAATGCTCGGTGGTTCTCCTCGGGTACTCCGGCTTCCTCCACCCGTAAAACTGTCACTGTGACAATTAGCCATTGTGCATAAGTATGTGACCTTAAACACCAATAAATAAATAACTGTATTTTTATACTGTACCAATGACCCAGACATAGCTGGTGCTAACTCTTAAAATATAGGGCCAAACACAAATTTTGCCCCCCAATCCCCAAAATTTGCATCTAAAACCAAAGAAAACATGTCCTGAAAGGCCCTCCACACTTCGCCCCTACTGCACATGCGCAGTGTCAAGGACGTTCCGAAATTGGCGCCATTAATCATTCTAAGTTTGGCCCTTCATCAGTTAACTTCTGACTGATCTTTGTGCTTATAAATCTCAGTTTAAATGATGCCAGACACATAAATATTAGTGAAATGGTGATTCTAAGGAGGATAGAGAAGGAGGAGAGGAAAAAAATGTGTGACAGAATATTATCAGGGCTGTAACTTAAAATTTTTTAATGAAATTATGTTAAGTTACCTATTTTCGAGGCAGCAGCCATTTTGTTGTCATTCTGATTATTTAGTTACACTGTTTTTTAAGTGTTTTCCTCTCTCCCTGTCCTTTAAGTTCCCCCTTGCTATTCTCCCATGCTTTTGGCATAGTTTTTGTAATTATTATTACTAAATTTTCTTGGGAGTTTTAGCTGATTAACAGAATGAATTCTGTTCTTTCCCCATGTTTACGTCTTCACCTACGGGTGGTTAGGCGTTGTGTTCTGCATCTACCATCTGATGTTCTGCAGTTTCTTCCCTGGAAGTCTCTGTTTTGCATCAGATAGTGTATTTTTGGTAACTGATTTCGGGCCTGGGTGCCTGGAGTCTTATTTTTGTGTTTTTACACTCATTGTTTACATTTACAACAGCCCTCTGTGTGAGGGGGGGATTTCTAAAAAATATCTTGATGTTATTTTAATCATAACTAGATACATTATTATTGTTCCTAAGTGTTGAATAAATTGTTTAAAATATTTTTAAAATTTTTGTCCACACTTAGGCTTGGGATCCATTGGGGCTCAACGTTACTTTTCAGAAACTTGGGCTGTTCTGAAAAAATATTTTTTCAAAATATTTTGATTTCAATTATTTTTTTCTATATTTATGGATCATATTATTATTATGTATTTTGATTGCCAAGGGTTAGTGCGAGTACCAGGACTTGTTTTCTTTTCACATTGAAAGGATATTGATCAATTGTTTTAAGAGGAAGTCTTCCTCTGACTTTATTATCATTCTATATGTGGTCAGTGTACTCACATTAACTCCTGTTCTGTATCGTATGATTTCGATGACAATATGGGAAGCGTATGTCACGGTATGTTATTGGGGATTTGGACACTCCGGTCCTTTCCCCGCAGGGTCACTCTACTTTATCAATTTCTATTTCAGACGATCAAGATTAGGGTGATGAATCTGTGATGTCTTCCAACAGTGTGCCTCCGTCGTCACAATTAATGAAGGGCTAGCGGAAAAGTGCTCATGTAAATACGCCAATTGCCTAAGAGGACCCTAGTAGGTTCGACGGCCTTTGACGTCCGCTAGCTCGCCCGGTGTAGCGTCCATTCACCGAATGGTTCGGCAGCCGGGTTCGTCCGTTGCGGTCTAGAAGGAATTTTGGGGTGATGCGAGCACTATAAATTAACCTAATGCACACCCAGTGACGGCGGATCGGAGGGAGAACGGAGGAAGCCTTTTAGTCCGGTTCATAGCTCGTTCCGGTCCATCCGGACGGCAAGCGAGAGAGGTCCCTCTCTCGTTCAACAACATCTGGCCCCAGATGTTGTGGTACAAAATGTGTCGCAAGCGGAGCATACGTCCGTCGCTCGGGACGCTCCGTTGTATAGGCAGTCCGCGGAGACTGCTAAGGCTTCCTCTTCTCGTCAGCGCACACGACCGCACCTTGGCTGCGTGACCGCCGATATATTACCAGCTTCGGCGACCAGGTCACACCATCCGGTAGCCAGGGACACGAGGCCTGCAGACTCCGGACGTTTGCATAGGAAGTGTGCGGGAGTCAACGTACACGGAGCTTCCGGCGGCAATGCATCGTAAGACCGCTACTGCACAGGCCTCGGGAACGGACGTGCTTTCCTTAATAGCACAGTTTATCGCAGCATCCCAGCATCAACTGAATTTGTCGCATATATTTTATCCGACGATGCTGGGTCGGGACGCTCCGCGGAAGCGGGTACGGACGTCCGAAAGTTTCATCCGGTCCGACGGGATACCGAAAGGGATTCGGAGGATTTCAAGCTTTCCCTTTCGGAACAACATATGCTGTTGTGTATGTCATCTGACTTGGTCTTTTACAGCTTCTTTCGTTGGACCAGAATGCTGCGATGCCGGATAAGAAACTGATAGCGTCGGTGGACTTAGAAATTTTTGGTTCGGTTCAGGGACATCGTCCCTCAGTTCCGACATAGTCCTATAATGTCACACAAACTTTCGAATTATTGAACGACGCTATATATATTATTATTTTATGCTTGCTAACCAAGCATTTCTGGTTTCTTGTTCGAAGAGTTATGGAGATGTCTTTCAAAAGTGTGCCTCTGTCGTCATAGTTAATGAAGAGCTAGAGGCAATAAGTGCTGCGGGAATATGTCTATCGCCTACGGAGTGACATTCGCTAGCTCACCCGGTGTAGCGTACATTCATCGAATGGTTCGGCTGCCGGGTTCGTCCGTTGCGGTCTAGGAAGGAGATTTGGGTGATGCGAGCACTTTAATTACTTTAGTACTCACCCAGTGACGGCAGATTGAGGACAGATCGGAGGAAGCCTGTTAGTCCGGTTCCTGGCTTGTCCAGGTCCGTCCGGGCTGTGAGCGAGAGAGGTCCCTCTCTCGTCCAACAACATAGGGGACCGCATGTTGTGGTTCAGATATTTTACATTCGGAGCATATGTCCATCGGTCGGGACGCTCCGTTATATTGACAGTCCGAGAGACTGTCCTTAATGCTTCCTCATCCTCACAGCAGGGCACACGACCGCACATTGGCTACGTGACCTCGAGTATCCGATCAGTTTCGGCATTCAGTGATTCCACGGTGAATAGGTCGCGCCATCCGGTAGCCAAGGGACACGAGGCCTATACACTCCGTTCGCTCGCATATTGGTAGTATGCACGGGGTAACGCTCACGGAGCTTCTAGCGGCAATGCATCGTAAGACCGCTTCTCCTCAGGCCTCAGTGACGGACGTGCTATCCGAGTTAGCACAGTTGTTTCGCAGCATCCCAGCAATTGACAGTTTCTCGGTCGAATCAGGAATTATCCGACGGCGCTGGGTCGGTGCGGTCCGCGGTTGCATCAGGTACGGACGACCGAACGCTTTATAGGGTCCGACAGGATGGCGAAAGGGATTCGAAAGATTTCGAGTTTTCCCTTTAGTAGTATCGGAAGATGCCTTTCATATCTTCTGGCATTATCTTCCAGTGATTGTTATTTCGGACTTCATTGCTGCGATCTTGGATAAGAGACTTATAGCGTCATTGGACTCGGATTTTTCGATCGGTTCAGGGACATTGTCCCTGACTTACCGACGCAGTCCAATATTGTCATTACAACGTGTTTTATTTTTCGACGCTATATATATATATATACAAGCCTGCTACTAAGCATGATAGTTTAGTTTCTTGTCCGCGTTGCTCATTTCTGCCATTTTATCATTTATACGAATAGTTTATTTTGGCAGAGGTGGGCATACCGAGAGTTCATATGCGTCTAGACGGTGTGATTAAAGACTACATATATTCTTTTTCGCCGTTTATGTCTTTTCCAATTTCAATGTTGGGAACGACATTATGTATAGTAGACTTAACTTAGACGCTTTATCATACGTAATCCGCCTTACTGAGGCGTTATCATTACGTCTTCAAGAAAAGATTTACGGGATATTATTCTCAATGTAATTTCTTTTGAGGGCAGTAGTTTGTTCACGTATAACTCCGCCCTTCAGTGGCTGATTGGAGTTGGTTAGACGTGACGCAACCCTAGCTACATCCACACGCGTGGATAGTAAGGTTAAGAACTCTCTCAGAGTCGCTTCGTTCTCGGAGGAGCTTCTCTTCGACGGCAACTTTTCGGCAATCCATGAATTGCTCGATTTACACGTTCTCTTGTCTATCTAGTGTTACAAGAGATTCAGACTGGGGCAACATTCGGTGGTTGACTCAGAGAGTGCCACCGCAGTTGCCGGACCCGAGTGTGGCTGTTATGACGGTTGCCAGTCAAACAGATTGGGATATAATACTGATCCCTACGGATTCGAAGTGCCAGGTCTTTGGGTTCCGCAGTCTCTTAGCAATCAGTTTTCTTCTGCGGAATAATGTTTTTTAGGCTTGCTTTATGTCATTGCATGAACATTATTCAGAACGCATGCCCAAATTCCTGTCCTTTAATTCGACAGTAGTGGCGTATCTCCGGAACCAGGGAGGCACTCTTTCGTTTCCGTTATTCAATTTAATGGAAAGAATCCGTCTGTTGGTTATAGTACACCAAGTTCAGTTTTGGTCCGTCATATTCCGGGTCGTCTGATTGTTTTATCGGACTCCCGTTCTCTTACGGGTCGCTTGTTGCTGTCAGAATGGACTCTCAACAAACAAGTATTCAATCAGATTTGCTATCTATGGGAGCGCCCAATGATGATTTATTTATGACACAGCTTGCTAATCAATTGCAGACGTATGTGTTGGCTTGTCCAGATCTCTGAGCTAATGTTGTTAACGCTCTATTGATCTATAGGACGGAATGATAGGATACGCGTATCCTCCGGCGCTGTTGTTTCAGCAGGTATTGCTAAGATAAACAACCACAATACATTTCTGTTGATAGCATCTCTATCTTCACAGAGATCATGGGTAATTTACTCTCTTGTCTACTGTGGGTCTTAACGTGAAATCTTCCTCTATGTGAGGATCTTTTTTCACTGGGTAAATCGTGTCATCTTTATCACAACCAGCAAGGTCGCAACCTTCATGTATTCCGTTGTGTGGTCCGTATTGCATTGTAAGCACTGTACTGGACGAGCTTTGGACGCGATTTCTTACTATAGGAGATCCTCTTCTTCGCTATTCTATGCGGCTAAAGTGGAGGCTCTTCCGTCGTGGTGTAGGGATCATTATGTTCATATTGTTGATCCCTCCATACTACTCATTGCTATTTTTTAGTATACTTGTTTCACAAGATCTACTGCAGCCTGTTATTATTTAGGTTATAGGTTTATGTTACCTCATACCTATGCACTCTACGATAGTTTACAATTGAGTCTTTTGTCTCTTTATCTAAGTCAGTTAGTAACTTTTTGATAAATAGACTTAGAATCTTTAGATTAAATTCCTATATGGATTTTAACTTCGGTTCTTATTTAGCTAAGTAATCATTTGAGCCTCTGGAAACAGTAGTTTTCAAATTCTGACCTTTTAGACAGTAATTCTGTTGGTTTCTCTTTTACTGTAGAGTCAGTGAGTTTCATGCACTATCGATGGATGATTTTCACTTTCGTAGTTTCGGAATCACTACTTCCGTTACTATTTAGATTGGATTGTTACATAAGAGTTAGGCTCCTATTATCCGGAACCTATTATTTTAAGGTCCTTCCGTCTTCGTATGGGCATAGGCCTTTACTCTTTCCGGGTACAGTTTATGTATTTATAAACAGATATCTGTTTATTACTATGGGTGTAAGCTTCTTCTGTCTTTGATGTCTAGTAGAAGGACATTACGCTCCATTTTATTGTTAATGGATTCTATTAACTATCGGTACTGCTTATGGTATATCATTGACTTAGCAGTTGTGCTTAAGATTTCGGCTCATGAAGTAAGAGTTCTTCTACTTCTTGGTCTTACATTAATAGTGTCGCTATTATAGATTTTTGAAGGCCGCTCATTGCGCTCAGCCATCCACATTCATGAATTTTATCTCAGAAATATCGAGTCCATTTCTGGAGGCCTCCATTGTTAGGTCTATTATCTACTGCTCAGAATGTCATTCACTTAACAGTTGCTACTATAGCTAGGTAGGCTGTCTGTTTCGGCAGTGTCTCCGTTCGGCTGCCCTCTTCGCTCTGGGCTATTTGACCCAGGGCAAGGAAAAGGGGGGGGGGAGGGTGTTCCCTTGGGTCACCTGTTTTACTATGAAAACAAGGGGATACCTCCTCCGGAGTTAGTAATTCTGAGCTGTTATTGGGATGGTTGTTTAGTGAGAAGTTTAGGTTTTTAAAATTCATTCAAGTCTTAGTTTTTAAAGTATAGCTTTTGAATATTGCATATGTCAACGGACATGATTATGCAATCCTCAGACACTTTTAGGAGTATAGGAGTCTCTATTCTCTAGACTTACTTTATTTATTGGCTTACTTTAAAAATTATTAGTATAAAGATTATATTGGATATTAATAGAGTACATGGATGTATGAAGCTCAATTTTGGAATGTGTTGTATCTTTCTAATTTATCATAAATAAGAAAGATACATGTAAGGCCTATTACTTCTTTTTCCCTACAGGGGATGACTCTATTTTATTTTATTGAGCGTATTCCATTTTGCTCTATGTCCTTGGCCCTCCAGCCTTTTTACTTTTCAGCTATGTCTGGGTCATTGGTACAGTATAAAAATGTTAAAAAATTTATAGTAATTTATATATTTTTTATACTTACCAATGACCCAGACGGGGATGGCCCTCCCAGGAGTTGGGAACTCTTGCCTCCCCGCTGAGTACATAGCGCTTACCAGGCACTGGTTATTAGAATGATTAATGGCGCCAATTTCGGAACGTCCTTGACACTGCGCATGCGCAGTAGGGGCGAAGTGTGGAGGGCCTTTCAGGACATGTTTTCTTTGGTTTTAGATGCAAATTTTGGGGATTGGGGGGCAAAATTTGTGTTTGGCCCTATATTTTAAGAGTTAGCACCAGCAAAGTCTGGGTCATTGGTAAGTATAAAAAATATATAAATTACTATAAATTTTTTAACTTTCTTACACATTGCGCCTAATGTTGTAAGTTTCCATTTACAGAGCTTTCCGAGGCCGCAGGTGATACAGATATTTGTCTTCATGGAGATGAAGACTAAAAAACTGTGTTAGCTAAGCTGAGACTACTGTCTCTTTGGAATTACGGTCGTTAGAGCAGTCCTTATTCTTTACCTTGAGCGACTAAAGTTGTAAGTCTCTGTTTAGTGAGCTGTCATTGTTGCAGTTTCACCGAGATATCTGTCTTCATGGGATGAAGACTTATTAGCTGCGCTTGCTAATATGAGACTGCTGTCTCTTTGGAATTAGGGCTGTTAAAAGGAAAGAGTACATTGTTTCCTTCTCAGTGTTGTATTCTTAGGCATCTGGGGTTTTTAGTCCTTTTGTTGATGCTTTATAAGAATAATTATTGTTGTGGATTATATTTTCACTCGGTGGATTGGATATTATGCCTACATGGTGTTTTATTTGATGCCATGGCGCACTGTCTTGATTTCAAGGGATATGTCGACACTGTTTCAGCAGGTATATTCTTGCAATAGTGCCTTATTCATCACGTCCCTCTCCGTCCTTAGGGGCATTATAGAGTCGGTCAGACGTGAGGGAGTCCTATGGTTTCTATACTATTCCATATAACTAACACTAAAGCATTATGAGTCGCACCGGGTTAGTGTCATTATGCTTGCTTTGACGAACTATAAGCTTTTTAGCTGTATTGCTCTTTATTGAGAATAGCAGCAGCAGTATAGCTTTGGGAATGCACCGTGAAGTTTCTTTTTCATACACAGGCCTGAAAATAAGCTGTCTGACATTTGCAGAATGAGGTCCCCAAAGGGTGAATTTGATGATGCTATCCCGTACAGTGGGTCAGTTTATCCTCTGGGTACCGCTTTCTGTTTAGTTTTGAAATCCTGATTCAGATTGAGGTTCACAGAGGGTAAATGTAGTGATGCTAACCTGCTATGCAGGGTAGCATCACTAAATTCACCCTCTGGGAACCTCAATTTGCAGATGACAGTCTGCTTATTTTCTGGCTTGTTCATACAGTGAAAAAAGAATTTGTCACTATTCCAAGCCTTAATTTTACTGCGCCGGCCTTACTTATCTAGCGATTCAAGTAATGTGGGTGAGTGGGGTTCAATATGATACAGGGCAGGACGTAGTGCTCTTCCTGTAAGCCTCGTAGGCATTCAGTTATATGCATGTCTTTCAAAGCTCTTCGATTGGCGAGTGGGTTGTGGTCTAACGACGACATCAGGGGAGCATCCACTTTATAGTTGGTTTGCTTCCTGTGGTTGGTCGTTCATAAGTTGTATATGAGCATATGATTCCTGAACAGTAACTGTTTTTGGATTTCAAATTCTTTCATGAATACATTCGGTTGATATTGCTAGCCTTTGTGTTCCTGTGTGGCAGGCATGTCGGTTATCTGGGCGACATTCTCCAAATGTGGCAATTAATCCACTCTGAGAAGTTTCGCTCAGAGTTGTCTGCTTTTCTAACGATGTATGAGTCTATTCCTCAGGTTAATCGCATTAACATTGTTTTATTCCTTCAGTTTCTTGGTTAGTTTTTGTATCACTCGGTCACACCCTTGATACAGACTGTTTTCAGATGAGGGAGGGTACAGGCGGGATTCTGTTGATTGTGTGCATAATATGTATATATTATTAGGCAGCTGTATTACTGAATAGATTCTCTTAAATTCTGGCTCTGCGTTAGTATCAGACACGTTAACCTCCAGAATAATTTTTCAGGGAACCTGAGGGTGATTTTCAGGGAAATGGGATGGATTTCAGGGAAAAGTTCGCGCGGGGGCAAAATAAAAGAAAAAACCTTGTGAATTTTCAGCTCAAGGACCACTATTAACACAAGGTTATATCCAGAACTAGTTGTCAACTATGCTGATGCATTTATGCTATGTTGAAAAATCAAACAAAACATAAAATAACTGTTGATTTGACCCTCCCCCCCCCCCCCCCCGGTATCCTCTACTTCCTGAGTCCCCCCCCCCCCTCCCCACCCACCCACACTGTCCCACAGAGCACATCCACCTGTGGTTTGCTCTTATCAATGTCTATTTAGCTAATAATTTCCCAAGTCTGGGAATGTTAAAAGGAAAAGATGTCCTGTTGTTCAGTTACTTCAAGAACATTAGTACTCAGAAAGTATCTTTATCAAACTTCATGCATGTGGGACGCTTATGCCCTACACAAAACTTTTCTTTTCATCACTGAAGCATTTTTGTTCAATTCCATTCAAAATTTTCTGGTTACAGATGGCCAACAGTTAACAGTTCTGTAGTCAGCACAACAGAATAAATGTGGTGTTAGAAAAAAAGTCCATTGTGTTTAAACATGCTGTCATAATTTTTCGGCATCCTAAGCGACATTAACCTACTTTTAAGCTGTGCTAAATAGTTGATGTTTACGTTTTGATTTTGGAAAAAGGATGAGAATTAAAGCTATTCTATGAAGGAATAAATAAATATATATTATTTAATTCCTTTTCATATATTTTAATTTCCAAAAACTGCATTTAAATGAAGGTGGAGTTTTCAATTTTTTGAATGTAAGTCACCTATTTTCACTTCGACACTCGCACATTTATCACAAATCTCCGAAGAAAAACCCCAGAAATAAACATGAACACAGTTGAAATATATATCGTAAAATAGCCTTTTCTTAAATAAATTTAACTTAAATCCATATTTTACTGCTTCGTGAGTTTTTACCAGAGTTTGAAATGCATGTGATTTGACTCCGAACGTTTTTCGTAAGTTACAACGGGAACGAAATATTTGACTGTTGTTTTCCGGGATTTTTGGTCCAAAACTGATTCCCGTCCGGGAGGCCGGGAACTACACTGAAATTCCGGGATTTTCCCGGGCATTCCGGGAGAGTTAACATGTCTGGTTAGTATAGAGCTTATCAAAATTTTGGGGCTAGTTGGATCAGTTATGGAGTTTCTAACAGGCTGTCTCTGCATACGTTCTCTATTTTTGGCTTCATTTTTCAGAACGGTATATTTTTTCTCTGAACAGTCATTGGTTTTAACGGACCTAGGGAACAATGAATTATTTGGGGACAGTCTGTGATGGGTTTTTTAATCATATCCCGTTCCATGTTCTGAATCCAGTCTTCAACCGAAAGCGGTACACAAGGCATATTCCTATTCTCATTAACAGCTACAATTTGGAGGTTCATTATTGAATTAATTATACACCTGAATGTGGTCACCTTTTAGTTGGCTCAGAAGCTTATAAGTTCTATCAGATAACTTTCCATTGGGATTCAATTGGACAAGTTTAAGGTTGTACATATTGATATCACCGGTTTTTCGACCTACCTATGTATTCCGGATGCGTCATATGTTTTGAAGCTTGCGATTTTAATAACCGGGATTGCCACTATATAGCCTTAGCTGCTGATGTGGCATTGAGCACCAATAAATTAATAATAATTAATAGCCAGATGCCTTTTAGACGAATATATATATTATTCGGTACTGCTTTTTCACTGATTCCAGACCGCCTTCCTCTTTGTTTTGAAGATTATTCTTTCCAAAAAAAGGGGAGGGGGGGTGGGGAGGGGGTGTTTATTCTGATCTTATGTACAGCTTGTTACACCATATATGGCGTGTGTTTGTGGGCGATAGTCTCTCACTCTCGGACGTGCCTTTCCTAATTTTAAGTGTCTCATTCCAGACTAGCCTTAAAATTGGGGGCGCATTACACCCATTTAGCACAATCTTTTATGCTAAGTAATAGGGAATTACTTGGATATTGCTCCTTATTTCGGTGGTATGTTTTCTCTATTGTTGTATAGAGAGACATACAGGTAATTCCTCAAAATTTTAATCTCCTTTTCACCTTGGGAGTTCTAATGCAGGCTAAGAAGCTGTATTTTGGTCTGCTATTTGTTTAAGTCCTAGGCCCTCCACCTTCTTACGATTCAGCTAAGTCTGGGCCATTGGGTTTTAGTATAAAAATATGATAAATTTATAGTAATTTGTATATTATTTTTATCCTATAAACCAATGGCCCAGACTAGCTGGTACAAACTCAAAAGTTATCAAGGGCAAAACACAAATTTTGAACCCCCCAATCCCCAAAATTTGCTTGCAAAACCAAAAATTAAAAGTCCTATCTGGCCCTCCATACTTTTACTCTCCGCACATGCACAGCCATCAGGAAGTGACCAGAATTGGCGCCAACATAATTCTTTGTTTGGCCCTAAAGTCGGCAACAATGAACTGACATCTGTGCTTTAAAATCTCCTTTTTTGAGGATGCCAGACACAAATCAATGCAAGAATTGGTGGATCCAAGGCTGTTATTGGATGTTGGAAGTGTTCAACGATGGTTTTTGACATTCAGGGCTGTAACCCAATTTTCCCAATCTCGGGACATACGCCTGACATCATCATTTTTGATAATGATTATTCCACTGTTTGTTAAGTATTCCGTCCCTGTCCTTCCATGAACCCTTCCTGTTAAACTCTTAAGCTTTTTGGCTATTTTTTATTGAAATTTTTTATTTAAATTTTTAACATGTATTACAGAAAATTTATTCTGTCTTTCCCCATGGTTACGTCCTCACCCTAGGGGCGTTAGGTCGTTTAGTCTTGCATATTCTATCCGATGTATCGTTTCTTTCTTCGTATGAAGACCTAGCGTTGCATCTGGTAGCATTTAAATTGGTTTCTGACTTTGGGCCTTTTTTTTGTGTGCCTGATGTCTTGTTTCCGGTTTTTTCACTGACGTTGTTTACTTGACAACGTCCTCATATATAGGTAGTATTTTATAATCTATTACTGTAGAATTACTGTAGGATACATGGATTATTATTCCAGTAGTGTAGCTCAATAAATTTGGATTTTGTCCACACTTAGGCTCTATCGGGATGCCCTTGGGCTCTTAATGTTCCCTTTGGGAACTTAGGCATTTTTTCAAAAAAACATTTTCCAAAAAATATTTTGAATTTAATTTTGATTGCTATTATTCATGTATCTTAATTATATATTTTGTTGTGGAGTTTGGAGGACTGATATTGACTTTAGTCGATGCACTCCTGCGAACTCTTGTCATTCTTGTGTTCACTGGGATGACTAATGTTGGAGACGGGTGTCGCAGTACGTTGTTGGCGGTGAGGTTCTGAGGTCAGGCCTCTCACCGCATTATAATTCATTTTTAGCTCAACTTTGTCATAAGTCTAATTTGAGCTTATGCCATGGCCAGTCATCTGATGTCCGTCTGGCCGTCAACAATTCAATACGGCTCGGGCTAGAGGCCGTATTTATGAACCGATCTTTACGAAACTTCTTGGGTACCTTTGTTATGACCGTTGGACGAGAACAAGTGTTTTTGGGTCCGATCCAAAATTCAAGTTGGCTGCTGGCAGGCATTTTGTACAAAATTAGGTGCAATCAGATTTTTGCGCAGAACTTCCATATATAGAAGCTCGGATTTGAATAATTTTTTGTATGAATGTTTAGTACCATGGGATACATCACATATAAAACAGGTTTTTAACTTACCTGGCCTAAAAGGCCATGTGAGCTTTTCTCATCACTTGACGTCGGTCGTCGTCCGTTGTCCGGCGTCCATAAACTTTTCACATTTTCATCTTCTTCTCTGTAACCGCTGAGCCGGTGTGAACCACACTTTTCAGGAATAGTCTATGGGAGGTCCTCTACAAACGATCCTCATTTTGTTCCCATCGGATGAAAAACATGGCTTCCAGAGGCATTCTTTGATTCTGGTTGGTGGATTTTCAAAAATCTTCTCCTCTGAAACTACCAGGCCAAATGTTTTGAAACTTCACATAAATGATGACTGGGACCCCCTCTACCAACGATCCTCATTTAATGTTGATTGGGTTACAAACATGGCCACAATTGCGGCTTATAGTTACTGTAGAAACCCTATGGGAAACCACATTTTCCTCTTCTTCTCTGGAAAAACCAAGGCGATGTGAAAACAAACCTGGCAGGGATAGTCTATGGGAGGTCCTCTACAAATGATCCTCATTTTGTTCCCGTGGGTTGAAAAACATGGCCGCCAGAGGCATTCTTTGATTCTGATTGGTAGATTTTCAAAAATCTTCTCCTATGAAACTGCCAGGTGAAATGTTTTGATACTTCACATAAACGATGACTTGGACCCTCTCTACCAACGATCCTCATTTAATGTTGATCGTTTTGCAAACATGGCCACAATTGTGGCTTATAGTTACTATAGAAACCCTATGGGAAATCACATTTTCATCTTCTTCTCCGGAACTACTGAGCCGACATGAACCAAACCTGGCAGGGATGGTCTACGGGAGGTCCTCTACAAACGTTCCTCATTTTGTTTCCGAGGGTTGAAAAACATGGCCGCCAGAGGCAGTCTTTGATTCTGATAGGTGGATTTTCAAAAATTTTCTCCTCTGAAACTGCCGGGCCAAATGTTTTGATACTTCACATCAGTAATGACTGGGACTCCCTCTACCAACGATCCTCATTTAATGTTGATCGGGTTGTAAACATGGCCACAATTGTGGCTTATTGTTACTATAGAAACCCTATGGGAAATCACATTTTCATCTTCTCTGAAACTACTGAGCCGACGTGAACCACACTTCGCAGGAATGGTCTATGAGAGGATGGAAATATGTGGCCACCAGAGGCTATATTCTAATGCTTAACCCAATGCCTCTCCTGTCTGCACAAAAGATCGGAACTGTCAGCAAAATACTGGTTTTTTGAAAATCTGGTAAGGGTTGGTTCCAGTTTTTTCTCCACTGAGAACTGGGGAAAAAAACACCCAAAATATTGTGTATACAGTACAAGTCAAAATAAGCTGTAGCATAACTGCAATAAACTAAGTAGACTGCAGCTTCTGCCCTGACAAGATCAGAATCTGACATTTTTCTGGAAAAGCTATCAGTGAGAGCATTTCAGAAAATGATGTCAGCTTCTGGTCTTATCAGTATAGGAAGAGAAAAGATACATAGTTTATAGGATTATCCTACACAACTTATTTTGACTTGTACTGTAAAACAAGTGCAACTGTAGGTTGATATCTTCAGCTGTAATCTAATTATGTTTGACACATGTTAAATTGTTTAGAAAAATCTAGGTTACATTGTAAATTCTCTTTATTATCTTGCAATCATGTCAGCTCAGATGACAGTAATTATTGTTTCTCTTTTAAGATTCCTGTAACCCTTTACCTGTCCAAAAGCTAATTTGAAAGAGAATACTGTCAGAAAAAATTGTAATTTTCAAAATATTTTAACTCTTTTTTACTGATTTTTTTTTGTTGAAACAGAATTCATAAATGAGTGCATTTTCAAGAAAATCTTCTTTGAAACTACAAGGCCAAATGGTTTGAAAAAACTTAATGTGACTGATGACTGTAACCCCCTCTACCAATGATCCTTATTTTAATCTTCATCGGGTTGCAATTATGGCTGCAATTGTGGCTTATAGTTACTATAGAAACCCTATAGGAAATCACATTTTCATCATCTTCACTGAAAGTACTGAGCCAATGTGAACCAGACTTGGCAGGCATTGTCTATGAGAGGTTCTCTACAACTGTTACTCATTTTATTCCTGTTGGGTGAAAAAACGTGGCCGCCAGAAGCATTCTTTGATTCTGATTGGTCAATTTTGAAAACTCTTCTCCTTTGAAACCACAGGGCCAAATGTTTTGAAACTTTGCATCAGACATGTTAACTCTCCCAGAATGCCCAGGAAAATCCCGAAATTTCAGTGTAGTTCCCGGCCTCCTGGACGGGAATCAGTTTTGGACCAAAAATCCCAGAAAACAACAGTTGAATATTTCTTTCCCATTGTGACTTATGTGAAACGTTTGGAGTCAAATCACATGCATTTCATCCTCTGGTAAAAACTCACAAAGCAGTAAAATATGGATTTAAGTTAAATTTATTTAAGAAAAGGGTATTTTATGATATATATTTCAACTGTGTTCATGTTTATTTCTGTTTTTTTCTTCGTAATCAGAGATTTGTGATCAATGTGCAAGTGTCGAAGTGAAAATAGGTGACTTGACCTACTTTCAAAAAATTGAAAACTCCACCTTCATTTAAATGCAGTTTTTTGGTAAATAAAATATATGAAAAGGAATTAAATAATATATATTTATTTATCCATTGAATAGCTTTAATTCTCATCCCTCAAAAATCCAAATCAAAACGTAAACAACACCTTGACCTCAACTGTTGAACACAGTTTAAAAATAAGTTAAAGCCACTTAAGATGCCGAAAAATCATGACTGCATATTTATACACAATGGACTTATTTTCTAACACTACATTACGTGTACAGTACCCATATGAGACTGATCAATTAATACCCCACTTATTGATGCTAAATTTAGATTAGTGCTGTCTATTTATAGAGGAACTATTTATGAGTGGGCGTGTACGATTAATTACTTATCTCCATTGACAACAGAGCTACAATAATAAGAACACTGGCTTTGATATATTTTATTTCATTCAAGTTGTTGTTATATCAATTATTGTTCGTCTTCAGGACGTACGCCACCAACATATTACACAAATAAAATCTCAGAAACAGCTCAGCTTTATTTTCAGCCTCATTCTGATTACACAGCGAAATCAAACAGCGTGGTTTCAAAACAAACAAAAAGTATGGAGGGCGATCCGGGCCGTTACCGGATTTCAGTTACAGGCCATTGTAAACCTCTTAAGTTCTATTTGAGCAACATCCCCCTTTCTTAAAAAAAAGAAAAATGAAAAGAAAATTAATGTTAGCTTGTTCAGTGAAATTAACCCTGGGGATGCTCTCATTTAACACAAATATGGTCATTTTCTCACAGTTTCAATTTTTGGCAAAATCATAATAATAACTGGTTGAGCTTTCAAAGTTTCTTCTTAAATGTGATACTGGCCATTACTGTGCAGAATTAATATCGAATATAGTCTTTCAAATATGAAGGCTCTTTTCTGATTCGTTGAGGTCTGCTGACATTTGCACTGGGTGTATTTGTAAGGTCTCCATGTGCTGGGACTCTTGTATCATTGGATTGAGTTTCTGTAGTGTTAGTAACAGAGTTATCTGACCAGTGATCAGAACAAGTAGGCAAATTGTCATGAGTTAGTCCAAATGGTGACTGATCACGAATGTGGACAGTTATCTTAGTAGGTCTGATGTGGATTCGATTTCTTCGAAAAAGAGTACCATCAACACATTGCACAACATAAGTGCGATCACTTAATTTATCTGAAATTTTTCCAAGTTCCCACTGTCTTCTCTCATAGCGTTGAAAATAGACATTTTGACCAACTTCAAGTTCAGGTAAAGTTTTTGCTCGTTTATCATAATACTTTTTTACAGTTTGTTGGTGAGTAGTACGTTTTTCAGAAACTCAAGTCTTTTCAGGCTTACTAATTTGTGGAAGCAAAGAACTCGTTTTTCTCCCAAATAACATTTCAGTGGGACTGAGACCAGTGTCTTTTCGTGGAGTATTACGCTGCTCTAGTAGCACTGCATTCTGATCTCCTCCAGTTTTTGAAGCTTTTATCATTAAATGTTTAATTATCTTTACGGCAGATTCTGCTTTTCCATTAGCTGATGGATGTCCAGGAGAAGAGAAAATATGGATTATGCCCCAGTTGCGCATAAACATTTCAAACTCATGTGATGAAAATTGCGGACCTCCATCCGAGATAAGTTGTGCCGGAATGCCGAATCTTGAGAATTGCTTTTTAAGGAGTTGTATAACTTTGGAACTAGTTGTGCTAATCAAGTAGTCAACCTCTATAAAGTTTGAGTAATAGTCA
Source organism: Pictodentalium vernedei (assembly GCA_031216915.1). Lineage (NCBI taxonomy): Eukaryota > Metazoa > Mollusca > Scaphopoda > Dentaliida > Dentaliidae > Pictodentalium > Pictodentalium vernedei. The sequence goes on along the minus strand of CM062294.1, from coordinate 368,994,390 downwards.
ATTGTAACCATGTAATTTCTTCCTTCTATTTCAAAAAGGTCAGCAGCAATTTTACTCCAAGGTGAATCACCATCATCATGTTGTTTCAGCGGTTCTCTGTGGTTTCGAGGTTTATTTTCTTGACAAGCTTCACATAAATCAACAATTTGTTGAATTTCTTTCGCCATACCTGGCCAATACACTACTCCGCACGCTCTTCTCATCATCCTGTCATACCCTAAATGAGCACTGTGTAGTCGATTTTTAATGTCTTTTCTTAGAGCATTTGGTATCAATACAAAGTCCCCTTTGACAATAATTCCATTGATATGACTCAGTTCATCTCTCACATCGAAATAATGTCGAATACAAACAGGTACACTGTTCTTATCTTCAGGCCATCCTTCTGTGATTGTCTTTAACAATACTTTCAAGTCATTAGCATCAGAAATTGCTTTGCGAACTTCATCTAATCTAGCATCTGGGAACTGATCAAAAGATGAAATGTTCATTACACGGGAACGTACAAAAGTCTCTTCATTGTCACTATCTGGAAATGCTCGACTAAGGGTATCCGCAACAATCAGATCTACCCCTTTAACAAAAACAAAGTCAAAGTCATAGCGAAAAAGCTTCATCATAATATCTTGAAGTCGCTTGGGTGCTCGACTCAATGGCTTTTTAAGAATTGCGCTTAGAGGTTTATGGTCATTTTCCACAGAAACTTTCCGCCCATATGTATACTGATCAAATCTTTCAAGACCGTAAAGAACAGCAAGTGCCTCTTTCTCAATCTGTGCCCAATTTCGTTCAGATGGTTTCAAAGCGCGTGAAGCAAATTCCACAGGTTTGCCTTCTTGCAGTAGAATAGCAGCAATTCCACATTTACTGCTGTCAACTTGCAATGTTAATTCTTTATCAGCATCATAGTATGCCAATACTGGAGTTTTTGTAAGTCTTTTCTTTATTGTGGTGAATGCTAATTCACAGTCTTTCGACCAATTCCATTCAACATTTTTGCGAGTGAGCGCACGATTTGGTTCAAGAGTGTTTGCTAAGTCTGGCAGAAATCGAGCCATATATTGGATCATTCCGCAAAAACGTTTAACACCAGAGATGTCACTGGGTGAAGGCATTTCCAATATTGCTTTAACTTTTGTTTTATCAACTTCAATACCTTTATTTGTAATTTTATGACCATGGAAGATAATTTCTTTGAGACCATGAACAACTTTATCTCGATTTATGACAATGTTTCTTTCACGACATCTAGTGTACAAGCTATTCAGTGCACAATCATTATCAAGGTGAGCCACGTCATCACTTTTGCCACAGCCAAAGACTATAATATCATCAGAAATAGTGAATACATTATTTAAGTCACCGATTGCTTCAATGAGTTTTCTTTGAAATATTTCACTTGAAACATTTAAGCCGAATGGAAGCCTTGCCCACCGATATCGGCCAAATGGAGTTATCATTGTGGTTAAATTACTTGATTCTTTGTCAAGTCTCAGATGCCAGTAAGCTTCTCTCACATCTAATTTACTGAAAATCCTTGCATTCTTAAGTTTTGGAAGTATATCATCCAATGTTGGCATTTTATAATGTTCTCGCATTAACGCGGTGTTCAAGGGTTGAGGGTCCAAACAAATTCGTAATTTTCCATACGCCTTTTTCACCACGGCCATCTGACTGACCCATCGGGTTGGCTCAGAAACAGGAATTAAAACACCTCTTTTAACAAGATTATCAAGTTCAGTTTTTACTTCATTTTGAATTGAAATTGGTAGTTTTCTGCTTGGTAGTGTTTTGGGTATATCAGGATTGATTTTTAGAGTTACTTCCCCTAGATCTCCAAGTGGTTCTTCTTGTATTACATGGATAAATCGGTCGTCATGAATTGTGACAAGTTTCAGATTTTTAATTGTTTTTAAACCAAGAAGACACATATGTCCGTTTTCAACAAAAATAAATTTCTCTGAGCTTTCTTCGCAAGTACGAGGGTTCAGTATTTTCAGTTCAGCTTCACCGAGAGGGTGAACATTTGACTTGTTCCACATACGCAGACGAGTTTTTGTTGGTGACACCTGATTTTTACAAACGTACTTTTTGCAAATGACATTTACATCTGCAGCACTGTCCAACTGGAAACGGACATCACAGTCATTAATTTTCATGACAGCCGAAACAAAATCTTTTGGGCCACTGTCAATAGCAGCTAACCAACTATCATCATTTTCTTCAGACAATCCATCAAAATAAATTTTATTTTCAGATGCTACACAATGTATCTTTTTGCATTTTATTTTAAAATGATTTCTCCCTTTGCAATCATCACAAATTTTTCCCCAGGCAGGACATTTTGCTTTTACAAGTTCGTGTTTAAATCCACAAAAATTACATTCTTTGAACTTACATTTAGTCGAGTTATGCATGAATGTTGAAGGTTTATCTCTGTGTTTAGTAGTTAAATTTTGCTTGAATTTTGTTGAATTTGAAGGCTTCTTTTCTACAATGTGTTTTTTATTGTAAGTCACTTTGTTTACACTGTGTTGATTTGAGGTCGAGTCTCTTATTTCTTGGACATGTTTACTTGATTGTTCAAAAGCGCGACAGATTTTAATTGTTTTTTCCAAATCCAGTTTATCTTCTCTGAGTAATAGCTCTTGCAGTTTGCCGGTAACAGTAAAAACAATTTTGTCACGAATCATTCGGTCCTTCTCAGTGAAGTTACATGCTGCAGCTCGTTTTCCCAGTTCAGTTAGAAAATTATCGAATGGTGTTTGATAAGAAGCATTCCAAAAGCGATGCGATTCCAAAACTTCACTGCTACGAGGATTACAGTAGGATTCTAGCTTTTCAAACACTTTTTCTGGGTCATTTTTGTCAGTTTCGGTGGACCACGAAAATTGGTCATAAATTTCAAGGACGTGCGGACCGGCACAATGTAATATCAATGCAGTCTGTGTTGCTTTTGGCTTTTCACTAGCACCAGTGGCTAATAAATAAATTTCAAGTTGTCGTTTCCATTTCTTATAATTTTCGGATATATTTCCCTCGGTCACGTTCAGTTGTGCAGGGAGACGAAAACTGTGGGCGAGACCTTCGGCCATTGTGGTAATCGTCACAAGGAAAAAAAACGAGAATGTCACTTCGACTGAATGGCTTATTATATCAGGATAGTCACTTACATATGCGATGTGGCTCACAACTCTGCCACCATGTTGTTATATCAATTATTATTCGTCTTCAGGACGTACGCCACCAACATATTACACAAATAAAATCTCAGAAACAGCTCAGCTTTATTTTCAGCCTCATTCTGATAACACAGCGAAATCAAACAGCTTTGTTTCAAAACAAACAAAAAGTATGGAGGGCGATCCGGGCCGTTACCGGATTTCAGTTACAGGCCATTGTAAATCTCTTAAGTTCTATTTGATCAACACAAGTGTTTCAACTTTTAACAAGCGATAAACTATAGAAACACAAGATACTGCATATAGATATTTACATAAATAAGTTTATTTTTGCACATAGATATATACATAAAAGAGTTGTCTTTTTTAATCTTTTAACTTCATTTGGTTTCTTTATAACTAACATTACAGTACGTTCAACGTGGATTGAAACAAAAATGCCACCGCGGTGTGTTCTCCGCCGTGGAGTTCCAGTGAACCACGAGTGTTTGATCAGTGAAAGACAGTTTTCAAAACACTGTGACCCACCGTAGTCACGAGCTTTAACGATTAGTTTAATTGCTTTTGCATGTCAGTTTTTCTGCTGATTAATAAATACTGTCTTGTGACGTCAACTGGCAAGACAACTGCGTTTGTTACCGGTTGTACTAAATACAGCAAGTCCCTAATAAGTCCCGAAGTCCCTAAGTCCCCTCGGATACAAAATACAGCAAGTCCCCCAAACACACCGCTAATTGCGTCAAAAATTAAAAATTAGAGACTTTATCATAGAACTGCATGTTGACTGTTTATTTTTGTTTTTTTCAAATTTAAAAGCAGCAAATGCTTGACAATCTTTTGTTGTTTTCAACAGCAGTTCCGGCGATCTCCGAGTCGCGTGTGTAAAATAAAAGTACAACTTTTAAAAGAGATGCTTTTGAAATGCTATCTGAAAATGTTTTTTTGATACTTACTTGTTTTATTTTTTATTTTATTTGATTTTTTTTTGTTTGTTTGTTTGTTTATTCTATCATGTTTAAAGAAGGTCCGCCGGCTTGAGCACTCTAATATTTTACCTGTTCAAAACAAGCTAGTGCTTAAGTTCTCTCCGGCTTTCGTCCACAATTAAATCTCTCTGCTCCGACCCTGGCTGCTAAAAGTGCAGAGAAATAAATAAATAAATAAATAAATAAATAAATAGTTTAAGCAAAACTAGTCGACACAAGTCGTAACGGGTAAAAAAAACGCAAACACCGAATAGCAAGCTTGCTTTAATTTCATCATGTTTTGTGAATTAAATCTGGAAAATAATTTACGAAAATCATCATTGAGAAGGGGGACTGGACTTTTCGCCGGAAAGACAGTTCGCTGAAAGACAGTTCGCCGAAACTTCGGGACAGTTCGCCGGAATTTTCAAGACAATTCGCCGGAATTTTAGACACTTCGCCGGAAGTTTGGACAATTCGCCGAAAGTTTGGACAGTTCGCCGGAACTTTTAAGACTATTCGCCTGGATTTTGGACATTTCGCCGGAATATTGGACACTTCGCCGAAGTTTGGACAGTTCGTCGAAAGTTTGGACAATTCGCCGAAATGTGCCAGACAGTTCGCCGAAATGTGCCAGACAATCGCCAAGGTGTCTCAAGCAGTTCGTGAAATCTTCAAAAGAGCCTGCTATTTATTTATTTATTGGTGCACTAACTCTTCCAAATATGATAGGTGAGCTATTCAAATTATGAATAAGTGAAGCTCTTCTATAAAACAGCCAAACGCTACGCTTACGCAATCAAGCTCGTCGACAAAGCAGCCAAGCTCCTCGATAAAGCAGCCAATAGTCAAATAAATAACCCTTAAATAAGGGTGCTGACATCTGATACAGCCTAATCTGTTCTTAATGGCAATAAAGGGTTATATAATCCCAATGAGTGGAAATCCACCCACATGATATTTCAGCACAAATTAAGTGCAAATAAAGGGCACGAACTGACAAATAATAGCATACACTGCGCACCTTGCTCTCAATCTATCGACAATATCCTTTGAAATGTTGACAATTAATTGCTCAGGCAATGTACTCAGCCTAATAGTTGGAAAGCACATTACCTCCAACAATACAGCACACACATGCTGATGAGCCTTTTGGTACGGCCATATTTAATACTGCGCGCCGACACTGATACGGCCTTACACGCTAAAAAATAGGACCAGATCATTTTACTGGAAACACTGACGGCCTCGGCGTCGTATCATGGAAAGCACATGCATTCAACAATATAGCATGCAATTATAGATGAGCCTTACAGCGAGGTCTAGGGGTGAATGGAGGAAACGGGTAGCTAAGCCATCCGCCTTCGGTCCTCCACCAGTGCCATCGACCATCACGCATACCAAATACTGATACGATCTCACAAAATAAAACAGTCTACACGTAGTATATTCGAATTTCACACAATCAGTGAAACACGTATTCTCACACGCAGCAGTTACTCAAAAACCACAAACAACACGCTGTATCATGCGCTAAATAAGCAACCCGTACCTATGCTCAGCCTACAGCTGATGGAGCGCAATCCATTTTCATAAGCAGTGAAAAGTTACATAACTCCATGGGGTGGAAGTCCCCCATATGAGTGTCCAAACATGGACCACGGTCTATAACAATTCTCTGCCCATATACTCAGCGTGCAGAGAGCCGTGACCGCATACTCTAAGAGTATTGGAGGGGTACCACCCTCCCCACATACACTCTATGTCGGACCCACCGAATGTCTCGCACTAAACGTGCAGTGGTAAACATGCAGCCACAAGACTAGCTCTTGAGACATCCTAACTCTCTCTTCGCAAAAAGTCATGTACCGGACTCCCACAACTGCCTGTAAGCATGCTTTGTTTCTGCCTCCCCCGTTTCAATCATTTCAATATAGAATTTCATCCTCAGTGGACCGGTTTTAACCTGTTAAACGGATTTTAAAAAATGGGTATGTCATATTTAAAATTTTAAAATCTTTTCGGCGAACAGTCCAATTTTAAAAATTTAAGTTCCGGCGAAATGTCTTTTTCGGCGAACTGTCTTTCCGGCGAAAAGTCCAGTATTCCAAAGCATGTGGGAGACGTCGAGGGCCCTAAAGAATAAACTTTTATCCGCGTAATTAGTGTATTCATATGGATAATTTTGTGAGTAATTTGTTTGATATTATATTTCTTCGAACATGTAAATAAATGATCTTTTCAGTGAATTATCGTTGATCACTCTTTGGTAACCCGTAATCCTGCGACAGGGGGTGGGGGGGGGGAGATATTTGCATACCGAAACAAATATCCTTCATCCAATTCTGAAAGGGTTTGTACATACTTTTATACTCTTTGCATTTGCAGATTTTTCAACGTTCCTCTACATTGTTGTTATTTGTATTATCAATTGAAATATTTAAGCCTGTGTGTATGTAAAAATACGTGGGTGAATATAAGGGAGATACCGAATTAAAATATCTGCGAATGTGCCATTCTAAGAGAGAGTACACTTCGGTGGGAAAGAGATAGAGAGAGACAGATATACGTGATGGGTGGGGGTGAGGGGGGGGGGGGGGAGTAAGAAAAAGTGAAAGAAAATTAGTACATGAAAGTATAAGCAAGTAGTGCATGTGGGCATATGTCTGCATATTACTCTGTGTGTGTGTGGGGGGGGGGGGGGGGGGGGGGGTCCGCAAGGGTGTGTGCGTGTGTGTTGGTGTGCGTGCATGTGTTTTGGTTTTTCGGGTTTGGGTAAAAAAAGACCTACCTCTGATGAAAATGTGTCTCATAAGCCTCCATAGGCTGGATTTCATATAAATATTTTGTAAATATGCTATGTATATTATGTATGTGTATTGAAATTGAAATGTGACACTTAAATAAAATATTCTACTACTACTACTACATTAAAGTAGTCGGGATTGAAGTGATTAATTAATTATAGTAGATTAAACTACCACTTGCACAAGGTGTGAAATAACATTTGAGTGGCGCGGCAAAGCACAGAGCTGTCCTTCAAACCAACATCTGTTTTAACACCTCTGCACATAAGCTTGAGAAAAAATAAGAGACAAATCAACATTTTCAATTACTTTTTATTAATTCAGCAATCATAAAATCAATAGAAAATAATATTTTTTATTTTTTTTTTCAATAATGACATGCCGATCGACAGCCAGACCACCACACATCATAACCCTAGCTCAAACATGCCTCGAAATTTCGTATTATAATTTTTTGGTTTTGTCCCCCCACACGTGTCTTGAAACCCCCAAAATTAAATAAGTCTTTCAGATAGGAGATTTTAATTCCTCTATCGGAGATTTTCTGGCGCAGCCCGCACATCAAAACTTCCAGTGTCTTGGCAGTGTAAGATTCAGTCATCCATACCAACTCTAAATGGTGAAGTCAATAGTCCCCCCCGCCTAAACCCCCCCCCCCTCCCCATACCCGAAACAAAGCAATTGGACCCCAGACTCCCATAAACCCACACGCACAAATAGGCCTATATCATTGATTGCTTGCCCATCTGCCCCCCCTCCCCCCCCACACATCTTGGGCAGTTTTCCTGACCTTAAATACCAACAAATAAATAAATAAATAAAATCGTAAATCGGATACCCCCCCCCCCCCCCCCCCCCCAACCCACAATTTATTCAAAATTCAGTACCGGTAACATGATTCTTCTCCGTCAATAGCTACAGTTAGGTAAAAGACCGTCGGGGAAATATCCAGATATTGTGCTGGTCAAGTTATAATAATTTCAACTCACATCCATGATTTCAGTACGGTATAATATTTATTTTTTCGTAATTCCTCGAATTCTGAATCGATTTTGATGAACAACATTCGAAATCGCAATAGCTTTTAATAACTTTTTTCAAATATTGAACTATCTTTTTAATATTTCAAGTAAAAGTAAAAGTAATTTTTCACTGACTGTGAAACAATTTGATCTAATTAAGAGCCGGTGACTGAGAGATCAAAAGATAAGCCGACGTCAGTCGAACATCCCATCACACAGTTTGACATATTCATGCGAGATTAATAACACGATTCAAACTCCATATTTTGATCGTTTTTTCTGCCATATTAATGCTTTTTATTATCAAAAACACGTATGGAGCATACGTATTCCATTTATACTTAAGTGGAATACCTAACAATCACTAAACAACAATGAATTGAAACTATTTTTGGTGGAAGAATAAACCTGATTACCGCACTTGCAAAAACGCAAGTTAATTATAGACAAATTGAAGTCACGTGATGGGGTTTTGAGACCCCACCTCGTAGTGTAATTAGTGGGGTCTCAATTTCTGTGTTCATATGGGCAGTGTACACGACATGTACATTTTCTAACACTACATTTATTCTGTTGTGCAGACTATAGAACTGTTAACTGTTGGCCATCAGTACCCAGAAAATTTCAAATGGAATTAAAAAAAAAAAATGCTTCATTGATGAAAAGAAAAGATTTGTGCAGAACACAAGTGTCCATACTTGCAAAGAAGGATTTTGATAAAGTACTAATCTTCTTGCAGTAACTGAACATTAGGACATTTTTTCCTGTTAACATATCCAGACTTGGGAAATTATTAGCTTAGTTGACTTTGATAAAAGCAAACCACAGGTGGTGGTGCTCTGTGGGTGTGTTTTTGTGTTGGGGGGGGGGGGGGGGGGGGTCATGAAGAAGAGGAAGGCGAGGGGGGAGTGGTCAAATCAACAATTACTTTATGATTTTGTAACATAGCATAAATGCATCAGCATAATTGACAACTAGATATGGATATAGCCTGTTCTTAATGGTGGTCCATGAGCTGAAAATTTGCAAGTTTTTTCTTTTGTTTTGTCCCCGCGCGAACTTTTCCCTGAAATCCATCCCATTTCCCTGAAAATCACCCTCAGGTTCCCTGAAAAATTATTCTGGAGGTTAACATGTCTGCTTTGCATGGTTGATAACTGGGACACCCTCCACCAACATTCCTCATTTTAATGTTGATCGTTTTGCAAACATGGCCACAATTGCAGTTTATAGTTACTATGGAAAAAACCTATAGGAAATCACATTTTCATCTTCTCTCTGGAACTATTGAGCTGACGTGAACCAAAACTTGGCAAGAATGGTCTATAGGAGGCCCTCTACAAACGATCCTCTTTTTGTTCCCATTGGCTGGAAAATATGGCCACCAGAGACATTCTATGATTCTGTTTGATGGGTTCAAATGTTTTGAAACTTCATGTGATTGAAGACTGGGACACCTTCTACTAATGATCCTCAAGTAATTTTGATGTAATGTTGCAAACATGGCCACAATTGCAGCTCATAGTTACCATGGAAAGCCTATGGGAAATCACATTTTTTATTAGCCCGACTGTTTACAGTAAGGGTATAGTAATGACTTTTGTCCGTCCGTCCGTCCGTCCGTCTGTCCGTCTGTTAACATTTTGAGTTTTTGGTTGAAGTTTTTTACTGAAGGTTCAAGTGGTTTTTTTTGTTTTTTTTTTTTGTTTTTTTTTTCTTATTCCTGTTTAGTTGACATGTGGAGTTTTGGTTAAAGTTTGTGGTTAAAGTTTTTTGTTCAACCTTCAAGGGCAGACTATACCCAGTATTTCTTGTCTGATTATCACGAAATTTCATATGCAGGTTTTAGGTCATGTCTACATGAGAATGTCCCCTTTTGGTCGTGATTGGTCAACCGGTATGGCTGCCCGAGCTCAAAACCCGAAAACCTTTAGCACAGTCTACAGGTTGTATTTATGAAGGGATTTCATTGCAACTTCATAGAATGCCTCTTTATAATGCCTAGATGAGAACGTCCCTGTTTGGGCATGGATCTGTCAACTGTGATGGCTGCCCAAGCCCGAAACCCAAAAACTATTAGCACAGTCTGCAGGTCATGTTTAAAATGGACTGATTTCATTGTAACTTCATACGACAACTCCATGACATGAGAATTTCCCCATTTGGGCGTGATCTATCAACTGTCACGACTGCCCGAGCCCAAAACCTGAAAACCTTCAGCACAGTCTACAGGTCATATTTATGGAGGGATTTCATTGTAACTTCATAGGTTGACTTCATATAATTTCTACATGAGAAAGTCCCCTTTTGGACGTGATTGGGCAACTGTGACGGCTACAGGTGCCCGAAGCCCGAAAACCTTCAGCACAGTCTACAGGTCATGTTTATGAAGGGATTTCATTGTAACTTTGTAGGATCAATCCACATGATGCCCTTTTGGTTGCGATCATTCATTCTCCTTGATGGCTGCCCGAGCCCAAAGCC